>CM029016.1:8577931-8857083 GCA_016801055.1 Panax notoginseng
TTGTAAGACCCCAACTTATTAATGAATAAAATCAAATTTCTCTAAATATTATTATGAATAATAAGGGGTTAATTTTGATATAATACTTTGGTTATGGGTGAAATGTGCAAAATTTTGTAAAATAAGCAAGTGGTTATAAAATATTCATTTTGTCGGGGAATATTCGTTTGGTCGTGGAATATTCTTGCTGTCGGGGAATATTCGTACGACGGCGCAGCCTTGTGTGGGCCCCATAACGGAAAGCGATTGGATGAAGAAAACGACAAGTATAAGTTGTTTATAAATAACAGCGTAGTTGTTACCGTTAATACTGTTGGAATACCCAGTGGTTAAAATACAGTAGCACACGGTATTGCACCAATTATTGATTCTTACGAATGAAGGCACTACTCAATAATTGTTACAGTAGTTATTGTTCAATATTTTATTTTATTGATTCAATAATTACTGCGTTGATATTTTATATTATTGTTATTTCAATAATTGCTACTGCACAGTATTTTCTATTATCAGATCAATAATTCATATTATTTGAATAATATTATTAGATAACATTATTGGCAATGTCTAGAAAGTTCTGTCTAAGGAGAGGTTTGGTCATCTAATTGCGCGCCAGTAAGGAAAAATCCTTATTGGAAAGCCCCCTCTTTCCTAGGAACGGCCTGGTTGTCATAAATGTGATTCTGTAATATTATTTGTGAATAATTAATTATTGATTCATATGATAAGAAAATATTTATTTTATGTGGATATAAATGTTGGATATATTTATTATGGTTAAAAATAAAGGAGTTAATGTTGAGGTGTTTTATCAGTATTTTTATCGGAATGGAGGTATTAAAAATCAAATCAGAATTTTTGAGAAATATTGCGGGTGTTATAATTTTTAATCCGACCGTTGGATCGTGGTAATTTTTGGATATGTTATACATATATAAGTTGAGTATATGTCCACAAATTTTGAACCGTTAAAAATGAACGTATGATTTATTATGAATTTTACGAGATGACTGGTTCAGAAATTGTTGAATTTTCGGAGTTAATCATTTTGGTAAAAAATTCTAGAATTGGTGGGCCCCACTTGTGGTTGGTGAAGAAATGTGCTGAATTATATTTCAAATGTGGTGGGTGAGAATAGTAGCAGATAAAGCCATCAGGTTGCAGGTCAAGCCTACTAAAATTTTCCTATAAATAGAGGGCTAAGTTAGAATTGAAAATCACACCAGAAACAAGTTTTCTCTCTTTCTCTCTCTAGATTATTGAGTGTATTTTGTGAGTATTTAGATACTTTGAGAGTTTTTATTCATCAGTGCAAGTTTCTTTCAGCCTTATACCGGTATTCCGACCAGAAATACTGATATTTTGAGGTAAGAAATATTATTTTCTTCTTAAATGATATTATTTTCTTCAATATCATTATGCTGAAATATTAACATGAGTTTTTATCAAATTTAGAACTTTTTGTGTCGGGGTTACTATTCACGTGTACGTTACTATTCACGTATACGGTACTATTCACGAATACGACACTATTCACCGAAAAATAAAATTTTCTCTTTTTGTCCAAGATGTCTATTATGGTTACTATCTTTGATTGTATCTATGTTTTGATCTTTATTTTTAAATTCTGCTTCATAATTGATTATTATGAAGTTTTATTGATCTTGGATAAACTATTATACGAATCCTTAATATTTGTCCTTCTGTCTTACTGGATTCGTTCTCTTTAAGATATTTTTCATCATCCTCAGTCCTAAATGATGATATTACTGAATATCTTTGGCCTGTAGTGCAAAGATGTATGATTACTTGATGAATATCTTTGGCCTGTAGTGCAAAGATGAACAGGTGTTGAGATGAACATGACTGACAAGTGATACAAATGAATATCTTTGGCATGTAGTGCAAAGATGAATATTTGGATAAAGATGATTATTAATTGATGTTACAGGGATAAAATATTGATGATGGACTTTTAAATCTTAGAAGATAGTAGAATTCTTTCTCTACTTGACTCTTATAATGGTTTACTGTTTCCGCTGCAGTTGTTGATCTAAAACTTGTTGTCGATTATATTCTATCAGATTTTTCCCTGTTGAAGACTAACGATAATTTGTTGTATATTATCTTAGTCATAATATTCTTTACTGGACTAGTTGAGCTCACCCTTTTCCTTTTTGTTCTATTTTTCTTCTCAGGAGGTGAGAACATAGCAGGATCTAGTCGGGGTATGGAGTGATGGTTCTAGAAAGATGTTTTAGCAGTCCTCATTATTTCTGTAAAATAGTATTTGAATAATTGTAATAAGGATTTATTTGAGTGTGGATATTGTCCAGAAGATAATATTTGTATTTAAACTCACAGTATGTGTTGTCGTATTTTGCACGACAATTGTATTATTGAAGTTGTAGTTTGCTTTCTGTACCATGTATTTGGCGACTCAGAATGGGTGTTGTATACCTATTTTGGGGGCGTCACATGTATAACATATCCAAAAATTACCACGATCCAACGGTCGGATTAAAAATTATAACCCCCGTAAAATATCTCAAAAACCCTGATTTTTAATACCTCCATCCCGACAAAAATACTGATAAAAATCTCAATATTAACTCCTTCATTTTTAACCACAAAAATATATCCCTCATTTATATCCACATAAAATAAATACTTTCTTATCATATGAATCAATAATTAATTATTCACAAATAATATTACAAAATCACATTTATGACAACCAGACCGTTCCCAGGAAAGAGGGGGCTTTCCAATAAGGATTTTTCCTTACTGGCGCGCAATTAGATGACCAAACCTCTCCTTAGACAGAACTTTCTAGACATTGCCAATAATGTTATCTAATAATATTATTCAAATAATATGAATTATTGATCTGATAATAGAAAATACTGTGCAGTAGCAATTATTGAAATAACAATAATATAAAATATCAACGTAGTAATTATTGAATCAATAAAATAAAATATTGAACAATAACTACTGTAACAATTATTGAGTAGTGCCTTCCTTCGTAAGAATCAATAATTGGTGCAATACCGTGTGCTACTGTATTTTAACCACCGGGTATTCCAACAGTATTAACAGTAACAACTACGCCGTTATTTATAAACAACTTATACTTGTCGTTTTCTTCATCCAATCGCTTTCCGTTATGGGGCCCACAAAAGACTGCGCCGTCGTACGAATATTCCCCGACAGGAAGAATATTCCACGACCAAACGAATATTCTCCGACAACAATGAATATTTTATAACCACCTGCTTATTTGAAATATTTGCGCATTTTACCCATAACTAACCTCATTAATCAATTTAACCCTTACTATTTCAAAATAATAAATAGAGGGAATTTAAATTTCATTTATTAATAATTTGGGGTCTTACATTATGCTCCTTTTTTTTCTTTCTAAATATCTTATTTCTAAAAATTAGCATCCTATTGCTCATGATTCTGAATGAGAGTTCTTTACTTATTTATTTCCTTTTATAATAATTTTTTTACTAATTTAATTTTAATAAGTTCTGAAAAGTAATTTCATAATTTTAATCACCAGAACAAAAAGAATTATAAACATTTTATGTAGCATGAAATTGTTGCAAGTATCTCAATTGCCAAACAATACTTTGTGAATTAGATTACTCATAAGATATGCTTCCTGTTAGGGAACTACATTACCCCTCAAATTATTATTACTTTTTTCCTTAATTCCCTTTAATCTCTTTTATTTATTTATTTTTATATCTCAACCAGAAAAGGAAAAGTTTAAAAGGTCCAGAAGCAAAGGACAAAACAGTAAAAACAAAAAAGTAAAATTAAAAAACTGTAAAGTAAATGATGAGTCTTTTTATTCTTTTAGAGGTTGAGAGAGAATTGAACTTAGAAATTGCCAAGGAATGGAAGGGGCGAGAAAATACCAGAGAATTGATGATGTTGGCACAGCATAACCTGTTCGGGAATGATTTATTTTAAAATGATTTAAAATTAAAATATAAATTTATTTATAAGTTATTATTTATAAATAAAAAGTGTTTGATATCAATTTTATTTATAAGTCAGAAATTAAGTTCAAATAAATTATGAAGTTGTTCGGTTCATAATGACTTATAAGTTAAAATCAAATATAAATATTATTGAAAAGGTCATTAATAAAAAGAGTGGTAAAATAGAAGAGGGGCAAAATAAATATTACATTTGGTCAAACTGACTTATTTTAAAATGACTTATAAGTTATTTTTAAATGAGTTACAAATACTTGCTCTTTTTTTTGACTTAAAAATTGACTTATAAGTAAAAAAAAAGTTATTACCAAACAGAAAAATAATAACAAATTACTTATAAATTGATATAACCAACTTATAAGTCGAACAGGCTCTTAGCTTTGCTCCTTTGGAGTAATCTGCTCAACAGTTTCAAATTATTTACTCATATTTTAAGCATTATAGATAACTATAATAATGTAATATTTGCTACAAAAAAAATTCGTAAATATGTTTCTCTAAATTTAAATTTATTGCATTGTAATAGTGTAGGGTCTCAAAAAAAATAAATCATATTTATCATTTACGTTCTATTACATTAGTAACATTATTATAATAAAATTTAATTTATTCTAGTTTTGTACCGAAAAATAAACATTAAAATTTAGAATTCATTTATCATCCACCCATATAATTGATAATATATGATGTTATAGATAGAGAGCTCACCCCCTTTTTCTGGGTCAAAATATGAAGGAAATTTTTTTAATAGTATCGATATTTAATCATATTATTGATTATATGCTTTTTTTTTTTCCAATTTATAAAGTGTTTAATACATTTAGATTTTTAAATACATTTAAGAATTTTATTCGATTATAAATAATTTATTTTAAAACGCAACTTATTTAACTAATAAATATAGAGTTTGGAGCTAAAGACATACCCTATTAATTATGTTAATATTAAAACTTATCAAAAATAATATTAATTATATCTTTTTTTAGTTTAAGAAGAAATTAGTGCACTTTTTAGAAGCACTAAATTTTAGCTTATTTTCACAAGCTTGTACACCATAATTTTTTAATTTCTCTTCAGTCCTCATTGTTTTTTTTTTATTAATTTAATTTTATAAATTTGATAAGCAATTAGAAAACTTACAAATATCCACCAGAAATTGAAAATTACTAGCCATAGTATTCACACACTTGATGATGGTGATTTGATCATACGGTTCATGTTCATAGATTTGCTTGGTACCCTATTGTCAGTCAGTCTCATGATGAGGTATAAGCACCAAACGGTCGACACGTGGCAGACAAAAATGGAGCCTACAACTCGAGTGTGAATAAAAACCTCTCAGTTTGAAAAAGAAACTTTCTGCTTTTGGACACCCTCTTTGGGGACAGATTCTTCAAACCAAAGATTTAGATCAGAAGGCCCAAATTCGGGGCCCACCCAAGATTTTTTATATATTTCCAAAGGACCCACCAGAGATTTTCAAAATTTGCAGGTGGGTCCCTGGTCCCCCCACAAGTTTTATACATTTCATGTCTCCATCAGTATAATTCCAAAAGATTGATTCCCAATCCTCTGAACATATTTACATGATCTCTCTCTAGACTACTGTGGTCCCAAACTTTTCCATTTTCGGTCCTCAAATTTCTAATAATTATGCTGGGGCCCCTAGGGTTTAATGAACCTGTCTAGCCCAGCCAGCCAGAATAAGCAGAATAACTGTTGTCAGTAGTAACAAGCAATTTTGAAAATTGACCAATTTAATTTCTTCTTTAGCTATAATCTCATCACCAGCTTTCACTCTTTTCTTAATTGTCAAGTTATATCAAAAATATACATGTAACAAATTCAACTTGCCTTTCACCTTATCTTTCTAGATCTCATATAATTAATGCATAGATTTGGCTCTCTCTTAATTTTAAAGTTTTTTCCATAAAAGAGTGTAAGAAAACAATTCAGCTAAGCCTTTATTAGTAAATTGATAAAATTCTTAATTGCACCAACTGTAAATCTTTATTAGTTGGTTGATCGATAAGATTCCTGATCGCACCCGCAATCTCTCTTAAAGACAAGTCCCGCCTAACTTATACTAATATATATTTATCTGAGTTAAATGTACTTTGAATTTCTCAAGTTTATCTCATTTTGTACATTACCTCGTATATTTTAAAACACGACACTTTGCTTTCCGCATTTTTAGCGAACCAACACATAACACTATTCGACCCAAAATTCGTCACTATAAGTGCAAAATCGTCACTTTTTAAACACCAACGCCGTCACTTTTAGTGGTAATTAATGTTGAATCGAAGTGTGTTATGTATCTGTTCGCTAAAAATATTGAATGCAAAGTGTCGCAATTTAAAATATAAAATGTACTGTGCAAAATAAAGTAAACTTGGAAGATGCAAAATACATTAAACTCTACTTATCCTAACTCCGATTTACAATATTTTAGTTATTTTAGATAATCATATAACACTTCTCATTTTCCTAATAATTTTGACTAATTATTTCTTTAGAAACCTAATGTAAGGATATTAAATATTATTATATATATATATATATATATATATATATATATATATATATATATATATATATAATATTATTAGCATTTCATAACTACACATTTAACGTATTAGATAGGAAATCTAGCCACAATTGTATTAGAGCCATTTGCTTTGGCACCAATCTAAGATATATTTTTAGGAAAAAAACCAAAACGGTTGTTAATTAAAGATCTGGTGTCTGATATTCCGTGTGGATAGGGAATAATTTGAATATTGTTTGATTTTTCTCAAAATTAAATAAACCTTACTGAGGATATGTACGTTTACAAAAATGATGGGTGTGATACGACTATCTTTACAAATTTTTATCATTACGGACTATGTTATTCCATTATTAGTCCATCATGGACTAGATTTTGTCATTCTAAGACGGTTTGGAATCCGGTTAGTATGAAGTGAACTTTATGGTAAGTTCACTTTATATTCAATACAGTGCTGACACACAGGCGGGAGGATGATCTCTCTGCCTGCGTGTCAGCACTGTATTGGTCATGAAGTACTGAACTTACCATGAAGTTCAATTCATACTAATCACTCCCATTTGATGAGGGTTATAATTCCAAGTGAAAATGTGACATTATATAACCTCCCTTTAATTTGAGATATCAAATGATCTTAAAAATGATTACAAATAGTTCATAGATTAACTAACATGCTAATCATGATATAAAATAGTCCGTAATGATATAAGATTAGTACAAATAATCATATCGTATTCATCATTTTTGCGAACAAACATCACCTAAGAGAAGAGAGACCCATACTTCTCTAATCGAATATCTTATTATATATATGATATAAGAAATTGAACTTAATTAATTAGTTGTTATACACCAAAAATTACAATCCCAATTTAAAAAAAGGAAGTTATTTAGGAATTTAATTTCTAATTATATACAAATGTTTTGAAAGAAATCATTCTAAGTCAGTCTTATAGATTTTCTTTGAAATCCACAATATAATATGCCTCCAAAACAAAATTTGGCCTCATATTGCAAGCAAAGTTCATAAACAATATATTATTAATATAATTGAATAAAGTACTCAACATCAAAATTATATAACTAAAAAAAAATATCAAATCATTAAAACTTTTTCCAAATTCTAGAAAACGTGCGTTCTACTTTGAAATAGAATCAATTAAAAAAAATTGTCCAACCTTTATTTCTTGGCATTTTCATACTTGCTAGTCTTGACACGTGAATGTTAAGACTGCTATATATATATATATATATATATATATATATATATATATATATATATATATATATATATATATATAATGTCAAAATCTTTTAAAGTCCTGTAGTCGTAGTAATGTTAAACGCGATTGGCAAGAAAAATGAAATGACTGTAGAAGTCAAAAAAAGCATCACATGCATATAATTTTTCATCAATGGTTAATGTGACAATTTTCAAGTAAAATATTCAAATTACTAGTATTTGGTAAATACTTTTGGAGAAGAGATCTCTCAAAATGATGTAATTGATATTCTAAAGGAAGGAAGATATGGAAAGAATTAGTGAATGGAGAGGTCGAGACAAAAGGTCCCCCAATCCACCTTTAGCATGCAAAGGATGGCGTCAATTAATTAAATTGTTGGTGGGGTGGGGTGGAGTGGAGTGGGGTGGGGTGGGGTGGGGTGGGGTGGGGGGGGGAATCTGAACAGTAAAAAGATCATGAAATAAATCTAAACAATATCATGAGGAATATATAATTAGTTAATCACTTTTCAAAGTCAGTCTTGATATTGTGGACAAAATGAGATATAGTAATTATCTCTCTCTCTATATATATGAAATTAGAGTTCTATTATCTCTTAGGAAAAAATTAAAATTATATATAAAGATAGTTGATATTGTTGTATTATAGTATTATAGTCTGTGTAATATTATTTTTTAAAAATTAAGTATTGTTAGAATAATTACAAAAATATTATTCAATATATATATATATATATATATATATATATATATATATATATATATATACTTTAACAACTTAGTTTTAAATCCAAATAAAGAAAAAAGACGCATGAAAAAAATTAAGAATAAGAGTAATGTTTGATTGTATTTTAATAACTCACATCTTTGTATTAAAAGATGCTCTAAATAATTAAGATACAAATATGAGTCTAAACTATTTAGAAGATCTCTTTATACAAATATGTGAGTTATTAATATGTATTAAGAGGTAAATTGTTAAGATACAATCAAACACCAGTAAAAAAGAGTGCCAAAAGAGAATCTAGGGAGAGATCTCACACACATACCAGGGAAAAAAAAGTGGAAAAAACACACAATAACACAAATACCAGGGGAAAAAAAGTGGAAAAAACACACAATAACACAAACATTTTCCTGCAAATACATAACAGATTGCTTCCCAACTACTTCTCCCCTCAATAAAAATTTAACCTACATATACAATATCAACAACAACAACAACAATAAGAAGCTAGCACGCCTCTCTCTCTCTCCCTCTCTCACCTCTCTCTCTCCTCTCTCTCTCTCTCTCTATATATATATTATATATATTGCTATATACATACACAGCTAGAGAATTGAAAATAAATCTGAAGTTCGCACCATATATTTTCCTTTCTGAGATCAAATGGATTTGAAACAAGGATTTGATGACACCCAAAATAATCAGCAAGAAGAAGAACAAGAGCATTTTCATGTGCTAGCAGTAGATGATAGTCTTATTGACAGAAAGCTCTTAGAGAAACTCCTCACTGTCTCTTCTTACAAAGGTTCTCTCTTTTTTTTTTTAATTCTTTCACAAAATATATATGCACACATAAATAAATAATAAATTTAAATATATTTGTGTGTTGGTATATATATATATATATATATATATATATATATATATATAATATACAGTAACTTGTGTGGATTCTGGGGATAAAGCATTGGAATACTTGGGTTTGCTAGAGAACAATGATTCCACGACTACTTTTCCATCTTCTTCTTCTTCTTGTTCTTGTCTGCCTTCTTCATCACAGCTGAAAGAGGTAAAATACGCGCACACACACATATACCCATATATATATTTCTCCTTTAATTAATTTCTATATATTCTTTAATTCAGTTAATCTTTATTTATTCATTTTTATTTCCAGTTTGTGCCTTTTATTTATTTTTGGTGGTTCTAATAGTGCTTTTATTCATCATTGTCAATAGGGAATTAACTTTTTCTTTTAATCCTTATTACCAGTGATCCTTTTTGTTGAGTATAAAGGCAAATAAAACTTGACCATCATATATAGGCCATCTCAATTCTTTAGATCATATTTTTATTGTTTCTTTATACTTTTTTGTTTTTCAACTATTGCAATTGTAGAAATCTTTAAGATATTTCAGATTAATTATAATGCTTTGCATTTTAAGTTTTTGAATACATTCCTCATATCATCACCAATTTTACAAAACGGCTCCAACCATCTTTACATATATTATTTATTATTCTAGGTAGTAAAATTATGGGGAGCTCGTACCCTTGTTTTTGAGGGAGGGAGGGAGGGAGGAAAAAAAATAAGAAGAAGAGATTACCCCACCCCCACCCCAACCCCAACCCCAATTGAACCCATTCTGAAGACTGGCGGTTGTGTTACAGTAAAGGGTACAGTGATTGGCACATCTTTCAATACATGAGTTCATCAAGCTGATAGTAATGAAGTCTAAAATGCAAGCATTAATTCAGATTTTAAATGCTAGTATTAACTTGTTTATCATTTGGTAATTTGATTGTGCTGAATTAGTCAATAAAAATACTGCCAAACTGCTGGATAACATTATTGCCACAGATCCTAAATGTTGCAGGTATTATGTCTACCTTGATGGACCCTAACATAGGTCCCACACGATAAGCTTTAGTACTCGCTGTGTCCCAAAATGAGAGTTCTTTTTCTAAAATGGAAGTTCAAATAATATAGTTATTCATTTAATGTTAGGAATATGTGTGTATATATAAACCTATATGATATATATAAATCAGAATTCAGCTAAATGCAGAAAATGTAGAAAAAAATTATTATATGTGAAGGCTAGTATTTGGTACTATATCCTTAAGACAATTACGTTTTTCTTAAATTCTAGTTTAAAAACTCATGTTTAAAACTTCATTTAAGCTTAAATTATTGTTAAACCTAAGTTTCATGTCATGACACTATTGATATATGGAGTATTAAACTTGAGTTAGGAGGATGATAAGTTTATAATTTTTCTTAAAATGTCCGGCTTCAAGAAATGGGGCTCTCATTTTTGGGATGGAGGGGGTAACATTAATTTGTTACTACTATCTTTTTGCCTAAGCTGACTGCAATAATGATGTCACACGAATTAGTTAGCCAGATTTATTTACAGGTAAAAAGGACTGCCATGTAGAACTCGAGTTAGTTATGAAGCAATGGAGGGGCATTAATTTACATAATTTATCTTAATAGTACTTGATAACAGAAAAAACTAGTGAACTCTGTCAAGTTTTCAAAAACATATATATATATATATATATATATATATATATATATATATATAAATTATTTATTTTGTACCTAAATTATTGAACTTTCAAACAAATATAAAAATTAAATGCTCAAAAATTTATCATATAAGCTGACGTGTCTCTGACTTTTACATATGATCTGGTCAAATTTTGAGTATTTTTGACAAATCTTTGAAGGTTCAGTGGTTTATGAGCAAAAAAAATAAATAGTTCATATGTTTTTTTGATTGCTTAATCAGATTTAAATAATTTTTTTAATGAGTACTTTCGCCATTTGGCCCTCTAGGTAAGTAGTAACCATGTAGGTACCAATTTGTCAACTTATTGACGTCTACTACTCGGGAGTGGTTAACATTAAATTAATTTTGATCAATTGATCAATATAGTATCGACACGTAGGACGAGATATGGTATCTCTCTGCGTGTCAGCACTGTATTGATCAATTAACTAACTTAACTTCATGCTAACCGAATCCCTACTACTCCCTCTCTCATCTAAATGATGTCTTAAGATATAATTTTTTTTTCTCAAAAATAAGTACATAAATTAAGGGTAAATATGTCATTTAGTGAGATCCACTAGTATGTAAAAATGAAAAAAAAAATTATCATCTTATATATGTAATTTTGTGAGACCACTAAGGATAAATTTAAAACTTTTTTTGCTCTCTTTTACTTTATTTTTCTTAATATTTGTGCAAAATATTCTTTAGACATCCTTAAATTTGGAGGACGGAGGGAATAATTTTTAATTTGTGATCAAAATATACTTTTCTTAATTGTCTAGACTCAATGTTTTAGTGCAATTAAGTTTCATATAAATTTGTGTTCTCGTATTATTTAACTTTAGTTTCATTCCTTTCTTCCGTAACTAATTAAATGGTTTTGTATGATCAAACTTAATTGATCAAATAATTCTGATAATTTCATTAAAATTTATAATATCCTTTCTAATCAGTCCTAATAGAATTCCGACTTTTCATTTGAATTAAGCAGGTACACGGGTCAAAAGTCAACTTGATTATGACAGATTACAGTATGCCTGGGATGAGCGG
Organism: Panax notoginseng; assembly: GCA_016801055.1. Classification (NCBI taxonomy): domain Eukaryota; kingdom Viridiplantae; phylum Streptophyta; class Magnoliopsida; order Apiales; family Araliaceae; genus Panax; species Panax notoginseng. Next base: position 8,590,083 of record CM029016.1, read on the forward strand.
TTATGATTTACTCAAAAGAGTCAAGGTAATTAACAATAAAAATCATTACTAATTTGATATTAATTAATTAATTCTAGTTTATTTATTTATTTATTTTACAAGTACAGTCCAAAGATTATATTAAAGATTATTTATGATATTAATTCCAGTTAAAAGGATTAGATATGCTGATACTTGATAAAAAAAAGTTTTTACTAGTTGCATTTCAAGCTTCACAAAATGAAATTAAAATACAATTTTAAGGCACTGCTAATGAACAAAATAACTAATATAAGTTTTACTAATTAGCTGTATTATTCTCATTCGAGCCATGAACCTGCAGGGATCTACCTGGAAAGACGTGCCGGTAGTAGTCATGTCATCAGAAAATGTTCCTTCAAGAATCAATATGTAATACTTTTTACTTATTCCATCTTATTTTTTTTTTATAAATAAATTTGCATGATCATAAAATTGCACATTTACTTAAGGCAACTCATATTTTTATATAAAAAATTAATATTTTTATATAATTCTTCTCACATCACATGAATAGTGAGTGAGAGAGATATTTATGTGAAAATATCAATTTTAATATTTAATCAAATATTAAAACGACTGATAATATGGAATCGACTGATCATAAAATTGTACATTTAGTTAAAGGAACTGATATTTCTATATAAAAAATTGATATTTTTATATGATCCCTCTTACGGTTTTATCTTTACGAGAGAGAGAGACTCATGTAAAAATATCAGTTCCCTTAATTAATATATAATCAAATATCATGGCATCCTTTTAAATATGCTCATAATATTGTCTATATTTATGCAACAGGTGTTTAGAAGGAGGAGCAAAGGAATTCTTGTTGAAACCAGTTAAGCTATCGGATTTAAGGAAGCTTCAATCTTACCTTCTAAACTCTCTTACCCATTCTAATTGCAAAATCATCGACAACGAATTTGTTGATCAGAATCATGACAACACCATAAACGATCACGATATCAGCAGCAGCAGCAGCAACAACAACAACAACAACAACAAGATTAACGCCAATAATGCTAACAAGAGGAAGGCAATGTCTCCGAATCGAATAGAAAGAAGACCTAAAATGAAGGAATTAGTGGTTTTATAAATTAATATTGATTTGGAGTTCCTAAAATGAAGGAATTAGTGGTTTTAATTATAAACATCTGGGGAGTTTTTATTTTTTTGGTCAAAAATAGATGTGGCTTACCATCTTTCCTACTGATTTTATATATAAAAGTTTGCATTAAATTAACCATCATATGGATGTAATTATATTTTGTTCTCGATCTAACAGAAGTTGGAATACATATTACTTTTTTGCCGGTAGAGCTGTATATTTTATTTGGGATATATCTATGTGCACACTTAAATTATACGTCCAAAGACATACTTAAGTCTAAAATAGTAGTAAAATATTTCTCTCTCCACAATACTTTTTCTCTACTATTTTACATTTAGGTGTGTCTCTTTAAATGTACAATTTAAGTGTGTACATAAATATATCCTTTTGTTTTTGTATATATATATATATATATATATATATATATATATATATATATATATAGTGTGTGACAACCCCAAAATAGGTTCATTCCATCCAACCTATTCTGAGTCGCCAAATACATGGTACAGAAAACAACTACAACTTTATTACAACAATTGTCGTACAAAATACAACAACACATATGCTGTGAGTTTGGATACAAATATATATACCAAATGTGACTCATGTCCCAACCGTGAACATCACCTCACAATAACACCTTACATAAAGGTATAGTCAAAAACTGTTTTAGAAATTAGAATCTTTGGAAAGTGCTCAAGAAAACCTTCGTACATGGGAGGCCACGCGTCTAGGTTATGATAGATATCATATGGCCACAGAATTATCCTTGGTTGACCCAATAGACCCCAAAGAAAAACGAGAAGATTACTATCATATTCTTCCCAATGGTGAGTCTTCTCTTGACTTATCATTATCTCCACTGTCTCTAATTGAGAATTATACTTCAAACAAATACCAAGATTATATAGGTAGTGCTCGTAGATATACTCAGCAAGTGGATGAGCACAACCCTATCTTATGATGACACGAGGTTGTATGTCATTAGACATCTTGTATGATAGTGGCAAACCACCCTTCCAACGTTGGGTACACCTTACCCTATTGGATTCACCAAATATAACTATTAAATGAACTTTTCTATACTGCTTCGGGAGAACATCCACAGCTAGAGACCACCGTTCTATTTCCCCGTTACCCTCGCTCGACCCAGCTACACTCTTATTACCTGAAAGAAATTGTGAAGCAAAAGGGTGAGCACAACTAGCTCAGTAAAAAATATCATGACTAAAGATAATTCAATTATCAATAGCCTTCATCAACAATAAATCAGAGATTTAGAACATATGGTAAATGATCAAAATTTCAACCATAGTTGCAGCGGAACGAGCAATCCATTAGAAGAGTCAAATAGACTATAAAGTCTATTATCAAATCCACCAACAATGTTTTATCCCTGTAACATCAATCAACAATTCTAGTCCACAATCATATGAATAACTCATAATCATAACTGTAGTTCTAAATTTCTCTTCTCATCCAGAACAAAGATAATTTTCATCACTTGTCTTTACCTGAAACATCAAAGATCATGGTTATACCAAATCACAGTTCCTGTTCATAATCATACTAATAACTTCATCTTTGCACTACGGGCCAAAGATATTCATCAACAAGTCATCTTTGCACTACAGGTCAAAGATATTCATCAACAGTTCATCTTTGCATTACTGGCCAAAGATATTCAACAACAGGTCATCTTTGCACTACGGGCCAAAGATATTCATCAACAGACCATTACAGACCAAAGATATTCATCTACAATTCATCTTTGCACTACAGGCCAAAGATATTCCTCAACAATTCATATTTGCACTACAGGCCAAATATATTCATATCTCAAAGAAATATATAATCATTTCAGAATTATATAAACAATAATTATAACCATGTTGATCAATTCACCTTTGCACTTAAGCTTAAGATATTCAATTATAAATTCAATGGTCATGATCATACCAGTCACAATTCAACTTTGCACTACAGGCCAAAGAGAACCCTAGTCATGATCATACCAATAATCTACCCATCTTTACACTCCAGTGAAAGAGAATTTCAACATCAGGGTTATAAAAATATTATATATGATGATAAAAATAATATGATCAACATATTGTTTTAATCTCAAGAGTAATATTCGTAACTCATGAATAGTAAATCGTGAATAGTAACTCATGAATAGTAACCCCGACACAAAAGATAGAAATTCCACAATAAAATCCATACCAGTATTTCGGTATAATGATATTGAAAGAATAACATTACTTAAATTTATAAACAATTATTTTAATTGTTTACACTTTACTAATTAATGCATTTAATCATCATAAAATGCCAACTCTTACAATTTCATCATCAATAACCAAAACCCTCATCAAAAATCTGCATATACCTCATATAGGATTCTCAAGCCATAAAATCCTATTTTCCAATTTTCTTTCTTCACAAAACATATTTAATTCATTTACTCATAGCTAGACCATTTTCATGAAAAATACCAAATCAGTTCCAAAAATATTTCTTTTCTGGGATTTAGCATAATATAGTCCCATAGTGAACATATATTTTTCTCAGAATTTTTAAAAGTCATTTACTATTTTTCATATGGCCAAAATAGCCGAATATTTAGACATTTATCAAAAATTGTACTTTTGTCTAAAAATTCTGAAATTTACAGAGTATACTTCTATCATATACATGTACTTCTAATAAAAATTTCATCAATTTTGGAGTTAACCACAAGGAATTATAAGTTGTTACTTCTGAAATAGTCTTTTCTCATAAAATTCATAACTCTCAATCTATACATCCAAAAATCACCATTTTTGGACACAATCAAGAAAACTCATCAAAATATCATTTCAAATTTTTCCAGAATTTTTGAAGGTCAGAAAAATTACGAAACTGAAAATCATAACAACCCTTAAAATCCCTTACTATCCCTTACAATCCCTTACTATCCCTTACCTCAAAACAGCAGTACTTCTGACCGGAATGTAAAGCCGAAGAAAACTTGCACTGAATAGCAACTCTCAAAGTATCTAAATACTCACAAAATATGCTTCATAATATAGAGAGAGAAAGAGAGAAAGCTTATGTTTTTTGTGTGATTTTCAATTCTAACTTAGCCCTCTATTTATAGGAAAATTTTGGTAGGTTTGACCTGCAACCTGATGGCTTTACCTGCTACTATTCCCACCCACCACATTTAAAATATAATTCAGTACATTTCTTCACCAACCACAAGTGGGGCCCACCAATTCTAGAATTTTTTACCAAAATGATAAACTCCAAAAATTCAACAATTTCTGAACCAGTCATCTCGTAAAATTCATAACAAATCATACGATCATTTTTAACGGTTCAAAATTTGTGGACATATACTCAACTTATATATGTATAACATATCCAAAAATTACCACGATCCAACGGTCGGATTAAAAATTATAACCCCCGCAAAATATCTCAAAAACCCTGATTTTTAATACCTCCATTCCGACAAAAATACGGATAAAAATCTCAACATTAACTCCTTCATTTTTTAACCACAAAAATATATCCCTCATTTATATCCACATAAAATAAATATTTTCTTATCATATGAATCAATAATTAATTATTCACAAATAATATTACAGAATCACATTTATGACAACCAGGCCGTTCTCAGGAAAGAGGGGGCTTTCCAATAAGGATTTCTCCTTACTGGCGCGCAATTGGATGACCAAACCTCTCCTTAGACAGAACTTTCTAGACATTGACAATAATGTTATCTAATAATATTATTCAAATAATATGAATTATTGATCTGATAAAGAAAAATACTGTGCAGCAACAATTATTGAAACAACAATAATATAAAATATCAACGCAACAATTATTGAAAAAATAAAATATTGAACAGTAACTACTGCAACAATTATTGAGTAGTGTCTTCTTACGTAAGAATTAATAATTTCAAAAATACTATGCAATACCGTGTACTACTGTGCAATAACGCGTATTACTGTATTTTAACCACCGGGTATTCCAACAGTGTTAACGGTAACAACTACGCCGTTATTTGTAAAAACTCAAATTTGTCGTTTTCCTTCACCCGACAGTTATTCGTTATGGGGCCCACAAATAGCTGCGCCGTCGTACGAATATTCTCTGACAGAAAGAATATTCCACGACCAAACGAATATTCCCCGACAACAATGATTATTTTATAACCACTTGCTTATTTTGAAAAAAAATTCATATTTCACCCATAACTTTAAACTTTTATCAATTTAACCATTTACTAAATTGTAATTATAATAAAAATTGAATACTTTTATTTCATAAAATTCGGGGTCTTACATATAGGGTCAGGATCAGGTAAGGGATCCCTTACTTTATTAAAATAAGGGACTTTTTTTTTTTGCTTTTTTTTTGCTTTTTTTTTATAACAACTAAAAAAAAAGTTTAATATTTTATGGAATTGAAATTTTTTCATAATACAGTGTTTTGAGTGTGATTTGGGTACGCATAACAAAACATGTATGTACAGTCTGGGCAGACTGTACCACCACTTTTTGGTATAGGTATTTAAAACACGCCCAAAATATTGTATTATGAAAAAATTTCAGTTCCATAAAATATTAAACTTTTTTTTTAGTTGTCTTTAAAAAAAAAAGCAAAAAAAAAGCAAAAAAAAAAAGTCCCTTATTTTAAGAAAGTAAGGGATCCCTTACTTGATCATTTCTGTATATATATATATATATATATATATATATATATATGAGGACTGAACTATAGCTAACGTTGTCAATTAAGGTTAGTCTCACAACAAATCTTAAGCGTCCATTCAAATATCGGACGATTAATGTATCTTCCATCCGCAGTTTAATTTCCAGTATTTCACAGTTTAATACTACGAACGTGACAAATATCCAAAATGTCCCTCTTTTACAAATACTCGTTCACAGTATTAAACTGCGGACGCTAAGTTTCCTTTTAAAAATTAATATGTTGTCATTTTATTCTAAACAACTGTCCGCAGTTTAATACTGCGGATTCTTGGTTCTCCCAAACGACATATAAGGTTTAATCAAACGACGCCAAAAAACTCATAAGTCTTGTCCGCATTTTAATAATGCAGCTGCTAAGGCTATGTTTGTTTGCAAGGATCACACTTGAGCTTGGGATATGAATATTAATTCCAAATGTCTTGTTTATTTTTAAATTTGAATTTGAGACTATTAGTCCAAGGATTATAAAATAGCTTAATATGAGGGATTATTTAATATCATGTTGTATTTGGTATTATAATCTCTACTATTTGGGACTAAATTTTTTAAAACAAAATTAACCTCAATCTTTTTTTAAAATGATCATAATATTATATCATGTACTTATATATTGTAATATGGAGCAGCTTGCAATATGGAGTAGGCCCTTGCAGTCCTTGAAAGGAGGGAGTATAATTTCATGCACTAAACTATTTTCTAATAATAAACGTCTTGCTAAATTTAATTTTGCTAACAAGTATAGAAAAATGTAAAATTTAAAAAGTTTTTTTGTGAGAATAATATTATATTCTCAATGTTCCGCAAAGAAAAAGTGTCATTTTTCTAATTTTATTGTTTTAAAAAAGGCTAATTTTGTTTAAAATGACACAACGTCTTAAAATTAAGACTTATCATCATAATTCGTTATTTACTTAGTTTATTCGTAAAATCTTATTTAACTTTAAATAATACAAACTAATAGTTTATATTATAAACTACATAAAAAATATTATTATATATATAGTTATTACTTTTAAAACTAAAATAAATTTACATTATATTTTAAAATTTAATATTTTATAAATTAACTAGGAATAGAGATAGAGAGTAATTGATTTATTATTGTAAGGAGTATTTTGGAACAAAAATAGTCACGTGTATGTTGGTATAAAGAAAAAGGAATAAAACAAACATAACATGTGATTATTTTAAATTATAGTTTAAAATATATTATTATTGGTATGTGTGACGCCCCCAAAATAGGTATACATCACCCATTCTGAGTCGCCAAATACATGGTACAGAATACAACTACAAACTTAATTATACAACTGTCGTGTAAAATACGACAAAACATAGTTGAGAGTTTTAATACAAATATTGTCTTCTAGACAGTATTCAAACTCATAAATAAGTCCTCATTACAATTATTATCACACTATTTTACAGAATAATGAGGACTACTAATGCAAACACCTGGACCGTCACTCCGTTCCCCGACTAGTCCTAGCTATATTCTCATTTCCTAAAGAGAACAATAAAAGCAAAGGGTGAGCTCAACTAGCCCAGTAAGAAATATTATGACTAAGATAATGCAGAATAAATTATCGTTAGCCTTCAACAGTGTTAAACTGATAAAATATAATAAACATCAAGTTTAACTGCAGTGGAACAAGCAATCCATTAGAAGAGTCAAGTAGAGTATGATATCTACTACCTTCTATGATTTAAAAAGTTTTTCATCAACTTTATCGCTGAGACTCAGCTTAATAAATAAACCACATCATCGAATCATCCCTGCACTATGTGCCAAATATATTCATGTAATCATCAATGGTCATGATCAAATCAACAACTGTCCATCAATGCACTACGGGCCAATGAGAACTTTTACCACATCATTTGTAACATTACGATCATGATTATACCGAATAATCCCTGGTTATAATCATACCAATCAGTAGTACATCTATGCACGTAAGCCACAAATGACTTTTATCACAATGTAAGCATGAGGATGATGATAATGATATAAGAATTCAATTAAAAGAAAGCAAAGAATAAATTTTTAAATATTTATAATTTAATTTATCTAGAATTTAATAATGTCCAAATTGTCAATATGATATTGCTTTGTGGATTAAAATTTAAGAATAAAAGTGTATCAAAAATGATTTGGACCGAAAAAAAATTAATTTTTGTCATGAATAGTACTCTGGGCGAAAATATTGATATTTAATAAGAAAGTTCATATCAATATTTCAATGAAACGATACTGGATGAAGAGCAAAATTCAAGGATATTTCACTAATTTCAGGAATTATAGAAGCAATATTTACCATAGTAAGTTTAGATTTAAGAATATGAAAAGAAATAATATACGAAACTGCAAATAGATTTTCACATGTCATGCGGTAGTCCGCGTAGACAGATCATTTCTACAATTTAATAACAATTGAATACGAAGGGTTATTCACCAGACATGTGGTAGTTCGCGTAGACAAGTTATTCCCACAGAATAATAAAGAATAGAATAAAAAAAGATTTCACCATGCATGCGATAGTCCGCGTAGACAGATTATTCCCACAGAATAATAAAGAATGGAATAACAGAAAATTTCACCATGCATGCGGTAGTCCGCGTAGACAGGTTATTCCCACAGAATAATAAAGAATGGAATAACAACCCTTACGAGTATTAAAAGAAAATAACTCTCTTCATGAATACGAAAGAAATAATACCCCTTACGAATACAACAAATAATATCCCTTACGAATATTGAACGAAGATAATATTTCTTACGAATACGAAAAATAATATCGTAAGTGAATATGAAATAAATAACACCCCTTACCTTAGTAGAAGATTGAATACTGAAGTAGGGTAGTAGCAGAATACTCCTCTTCTTTCTCTCTATAGTTTCTCTCTCTAGAGTTTCAATGAATTCGTAAGAAATAATGAAAGAATGAGTTTCTATTTATAGGAAAAAAGACTTAATAGTAACTAATTCGTGAACGGCCCAAATTAATTTACTTTTAAACGGACGATCTATATTGATTTACTATTAACACTTAAAGCAGCGGTCCATACTAATTTACTTTAAACCAGCGATCCATATTGATTTACTATTATAACTTTCCACCAGCGGTCCATATTGATTTACTATTATAACTTCAACCAACGGTATGAAAATTAGCACATCTCCTCATAGAATAATAAGCCAAACTTATAACAAACACCTCATAACAAACCCCTCTATTTATATCAAAAATTGAATAAATATTTACCACAAACCACTTATCTTTAATAAATACATTTTTAATCTAATAACAATTATTCATCATTAATATTATAACTCATAATATTTAACAACAAGATCATTCTCAGGAAAGAGGAGGCTTTTCGATATGAATTTCTCTCTATTAGCGCGTAATTAGGTTACCAAACCTCTCCTTGACAGAACTTTCTAGACATTGTCAATATTGCAAATAATAATATGAATAACTTTGTCATGCATCTCAATTATTGATTTACTAATAATAAATATTATGCAAATGATACTGTGATAATAATTGAATCAAATAACGTGAGATAATATGCAGTAATTATTGTCGCAATAATTGAGTATAACTGAGTGAATTCTCACGTAAGTATCAATAATCAATACCGTGTGCTACTATGCAACCACACGTATTACTGTACTTTTACCACCGGGTATTTCAACAGTTTAACGGTAAAACTTTCGCCGTCATTTTTATAAAAAGATATTTCTGTCGTTTTCTAACTCCGATAGTTATTCCGTTGTGGGGTCCACCAATGATGGTGTCGTCGCAAGATATTCCCCGACAAAAAGAATACTTTATAACCACTTGCTTGCTTTGAAAATTTTTACATATTACCCTTAACTTTAACCCTTTATCAATTTAACCATTAAATAGAATAATAATTATAAGAAAATTGGATACTTTTATTTCATAAAATTCAGAGTCTTATAGTAAGGGTATAATAGTCAAAACGATACTTATTTATCTAATACTTTAATTAATTCTGTAAAAAACAAACAAAACAAACATAACATGTAATTATTTTAAGTTATCCCATGAATAATCCCATAAAAAATAAACATGTGACTAGCACTATTTAATCCTAGAATTAATATTCTTGGGATTATAATCCTTTCAAACAATTATGGCCTAATTAAGTGAAATTAAAAGACGCATTGGAAAGTGAAAAGGTCGGGAATCTAAGAAGTCTTGTCCACGGTTTAATACTGCTAACGCTAGGTCTTTATTATAAATACTGCAAACTCCATAGTTCAAATCATGACTTAGTTCGAATTAAGGCTCAAGAATTTTCTATTTCCTCTTCCATGTTCTTATTTTTACATATTCATGTGATTTGTGATAAAAAAAATCATGTTATTGTCTCCCATGCGGACTACTTATTTTCAAATCCCAACATTATTTATAACATGAATATGTAACAACTAACAAGAATATGAAAAAGAAATAGAGGATTTTTAGCCTTAACATCTAACAAGAAATTCATACATAGAAGTTTCACTAAAATCCATACAGAGAAGTTTCAAAAAGCAACCATAGGGTTTAACATCTTACAAGAAATGTACTGCTCGAATGTGTTAATTATTTAGCTCTTTTATGCAAATTCTGGAGTGATATCACAACATGTTGAGGTTATTCGAATAACCTCAACATGTTATGAAGACACTTATAGGGTTTGCATAGAATTAGAGCTAAACAATTAACTCATCTTTGATTTGACCTAGCGTACGAAGTATTAAACTGCGGACATGACTTGCATAAAAAATAGCGTCGTTTCCCCCAGTTGTTTTACCTTCTAAAGTCTGCAGTTTAATATTGCGGATATGACTTGCTTATTAAAATGGCGTCGTTTCCTTCTTTTAGCGTCCACAGTTTAAAACTGCGGGCGGGAGGCCTGCAATCTTAGAATAATCCATACATTGAAGTTTTAAAAAGCAAAAAGATTTTATTAACATGCAGTTACATGAATGTAAATATAGATATAGAGCAAAAACAAACAATAACACTGTCCAAGTAACTATTTCTCAAAATCCAAACAGAGAAATGAAATTATGAAGCTTCAACCCTTTTCAATCCTAAAGTTTTATATTTGTTCCATTTATCATGGTTTGTAAATATTCAACATATTTCACATTTTCGAAGTGGCTTCTGTCCTGCGAATTGTTTAACAACACTTTTCAACTGTGTTATTTTTTTACGACCTTTTGTCTGCGAACATATTAGATCAAACACGGGATCATTGGAAGCAACAATATCATCAACATCGTGTAATTTCAAAGCGTCATCGACCTTAATAAAAGGTTGCACATTATCGTCCGGTCTTATTTTGACACATTCAATAAGAATTTTGGCCATAATTTTTTTTTTCACGATCTAGTATTTCATCAACATATCTAGTGACTTCAAAAGAAGATGAAGCATCCAACACAAAACCTAAAAATCGTTTGGCTAAATGATTGAACCGACTGGTTAGTGTCTCGACATAATCTGTTACCGAGGTGAGAACGTAAGGGGCGACACCGCCAGTTTTATTAGCATCTTGACTCTATCTCTTATGTATCAATTCTTCAGGAATCTGAACCAAGTTATTTGAAGTTAGTACCTTGAGAATGTGACGGCATATAGTACTAGAATGTTCAATTACATTTCGAAATCTCGGTTTCTATATATTGCACAACTGTGAAATACCTACGTGGAGATTCAGGAACCATAACTTTGAACATCAATCCGCAGAACAGAACAGAACAGAAAACTAGGGTCTTTGACTTGCCTGTGTGGCAATGTATATTACTATTTGTTTTGAGCTCGGTATGAAATAACCCCTAGCCATTTGATTCAGCCTATCATTTTGTTGTGTTAGTTTATTCGTACAGTTCAGTTCATTTAATTGTGTTAGTTATTTCGTTTCATCATTTTTTTATTCTATATCCGTACTGGGCATTTGGTTCATGCTGTGTTTTTTCTTCCGGCAGGTAATCAGGGGGATCAAGGGCAAGTGTGATGAGAGCTCCCTTCTATCCAATGGTTTTTATATATTTGGTTAGGTTATGAGACATTGATCTATTTAGAGTTGTAATAATTATTTAAGATTGTGGTTGGAGCCACTATGGCATTTATTATGGTTTGTCTTATGAGAGTTAATTATTATGAGACTATTGTCTTAAGATATATATATATATATATATATATATATATATATATATATATATATATATATATATATATATATATAGTGTCCATTTATTTTTCCTAACAAAGAACAACTAAAGGAGGTTTCATGCAAAGCATTGTTGAGAAACATAAATTTGAGCTTTCGTAGTATTATAACATGCTAGTCCTCGAGCCTTCTTCAGGTAGTTTTTATCAACATAGTTTATTGAAAGTTGAGCGATTCCTGGCCTATATTACAAATATCATACAACGTGGGAGTATTTTTTCAGACTCATTAATATTAATGTCACCTGCTAACTGTATTATTAGAAACGTAACATTAGTAAAAATATTCCTATGCATGATATGAGTTAACTTAATTCATTGTAATGCTAGAACCAATATCAGAGCAGGAACTATAAAAGCCTCATATGTAATTGCCAAAAAATATTTGCACAAATATATTATTCGTGATTTTTTCGAGGGCACTCTAATAATAAATGGGTAGTAGTTTCAACAGCATTTGCACAAAGATAACAAAATTAGAAACACAACAATGTCTCTTATATAAGTTATTGGCAAATGGTACCAAACTTGCTATAGCAGAAACTGTATCTTACGGTGCACGTACTGGAAGATTTCAAATAAGTCACCAACAAAGTTCAGGTACAAGAAGATCATCCTTTAGAAGACGAAAATCCCAAGAAAAATTTAAACAAAATTTGATAAAGGGGTTTCACTATAAATTCTCTCGAATGTGAAGGATTTCAAATTAACTCATCTGCATATTTTACTTCTAAAATATAAATAGAAGAAATACATTTAGCCATATACAGAATCCGTTTGAAACTTGAACATGCGGAGGAAAAGAAAGGAAAAAAACAAATAATATGTAAAACTAAATATATATAAATCATGAGCGTTCATCCGATGATCATATATATTTAGCCTTACAACATATCATGAGAGTCCATCCGATGATCGAGCGGTTTAATAGAGCTTCCGTCCGCAGTTTAATACTACAGGCGGGACAAATATTCAAAATACATCTCCTTCTAAAAATCCATCGTCCGCAGTTTAATACCGCGGACGCTAGGTATAGTCAACTGTAAATGGGAGTAGGATCGTAGAGTAAGACCAAAATCGTAGAATAGAAGTAAATTCTTAGAGTAGGATCGTAGATTACCCACCTGGTTTGTCCAATCCCTCTTCTTTCTCTCTATTCCAATTTTTTCAGTTTTTGATCTTAATGAATTGAATATGGTTGAAATTTGACTTTTAAATTTTTTTCATTACTCATAACTCCGTTGGCGTAAGAAGAGATTAGGGAGAAGGGAGAAGGGAGAAGGGAGAGATTGGGTTGAAGAAGGAAATAATGAACAAAACATGACCACATCCTCCTTCCTCATTCCTTCCCTCCGTCCTTCTTATTCTATGATCCTACTCTTAGTTACAGTCATTGTTTAATACTCACGATTATTATTTGGCATCCGCAGTTTAATACTGTGGAACCTAAAAAATAAAAAATAAAAAATTAAATTTGGCATCCGCAGTTTAATACTGTGAACGACACTTATTTAAAAATGATGTCATTTCGCAATTGGCCAACCATACCTAGCGTTTGCAGTTTAATATTGTCGACAAAAGACTTTTACAAGGAGGGTTATTTTGGTCTTATGTCCCGTCTGTAGTATTAAACTGCGGAATACTAGAAACTAAACTGCGGACGAGACCTCTATTTAACCGTTCAATCTTCGGATGGAAGGTCACGATGTGTTGTGAATGATACACCTTAAGGGCAGAGAGGGCGATTGATGTGATGACCCAAATTTTCAGAAATTATTAAAATAAAAATTTAATAAATAAAATAAATCTTATTGTAATAGATTTGAAAATATAAATATATATGTAAGTTATGTGGCAAATTTAATGAGAATATATAAGTACGGTCCGGATCTTAAGCTCACCTCTTATCTAGGTCACCTTGCTAACCCCTTTAGCGACGGATCGGGCGACGATTCGGTCTGTCGCTATATGTTCGATCCGTAGCTATATGTTGTTCGTCGCTAAAAGCTAAGACGACGGTTCTATATATAGCGACGGACCGAATCGTCGCTCAATCCGTCGCTAAAGGGGGGTGAGCAAGGTGAACTAGATAAGGGGTGAGTTTAAGATCCGGACTGTATATAAGTATGATATATATATATATATATATATATATATATATATATATATATATATATATATATATATATAGTGAGAAAGTTGATCAATAGTTAATTGAACTATTAAATGAGTAGTGCGAGTGAATTATGGAATGAAATATGGAGGCAACTATGAGATTATTTGAGAATGAGAAATGAAATGAAAAATAGAATTAGAAAGAAGAGATTAACTTATAATAATTAATCATTTAACATTAAATAAAATAAAATATTAAGTTTGTAAAATAAATTAATAGTTAATGCAATAATTAAATAAGAAATTATTGCATAATATGAGAAAGTGAGTTATGTTGTACAATGACAATATATATAAATATGCCAAGAAATTATAAATCAAATTAAATACTTGATTAATGAATAAATATATATTATATAAGTTAAATAAATTGTTTAGAAACAATTTATGACAAGAAGCAAGAGAATTGAATAATAAAATTGAATTGAGTTATTTAAGTAATTAATGGAGTAATATTAATTACTTGAATTGTTATGTGTGAATATTTATTTTAATTATAAAATCTAATTTCATAAATATTGAAATAATTCTTATACATAATATAAATTGTATAATTATCTAATTTTGGGAATACATAATAAGGGGTACATTAAATTATATGTGATATAATTGAATATGCTGGGATGTTAAATTAGAAGCAAGGATGAGTCATTATCATTAAGCAAGAGGTGTCATAGTTTAAGATAATTGCATGACACTAAGCTCAACAGTTACTTGTTCAGTGGGAGAGAAAATTTGTTATATCTAATAAGACATTCATGTTGCTGTGTATAGAAGAAAAACTGATATTATGATATATCTTAAAGATACAACAGAGGAGGGATATATGTAGCCTGTTCATGAAGCTAATTTGAAAAAAACTAATCACACTAATCTATGCTACAATCTTGGATGATTTACAATCAAATAAAACTAAATTGGTAACTAGAATATTTTATTCCTATAATTGCTCCTTCAACAACTCACATCAATACTCTCCCTCAAGTTGGTGCATAGATATCATCAATGTCCAACTTGTCAAGTGAGTTGTGAAATATTTTGCTAGAGACAACCTTTGTAAGAATATCTGCTAGCTGATCTTCTGACTTCACAAAAAAAACTGAATGACCTTGTCTTCGAGCTTCTGCTTGATGAAATGCCGATCCACTTCAACATGTTTGGTGCGGTCTGCTGAACTGGGTTGTGCGCGATTGTTATGGCTGCCTTATTATCACAAAACAAGTTCATTGTATCCTAAGATTAACACCCAATTTCTTCTAATAATCTTTTTAACCAAATTAGCTCACACAATCGTTTAGCCATGCCTCTAAACTCGGCCTCTGCACTAGATAAAGCAACTACTTTCTGTTTCTTACTCCTCCAGGTGACCAGATTGCCTCCCACAAATGTGAAGTAGCCCAATGTAGATTTTCTGTCAATAATGTTCCCTACCAGTCTACATCCATATAGCCGTCAATGTGCAGATGTTGTTTTTTCGTGAACATTAGTCCTCTTCCTGGAGAATACTTCAAGTACCGTAAAATACGAACCACTTCACTCAAATGATCTTCGCTAGGACAATGCATGAATTGACTCACCAAGCTCACAGCATAAGCAATATCAGGCCGTGTGTGAGATAATTATATTAGCTTTCCCACAAGGCGTTGATACCTTTCTTTATTGGTAGGGGTCTGATTAGGAAAATCTCCCAAGCCATGGTTTTGAACAACTGGTGTATCAGCAGGTCTACAATCAAGCATTCCTGTTTTAAACAACAAGTCAAGCACCTACTTCCTTTGGGATAGAAATATGCCTCGTTTTGATCGGGCTACTTCAATCCCCAAAAAATACTTCAACCCTCCAAGATTTTTCATCTCAAATTCAGTTACTAAATGCTCTTGTAATTTAGAGATTTCCTCTTCGTCATTTCCTGTAATTATCATATCATCAACATAGATTATTAGAGCTGTTACCTTCCCTCGTTGGTGCTTCAAGAAGAGAGTATGATCTGAATTACTTTGCTTGAAACCGTGCTTTCTCATGGCAAGGCTAAATCGTCCAAACCATGCTCTAGGAGACTGTTTCAATCCGTATAACGCTTTTTGTAACTTGCAAACCACCTTCCCTTGTGTTGAAGAAACAAAACCAAGTGGAATGTCCATGTACACCTCCTCTTCAAGATCTCCATGGAGAAAGGCATTTTTGACGTCAAATTGGTGCAACGACTAGTCGAAGTTTGCAGCAAGAGAGATTAGTACTCTCACAGTATTTAATTTTGCTACAGGTGAGAAAGTTTCTTGATAATCTATCCCATATGTCTGAGTATATCCCTTCGCAATGAGCCTTGCTTTATATCTTTCAACTGATCCATCTACTTTGTGTTTGACAGAGAATACCCATCGACATCCCACAGTTTTTTTCCCTCGGGCAATGGCACAAGTGCCCAAGTATCATTTTTCTGTAATGCTTTCATCTCTTCTTCTATCGATTGGATCCACTTGGGACTATTCATGGCTTCACTTATTGTATTAGGAACACAATCTGCAGATAATTTATGAACCAATGCCTTGAGAGGTTCGGACAATTTTTGAGTTGAGATATGGTTGGCAATTGGGTACTTTGACTTACTCGTTCCATGATCGGGTGAATAGCGGTTCGGTGGTTGCCTGCGGTTATGCCTGAAAGGTAGTTTATAACCAGCAAAAATATTGTGAGGAGAGTTTAGAACTTGCACCTCAGGAATATTCTTAAGAGATTGGTATGATTGTGGTACTGTCAGGTCATGGAAGGGTTGTTCACTTTCAATTTCTGTAGTTTCTTCATTTTGATCCACTCTTGCAGGTTGTTGGTCGATCTCTGCTTCGACATGCTCAGCATTTTCAACTTCTCCTCTTTGATCTTTCAGTATTGCCATTGGTTCTCTTGGCTGAACCTCCCCTATATCATTTGCCATTGGTTCTCTTGATTGAACCTCCCCTACATCATTTGAAGTTTCGTCGAAGCCTGGCCAATTTTCCCAATTCTGTTCTTCACTCATCATCTCCCCCTGAAGAGAGGAGCGGGAAGATTGAGAAGTGAAGAAATTCTCTGATTCAATAAAGGTGACATCCATGGTGGTATAGAGTCGTCTTGTAACTGGATCGTTACATCGGTATCCTTTCTTGTGAGCTGCATAGCCAAGAAAAACACAATGGACATCACATGAATCAAGCTTTGTCCGTTGATTCTTGTGTATATGAACATATGTAACACAACTAAACTTTCTTAGAGGAAGCATTAGAACTGATGGTAACGTCACATGTTGCGCAAGAACTTGAAGAGGGGTTTTGTAATTCAAAACTCGTGATGGCAGTCGGTTCATTAAGTATACAACAATTATTGTTGCATCTGTCCAAAAACGTTTAGGGACATAAGCAGTGGTCAAGAGAGCTCGAGTGATTTCTAAGACGTCTATTCTTGCGCTCTGTAACACCGTTCAGTTGCAGTGTTTGAGAATAAGAAGCCTCATAATGCAAACCATGTTCCTGAAAGTATTTGTGAATTGGTGCATTTTCATATTCCCCACCATTATCAGATCGAAGAATCTGAAGTTTAGCAGAAAATTATGTTCGAATCATATTATGAAATGAACGAAATATTTCAAACACTTCATGTTTATTCTTCATCACATACAACCAAGTCATTCGTGTACAATCATCAACAAAGGTTACAAACCAGCGCACGGCAGAAGAAATAGTAATAGGAGCAGGGCCCCAAACGTCAGAATGAACAATCAAAAAATGATTATCACATTTATTCAAATTGATTGGATAAAGTACACGATGACTCTTAGCTTGAATACAAGCTTCACACTTAAAATCTTACTCATTAACCTTTGTAAATAAATCTGGGAATAAACATCTCAAATATCGAAATGAGGGATGCCCCAATCGATTATGCCATAACCAAATTTGCCTTTCCTTAGCTTCAGCATAATGTATATTATTTTCTCTACTAAACTGAAATCATCCATGTAATACAGTCCTTCCCTTTTAGTACCACGACCAATATTCTCCTTGGTGAGAATATCCTGAAACAAACAGAAGTTAGGACACATTAGAGCACAACAATTCAATTCCTCATTCACTTGTCCAATAGATAACAATTTATTGGAAAGTGATGGAACTAGTAAGGTATTTGGTAACAAAAAAGGAGAAAGAGTCACTGTTCCGGCCCCTATTACTGGATATGTTACTCCATTAGCATTGGCAATGCATATTCGTTTCGGTTGGGTGGCTTCAGAGAAGTCACAAGGGTCAAAGGTCATGTGGTTTGTTGCCCAGAGTCCATAATCTAGCCATCATGGTTCCCTGTTTTTGAGTAAGAAAAAACATAACCTTGGTTACCTGAGTTATAGTGAGCAATCTGTTCACTAGTCGAAATAGAAGATTCTTGTTGTGGTACAAGAGATAGTTGAGGCTCTACACTCATAAGAGCTGCACGACCAGGATTGTCTCCTCCACTTGATTCACGTTTTTTCTTTGCAATGAGTTCATGCCACCAATTTGGATAACCATGTAGTTTGAAGCATGTTTCGTGGGTGTGTTTTGTATTCCGATAATGTGTGCAGCCTCCTCCTTCCCTTTATGACCTTGATTTGGTAGTTGTGTTAGGCTTTCCATTTGATGGCATTTGAAAAGATAATTGGTGCACCACCAGATATGGTATCTTCATTCGTTATCATTATGGATTACCTCAAATCCTCTCTTCAGACCTGTGCATAGGCTTGTTCCACTGTTGGGAATGGTTGTATCTGGAGCACATCTGTTCGGATTTTGTCAAGCCGGTCATCAAGTCCGTCTAAGAAGGTATAGACTCGTTCTTCCTGCAAAATAGAGTTATATTTTTGTATATCAATATCACATTCCATAGGATTTGATCGACGAAAGTTGATTTCTCTCCACAAGTCTTGCAGATTGTTGTAGTATGTCTCGATAGATCCTCCTCTTTGTTTGAGTCTGGTTACTCTTCTTTTGAGATCATATACTTGTGATGTATCAGTACCATCAAATTACGTAATAGCAATATTATCCCAAACAGCCTTAACCGTTGAGAATCTGATAAAGTTACTGACTAACTTTGGATCCATAGAATTGATTAGCCATCCCTTCACCATTGCGTTTTCAGTTCTCCATTTTTTGAATGCAGGATCTGTTTGCAGAGGCTGTGGAAGATCTCCATTTATGTATCCCAACTTATCTTTGCCTGAGATATACATCTCGATAATTTGGGAACATAGTGCATAATTGGTACCATCTAACTTGATTCCAATCTGTGCAGCAGGTTCAATGCTTATGATCTAGTTCTGACTTTGGTTGTGGTTTAGTACTTGTGTCATTCTTGTGGTAAGATCTGTGAGAATTGAATTCCTTCCCTTCGTGTTTTTCCACCCCAGTAAGAGATGTTTCCATTTTCCTCTTTTCTGTTTTTTTTTTCTTCAGAAATTCTATGGCCCTAGAATCTCTACTTTGATACCATGTTGTGTAGAAGAAAAACTGATATTATGATATATCTTAAAGATACAACATAGGAGGGCTAATTACACTAATCTAGGCTACAATCTTGGATGATTTACAATCAAATAAAACTAAATTGGTAACTAGAATATTTTATTCCTATAATTGCTCCTTCAACAACTCACATCAATACATGTTACAAGGCTTGTTAAGCTTAACTAACCACAGCTCTTCTATCTCTGTCTTAAACCTCCCATCCGTTCCACTCCTTTTCTTTTTACCTATCAAATTCCATAATACCCGAAGGCTTAGCAAACTTGTCTAAATTTTGGCAAGCTTCAACAGTTTTGGCGAAAAGGAAAAGAGGTGGAATAGTGAGTTGGGATTAAGAGCAGCAAGGAGTTATTTTATTAGAAATTTGATAATAGATGTTGTAATTAGAGTTGTTTCTGTGCTTGGACTATGAATGGATATGTATGGGAATGGGATGTTATAATTGTTGAATTTTTGGCCAGAATAACGTATAAACACTTGTGAATTCTGTTTCTTAAAATAACGCACAAAGCATGTTTGATGTTATGCCTCTTAGAGGCAGTCGAGCTTTAAAAGTGAAAATTGTTAATGTTGTGAACAAGGAAGCCTATGTATTATATGAAGTAATCCATTTAAATTTGTTAATGTTGTGAACAAGGAAGCTTGTATATGTATTATATGAAGTAATCCAAGCTATTTGGGTGGGACAAGTTTAATAGCGAATTTGTGCGAATTGAACAAGTTAGGCTTAGTTAAAAATCTGCTCCAGCAGGGCAGTTTCAGGTAAGTGTAAAACCTGTTTAAAAGGTTCGTTTTTGGCTGTTTTTTTATATTATAAAATATTATATTATGCCCTTTATAATTAAAAATTGAAGTTAATCTTATGCATGATTTGTAAATTTGAAAATCGTAAAGGTGGCTGGTTGGTGTTGTGGACTGCAGTTTAGCAGCGAGCATTAGCTGCAGGCAGCGAACAACAGCAGTCGTAGGCAGCAGCAGTAATCCATTTATATTAACTTATATTAATAAGTTAGTTGATTAATTTTAATATTAATATACTACTTAATTTATTAATATTAATAAGTTCGTTGATTAAATTTTAATATTAACATACTACTTAGTTTATTTACTATTCATAAATTAGTTACTTAAAATTTAATATTAACCTACTAGTTAGTTATTTAATATTAATAAATTAGTTAATTAAAAGTTTATTAATATTTAATATATATAGATATAATTACATAAATAATTAATTAAATATAATAATAGGTTTTTAGTTGTGACTTGTGATCTTGGATGGATGATGGATTTGACCAAAAAGAAAAAAATAAAATAAAGAAACTTATCAGGCTATTCGCTAAGGAGACCAAGGCCTAAGGGGGGCGAGGCCCTAGGCTCCAGCTACAAAAGTTTGGGTCCTTTACAATAATATACAACAAATAGTAAATAATTACAAGAATAGTGCATCAATAAAATAATTACAATAATAGTGGAATAATATACAATAATATCAAGAATAATGCAATACACGTCATATTATCCAACCCAACAAAAATAAAAAACCTTTCAAACAAAGAAATTAAATCCACTTCATATCATTCAAACGCTGAAATCTGTTTCAAAAAAAAACGCTGAAATCATGGGGTTTCAAACTACAGCTTCGAAATTCACAAATCCGTCTGGTGTGTCCGCTACACCAACGCTAAGTTTGTCGGTCTCCAGTTTCCCGAATGCCTCCTCATGTACTCACTTGTCATCTCCGACATCCTCACCTCCTTCGCCGCCATGGACCGTTGCTTCGTCCTCGGTGACGTCACCTACGACACCTGCTGCGTCCATGATCTCTCCGCCGCCCTGGACGCCGATCTCCTCATCCATTACGGACACAACTGCCATTATGACGAAGGTTGATTTAGTCCAGAAATTAAAAAGAGAAGAAGATAAATTTTAGTGCAGTTGGTAACCAAATATTTATACAAAGGTAACCATTTTAATTTTTGTGAGTATCCAAGAGAAATTTCAGTGCAGTTGGTAGCCAAAACTTTCATACAAATGTAACCATTTTAGTTTTTGTTGATTACATTTGTATTAAAGTTTGGCTACCAACTGCACTATAAAAAAAATTCTATAATAGATTTTTTATAATTAATTGGTAACCCAATAAAACTGAATAGGTTACCTTTGTATTAAGGTTTGGCTACCAACTGCATTATGAAAAAAAAAATCTATAATAGATTTTTTTTAATTAATTGGTAACCCAATAAAACTGAATTGATTACATTTGTATAAAGGTTTGGCTACCAAGTGCACTATGAAAATAAAAAAATCTATAATAGATTTTTTTTTAAATAAATTAGTAACCTAATAACTGAATTGGTTACCTGGTGGAGAGGGAGAGCTGATTCTTACTTACAGAAGAGGAGAGAGAAAGATAGAGGGAAAGAGTGTATTTGGTATTTGGTACTATTTGGTATTTGGAGAGAGAGGGTGAGAAGCACGTGATCTGAGAAATCGTTTCCCTTTATAATTTGTATCGTGGTTTGATGGGCCGCACGTGCCTTTTCATCAGCAACAGGAAGAAGATGACTGGTCTTCACAATATATCTATGGATTTCCTTCCCTTGGATTTATGGGTAACAATGGAGATTGAGTTTGTGTTTCTAAGAGAGAGGAAGAGGAGTTTACTTATTAATTACTTAATTTAATAAGTAAATTAATACTAATCCCCTAAATTAAAGAATCCTAATTGCACTAATATTGTAAATAATATGAAAAGCGTATTAATTGTGTAAATATTTTATGAGTGTACTATTGTTGTAATTATTTTAAAAAATATAATAGAATATGTAATTGTTCCAATTTTATAATCTAATCAATTAATACATACATGCCCAAGGCTACGTCGGCAAGTTCCAAGCCCAACGATCTTAAACAACGGACTGGACATGAAGATTAGACTTGGATTATGGACCGGACCTAACATGTAGGACCAGACTGGATCAGCCTGGGTCTGGCCTAGAGGCTTTAACAGACCAAATATTTGTGGGATAACCGGATAAGTATGATCTGACCTTGAAGGCCCAAAGTCAAGATCTAACTTAGTCTGATTAACGGTTAAGGCCTAAAGCCCAAGCCAAACTAGGCCTGTCACTGAACAGGTCAAGCCCGCCATGTTGTGCAACTTTATCCATATATTGATGATCATTCATAAATATGCTTTGTTTTCTTTAGGCTTTAATTTCAAAATAATAACAGAGGGAGGGGGTTTAGTGGTACATACCACATTCTTATATACGTCCATCACTTTTCTCTTCCTTTAAAAAAAAAAAAAAGACTTAAATATATTTAACTTTATAAATTGACAATATATATATATATATATATATATATATATATATATATATATATATATATATCAACTGGATATCCTAAATATCTTAAGTGTCCATATATTTCAAGGAATAACGTCACGTATATTAATTATTGAAATCATTTAAAACGTTACAGTCCCGTGTACAGTGGAAATAATCTAACCCATCAGAATAGGTTCAAATTAAGTGCATGTGTGTGTGGAGAGCTATATATACTTTTGATCAGCCTATCTCAAGATATGCATTAAAAATTACTTAAAAGTTGAGCAGTTTCTACAGCCACAAAATTGTTAACTGACTTCAGCTTAGACAATTTAAAGGAACCCCTACTAAGGGTATAAGATACCGATAAAATTACCATAGATATAACAGAAGTGATAAAAAGATGAAGAGAGATCAAGCCTCATTTTGTTGGACTCAGTTTAGCAAAACTACCAACATGACTATCAAGCCTTCTTTTGTTGGACTCAGTTAGCAAAACGGCAGCCAAAACTATTAAATAATGCTTGCGTATGCATCTTCCTCTACCCCTGCATAAAAGAGCAAACCACATTAAACTCGGTATTCAACTTGTATATAGAAGATGGCAACAGATGTGTGCAAAAGAAAATCTTCCCATGGAAATAACAAGATGGAACAATGGCTTGGAATAGTAAATTTATTTGCTATATTAACAAGGAGTGACAAAAAGAAAATTTCCACTGTACATAAATGTTATATGAGAGAAACCATATCATTATAAGTAATGCAGTCCAAGCTGCAACATATTTTACAACAGCAAGAATTGACCAGACAAACTGATACAGTAGTTATTGCTTGCTTACAGAAAATTCAGCAATTTAAGAAAATTAAATAAACCTCAACATTTGGAGCTATTTTTTTTATTAATAAACATTACAGAATCAGTAGATTGGTTCCAATCATAGGGCTCTCTAATTAGGATGTGACATTTGTATTTTGTCAAATGCTAGCGCTACTGTTACAACTTACAATAGATTTTATAACATATAGCTTGTAAGTGCCTCGTTCCGAATTAATGAGAAGTAGGAGTTTGAATTTGGTGCTTTCTGGTTAAAATTTGTGATTTCCTTCTTTCACACCCAAGAGAGTTTATTTTATTTTTTCTTGTTAAGGTACACACCCAAGAGAGTGATTCCACTCGAGTGTAAACTAGATAAACATTTAAAGAGATTGCAAGCAGATACTCCAAACAGCTGCATAGTCTTCCCCTTCCTCCACCCACCCCCGCAAAGGAAAAAAAGAAAAAAAGAAAGAAAAAGAAAATGAACATCTAAACATGTGCTTATTTTGTGGTTGCTTTTCTTTTTTTGATTATATTCTATGCGTAAATATGTTTGGCACGTGGATGTCAGTAAGTGAAGTTTTATAGGAACCAAAAGAGTGTTCACAAAGACATGTTCACCTTAAATTAGAAAACATGATCCTTCAAGAATTTTTATTTTATTTTTTTGGATAAAAGAAGTTTCTTTTTATTAGATAGAGGAGGAATTTTATTATTTACCTTGATTACAGCTCCTCCTTAACGGGGCTTTGCTGAGCAATTCCATCACGATTCTTCTGAATGAAATGAATTATATCTTCCTTCGTTCTGTCGCCTTGGTACTGCGACACGATTCCACTTGCAGACTTGAAGTACACAGTTGGGTAACCTTTGACATCAAAAGTTTTACCTGGGATGTCATTTGCAGTAGCATCCTAGAAAGTAGAAGAAAAAAAGTAAATTATTACAAGGAAGAAGTTAAACAATCAAAGAAACGGATGACATTAACACCAATGAACCTAATGAGCTAATATATAATACTTCCTTCAGTCCACAAAAACACTCCCATGTATCAAATCTTTTAGTTAAAAAAATAGTCCCACTTTTTATGATGTTTGTATAAAATAACACAATGTCCTCAAGCTAACCGTCACAATTTCATTATCATGTCATCACTACTAAATTAAACACCCAATAAATTTAGGAGTAAACATGAAATAAAAATATATCCTTTAAGGCTTTAAGTTTGTAAATTTTGCAAATACAAATATTGTTTGTGGAATGGAGTATAAGTTAACAAGAGAATATGAGAGGCATCAGCATCAATGAACTTGACAAGTAATAATAAAAGATATTACTTTGAGTGGTGGGAAGTAAGTCCATCTATAAAATGGTGAAAAGCTAGGAAAATAGATTAAAAAGAAGAATGAGAGAGACTCAACTAGGAACCCCCATTAATGAATTCAAGGGATGAGAATTTGATAATTATAGAAAAACAAAATAAATAGCCCTTTTACAGCTCAATTTGGTGTAGATTACTTTTCAAGTGCATTTAGATGTTCTAGAATGCAACGTAGTAAAGGTATGATAATTAAGTAAATGAGTAAATATATTTCAAAAGAATGAAATATGGGTACCACCCTCCAAAGAACTCAATATGCCTTGGCCCTTTACTCTAGTTCTAACATGCTGACATCATGTGGCTATCTGTCTCAAATGCACGGATCAATAAAATAAAATCGGAGGTAAGCCGCAATCTCACCCTATATTCTGCTATTCATGACATTATGACACGTCCATTTCTGTAGATGGACCACCTACTTGAGTAGCCGTTTAACTCAGAAGGGCAATTGCATAAAAAGCATAATTTATCATTTCTTCAACATGGTTTGTACTTTGTAGCATCTTAGTACAGAGCACAAAGTAAGTATATCAATAAATTAGGAAATGCTAGTTCCACAAGTAAAACTGCTAGTTCTACAAGATTCCCCTCAAATGATTGTGGATCCTCTGCAAGTAGGGCCCAAATCAAATAACATTCCATAAAATAAAATAACGAACATTTTGTAGCGCAGAAAAATGTTGAAGCAGTGGCATCACCAATACCTAACTAGAATTTAATGGTTACAACTTTTAACAAAGTATAAAATATCAGCAACAATCATAGATCCATGTCACATGTCTCAGTTTTCTAAATAACTTTATAAATATAACTACTGAAACAACTTACAATCTTTGCAATGACAACATCAGCATCATTCTCAAATGAGAGGGCAACTTCATCCAAAATCGGCCCAAGCTTTTTGCAGTGTCCACACCAGGGTGCATAGAACTCTAATAGAACTGCAGAATAAACCAGTCCGAGATATTCGATCAATGAATTCCAAAATGTAGCCAGGAATAACAACTAATGCAAGTATATCCTTTATATTGGCATCTGATGCATAACAGATCACCATCCTTTATTGTTATGTAATTTCATGAAACAAAACTAACTTCTCAACAAAAGTGATGATTAAACTCTAATGACCATTTTTATCATATCAAACAAGATATTGCCCAACACCATCAAGGCAAGAACCCCAGTTCTTCCCGTCTTTTTGGTTTTGCATGTTTACAGTATATCATCCAAATCCACTTTAACAGCAAAGAATTAACCAAAGTTTGAAACAACTTGAAAATATGAAACAATGTAATTATCATGGATACAGAAACCAGAAAAAGTAAACAAGTAGAAATGCAAAAGCATACAAATTACAAGTAGAACTAATTAGTGCTAGTACTGACCGTTTTTCCCAGAGTTAAAAACCATGTCTTGGAAGCTGTCACCAACAACCACCTTGACAGGTTCATTGTTGACCTCGGGTATAGGTTCAGATTTTATATATGGTTGCACTTTGCCATCCTGGAATAATGTAATTTAGTTAGCTGCTTTTGGAAACTCCTCAACTCTAATTTCCCTTTGAATTTTTTTTTATAATAGGACCCTTTATCACAAAATTAAAATATAATGTAAGGAAATGATTTACCTACATGTCATAGAAGCATATTTTTGCATTTTAATAATTACATATTTATTATTTTATGTGTCTATTTAATTTAACAAATGATTTTTATATTGTTTTGTAGGAACTAACAGTTATTCATCTTGGGGAGCAAATAAAGTATTACTATCCAGCTTTTAAAGATAACATGGAACTCTTGGAGGATTGTCAAGAAGAGGTTGAAGGCAAGAAGGAGATCAAGACATAAGAAGTAAAAAAGAAGACCAAATTCAATGTAACCTGCAATTTATTTGTGCCCATAAATGGGACTTTTATTTTAAGGAGGAGGAGTTTTTAATTTTTATTCTTTCTTTTGGTTTACTCATTATTTCCGCCGGTGCGGAGAGTTTTGTTACATTTCCTATACCGTAAACTCGAGAAATATCAATACACTTTTATACTTTCTTTAGTTCATTAAGTAGTTATCATTCTCTTTCCGGCAGAGCATTGGTTTGTTATCTTATTATAACTAATATACATCCTCCTTCGTTATATAGAATATATATTAGTTTTTTTTCTTTCATTATGCATTAGTTTTTTTTTTTAATAATATGAATTATGTCTTCTACTTGTTTAGTTAATTAGTTTCTTTTAGTTTTATTTTAGTTTATGCAATCGTTAGAAGTAATAATATTACTTGTTTTTTATTTTAAATTGCATAGCTAACTAAATATTTAATACCTATGACGATGATGAAACCAGGCATGCATATTAATAGTTTCTTTATGTTCCGAGATTAATACTTCATTGCTTAATTGTTTTCGCCTTCATTTTACCTGCGCGCAAAATTCGTTTATGGTTCTTATATTAATTACGAGGTTTTGATAAGTTATAGTTAATATGTGAATTTTTCATAATTTATTTACCCATATTAATTATATAAATCATTATTTTTAAAGAGAAGAAAAAACTAAATTGAGAATTAATTCGAAAAATAAGAAATTAGTTATTATTTTAGTACTTAGTGGATTCAGATTCCTAGGTAGGTTTTTTTCTTTTCATTACTAGTTTTCATCATTAATTGGTTGCTTTCATTATTTACTTAGTTAATCATCTCTACTATATTTATTTTTAATTTGTCAGAAATATTAATTAAGGATATATTAAAAAAATTGATCAGTCTAAGTGGTTCGACATGTATTTGTCAAGTCTACAATATAAAGTTGTGCACTTACAATACATAATTTTAACACATCAACATGCAATTGGATATACTAATATCAAGGGTCATTACCAGTGAAGCCACTAATTAGAAAATTGAACAAAAACTACCAGAAGAAAAAGATGAAGCTAGTGCGACCTTGAAATCCTTCACCCATGAAACAATATGACCAGGCTTCACATTTGGTTTCAAATATTTTTGTCCGTCAGTGGTCTGGATAATGATGAGGGGCACCTGATCATCTTGAAGTCCAAAAAACTGTTCATTGAAGTCAATGAAATGATCAACATACCGAAATATCTTTAGTATTTATGTCAAGAAAGAATAGAAATTACTAACCTGAAAAGCTTGTTTGCTGGCCTCAATGTCTCCCATCAAAAATACTATTCCCTGGCTTTTGAATTGCTCAGCAACATCATGCAATTTTGATTTGAAATCATCAAAAAGATCACTGCTGAAGTTTGTAAATAACAACGCCTATCCAATACAATATCTCTCATTACAAAGTTATCGTAAATAAGATCTTATAAAATGGAAACAACTGTAATAGATTCTCCTAAAGTGGTACCAGTATAATAGGAAACGCACAGACACACAGTAACAGTTCAAAATACTTGCAATAAAATCAAGAATTGAGCAAGAACCAACATCAAGATGAGAATGCAGAATTCAGTCATGCACATGTTATCAGGTAACAGAACATATGTTAGTTTCCTTTCCCAAGATCATGCACAAATGAAAACAGCTATAACAGAAGCTTTCAATCTTGCAAATAAATGTAATAGGTGAAGAAGCAGTTTATCAGGGGGCCTGAAGATATGTAAAATGTCCGAGCAATCAAACATTCCTCTCTCTCTCTCAAATGGAAAAGTTACAGGATAAGAAACAAAGTTCAAAATGAGAAAACAGTGTTTAATTCAGCGCCCAAGAAAGAAGTTCCGTATCCAAACGTCAAACATTGCAATGTTCATATTCACCTTTGCATTGGGACTGTTGAAGAATTTGATAACATAAGGATGATTGCTGGGGTCTTTGTTAAAGAGAGTCACAAGAGGAATACTTGCTTCTTCAACCAACTTCTCTAAAGTATCGACATTGAAATCCTGGAATTATGTGGCTATAAATTAGACAACTCTTCATTTTGTAATAAGAAAATCACTACAAATTATATAGAACTCAGTACAGTTGATACATAGTTTAATAAGTTTTTTACCTGAAAATCTATAACCAGCTCATCAAATGGCTTAAACAACCTAACTGTAGGCCCAGACAATGATGATTCGCCACGTGGCAAGTGTTTGGCATCCAAAGTATGACCAAACTCGTACTCAGAGCGCATTTTTTCAGCAAGAGCTGTGAAATTCTTGAACTTCTCTCCAGAGAATTCTGGGAAAACCCCAACCTATAAGAATTGCAAATACGCCCTTTTTATAGTCCCACAAACTTAAGGGTGAGAACAGGTAAGAAATAACTATTAGGGACTTACAACAACGATCTTGCTGGCACCAATTATGCCGTCAGCATCTTCCACAGATTTTATTTCAGCAGAAGCAGGACCACTTTGTTTCTTCAAAAAAGTAACAATGCCATCTGCCTCACGAGGTCCTTTGTAATCATGAACAATCTTTCCTCCGTTTCTAAAAATCTTAATGGTGGGAAAACCCTTTATCTCATATTCACTCGCAAGAACTTTGTTTTTCTCCTCATTGGCATCAATCTTTGCTAGTATGACTGTAGGATCATGGCTACTCAATATTGATGCAGCTTTCTCATACTATAAAGCAATAGACATGTCATCAGCTTCACAAAAAATAAACATTATCCAGGACTATTGAGCTCGAAAATTCCTGTCAGACATTTTAAGTTTGGAAGATTGATTACCTCAGGAGCAAGTTTCTTACAGTGGCCACACCTATCAACCAATATAAAAAGATATATATTAAATATGTAAACAAGATTTGACAATTTTAAACATGCTGATGATGCTTTTAAATAATTTCTAAAGAGTTGATTACAATCAAAATCATCAAAACTGAATAAATATATTGAAACTTTAGAGTTCATGTTGTCGGTCGTCAGCACGGCACGCTTCTATTTAAATTCTTGGTTTGTGTTCAAAACCATTGTCTAATCAGGAAAGAAAAAACAAAGGTTTATCAAAATTTTCGTATAGTAATCACAGTCAAGTCCCTTCACAAGTTTGCATGAATAATGTTTCCGCCAGCATGAAAAAACAAATTCCAAGGAAAAGCATAACAAAAAATAAAAAATTTCTTATTAGCCATAGTATCCAGTAGGCGTACTATTACATGTGTATATGTGTGCGTGTATAAACTGACATCGACTGTAATGGAATATTGAAATGTTGTAAAAACTCTTATTATTGTTGACATTTTTATTTTATTTTCCTTTTATATAAATGAAAAAATTGTTTCTTTCTCATTTCCTTTCATCTGCTCTTTCGGGTTCCAAACAAAAGGATCATCAAGCAAGACACTCATTCCATCTAACCACTCTAGACCATAACTTCAATCCTCGTTCGAACAATGCACAACCAATATGCAGCTTCAGATGAAAAATTTTAAACATCATGTACTATGATAATTTTTAAGTCAGTTGCGGAAAGGTTTGTTAAAATTGATTTAAAACACATTGTACCTCATCTTCGAGCTCTACGATTGAATTCAGTGGAAATTAAGAATCACTTTAGTTTCAAAAATATTTCTCATGCTTTGGTCTTCATTACTATGGATTATCTGGGAAAGCAGTGGTATGTGCTTTAAACTGGTAACATGTTAGGTCGTTTAACCATTTTTTGGCTGCCCTTTCCCATTTCAATAGTTCTTATATTGTTCCATTTGATCCTTCTGCTG
Organism: Panax notoginseng; assembly: GCA_016801055.1. Classification (NCBI taxonomy): domain Eukaryota; kingdom Viridiplantae; phylum Streptophyta; class Magnoliopsida; order Apiales; family Araliaceae; genus Panax; species Panax notoginseng. Next base: position 8,621,167 of record CM029016.1, read on the forward strand.
GTTCAGGACTGATTATATTTGCTTGGTAGTTTTTGGGTCTGTTCCACATGAAATTAAGATGTATCGTATATATGTTTATGCATTTAACTTTTATATACCTTTAATAAAGTTAGATAATGTAATATACAAATATATCATTATAGTAATATGACTGTTTACTACATGCCTTGAAATCTGTCCCGAACACATCCCCAAAAGTCTAAAACTATGACAATCAATTAGGGGCTGGGGGAGTATATTTTTGCTGTCATTGGATCAGGACTAAGCCATTTTATGATGAATATGAGATTTCATACTGAACTATAAATTTTTAAGCAGAAATCTGAAGATGTTGTCTGGTACAGTAGTAAATCTTTGAAGCAAGAATTTTAATTATAGTTGATTTGGACATCTGATCTCAGAACCAGATATCTTTTATAATTTGAATATTTGATTAATTGAATGCTAACTTCAGATATTGGGGAAAGACGAGGAAAACCAGAATGCATGGTCAAGAGAAGACTTTGAAGCTTTATAGTTGTTCAAACCATAATGCAATCATGTATTTGTATTAACTATTAAGTAAAGCTTTTACTTATGAATTGTTTGTTTAATTGCAAGAGAAAAGGGAAACGCTGATTACTCCAGGACTGCACAAAATGATTACCACCTTAATCATCCTAAAACTCAATAATTGTAGAAATAATCTGTTAACGTATCATCACATTTAGATAAAGAGTTAACTGGTCACAGTATGTTTCAACATATTGTATTATTTTGTTATTCAATGCGTTAAACTTACTTTGCGAATATCGGTCTACCATTTCAGCACTTTGAGATAGGTTTTATCCTTATAATGTCTTGTTAATTTGATTGCTCCAATCTAGGGTGAAGAAAGGCTGCGGCTTATTTATGAAAAGTTGTGCAATAAAGTAATTTTTGATTGTGCCAGGAATTCTATTTTGGTTTCGGAATGCATAAGAGATCCTCCTATGTTATACTATGCAATTCGGATGACAAATTGATTTGATAGCTCAGATATTGTTGTTCACCATATTGATCCGAAAAAAGAGCAGTCATTTTTCAGCTGCAAGAAGCTGAAAGCTTTAGGTGACAATGGAGCTGAGGCTAGAAAAATTGATGCTACAGAGGCATCTATTAGAGATTTGCTTACAAAGCTTAATGTTTGCGTCAGAGGTATTGATGCCATATCAAGCAGGATCACAAATTGAGGGATGAAGAATTGCAACCCCAGATCACCAAATTGATTCATAGGATGAACTATGAATTTGGTCTAGATGGTACTTCAAGTAAGTAATATATCTCTCGCACGCATGCAGAAAAGCACATACACACATACACACATACACCAGATGCATCCTATACCTCTGAGTTGGAGGTGGGATCATTCAACCTACTAGCTGGCGGTTGGTTTAGTATCATATGCATAATATTGTAGCTATTTTATTTTTTAAAGTTTATTTGGTCTCTGTTTCTGTCTGAAAGTAAAGGATGACAAAAATATTACTAGTATATGTTGATTTGGTAATGTAACATTTTAGGTGCTAATGTTTGATATTGGTAACCCCCATCCCCCTACCCCACCAAAAAAAAATATTAAAGAAAGAAAAAGTAGGGAAAAAAAAAGAAAAAATGAAGTATAGATGATTTTAATATCAAGTATACATACTGATTTTAATATCAAGTACTCTATCAATTCTTAAATAGATGATCAATTTTGACTTTTTGAAGTCAATTTAAGACATTTATAAATCAAACATTGATATGAATTTATTTCATTTAAACATTACAATTGGAAAGATTGTAAACAATTTGGAAAGACAACAAATTACAAAAGTTGCTCTTTCCAAAATTTAAATGAATCGCATCAATTTTGCATTTAAAAATCTCAAATTGACTTTAAAAAATCAAACTTGATCTTATATATCAGAAGGGATGGAATATAATGTTAAAACCAAGTGCAATGAACAGCTGAATTTGTTCTTATCGTTTCCTAGATTTCAATTTCCCCTTCTATTTCTTTTCCTTTCCTTTCTCTAGTACTTTCTGCGCTCCACACAAAGTCAATCTTTCCATCAATCTTTCCTAGTTCTGAACATAGCTTAATTTCAAGTTAAATCAAAAGTACAACATAATGGATCTTTAAATCCAGCATACGGAAGACTTGAAACTTAACAAGTAAAACTCATTTCAACAAATTCACACAATAACAATAGATTACTCAACCAAAATTTATCCCCAAACTGAAATCAAACAGTATTTACCATGGAGCGTAGAATTCGACGACCACAAAATCGTGTTTGCTAATAGTTTCATTGAAGTTGGAGTGATCTAGAGTCAGAACGAACTCTTTTTCGGCGTAAATCCCTGTAAGTGAAAGAACAATGAGAGAAAAAACTAACAAGACACTAATCGAAACCCTAGTCGCCATCGCCGAGCTCTATCTTATCAAATTTGGAGTTTCGGATGGGGTGAAACTGAAAGTAGAGAGAGAGAATGAGACGAACATGGAAGTGTTCTCGTGAGGCATTAGGTAACTACTTATATTATATATATACACTATCGCGAATAGATAATATAGTGACTATCACATAATATTATATTATTTTTTTAGTTATCCACGTGGAAGAACTACTTGTTGAACTACCAGTAGTATCCTGCCACGTCATAAAAAGTGAATTGCTTTTCGTATTAGTAATGATGACTAAGCGGCTAAGCCGCGCGGAGAAGTGTTTCGATTACATATATACTTTTACGATAAGTCTGGGCAGACAGGAAATATGGACCGAAAAATTGGATCGGTCTAATTTTTTATTTTTTTATTTTTTTTTATTATGATTTTTAAAAAATGTATAGTATTTATTTTAACAGTAATTTTTATAAAATATAGTATTTTAGGTGTATAACCCTGTATTTGTATGTGTATCCAAATTACACCTAAAATACTATATTTTATAAAAATTACTGTTGAAATAAATATTATATATTTTTTGAAAGTCACAATAAAAAAAAAAAATGCAACCGGTCCAATTTTCCTGTCTCATCTCCCTGTCTGCGTAGCACTACTCTTAATACTAATAAACAACACTACTTTTATTTGAATTCTTAGACAATTAACTTATGGTTATGGTTATTGTTATGGTGATTGTGATTAACAAACTTTGATACATTATCTTTTCATAATTAATTAAGATATAATATGTGTTAATGTAATTAACTTATTTATTTTTTTCAAAACACGCGTACTGCGGGAATTAATATTTTGATAAGTAAATTTGATAGTTCCATAATTTTCTATTCACACGAATAGTAAATGGGATCCAGCTTATCTGAGAGATGACCTTTTAAACTAAAACTATCAAGTTTAAAAATATCAATTCCCATTACAAAATAGCACACCTCCGATTGATTTTCAAATAAAATTTGGCTCTTGTAAATTTATGCCAATGGTAGCCTAAGCTCATTATTCATTATTGGATTTGTCAATGTATACCTACCTAGGTCTTGCAGTTTTTAATTGGAGAGAAAAGAAAGTTAGATAAAAAAGAAAGAAATGTGAGGTCGTGAGGGTGTCTTGGAGTTTTTAATAGGAAGAGAAAATAAAATATAAGGGTGATTCTCTGTTTCTGAATTTTAAAATGGACGTAAAAAAAAAGAAATGCACGGAAAATTTAAATTTTCTTTCTGATTCTTATGTTCGTGAGTTTTTTAATAAATGGAAAAGAAAAGAAATAAATAGAAAATTTGACCTCCTTTTTCTACAAAAATTTTCCGTTCAAAATTGACCTGATTTGGACGGAAAAGAAAATGCAATAAATAATATTTTTATAATTTTCATATTATCCTCAACTTTTAATATAATAAATTTTAAATTATAACTCATGTCCTCAATTTTAAATTTTCTATTTTTTTATTAAAAACTCAGAAACAACACAAAGGGAAACTTCAAATTTTCTATTCTTTTCTTTTCTGTTCTAATTTAAATTTTTTATTCTTTTTTTTTTGTTCAGAGTTTTAAGTAGCTAGAGAAAAGAAAAGAAAGTGAAAAAAAAATTTCTTCTCACTTTTGAGAAGAAAGTGAAAGAAAAGAAAGTGAAATTTTCCTTTTTCTTCTCTTGTTTTCGTTTCTTTACCAAAAAAATACTCCCAAATAAAGTGCAAATCTCACTTATTATTTATACGAGAGAAATCATGTGAAAATATCATATTTATGAAAATATTATTTTTCCTTATCTTAAAGATCGTTTCAAATAGAAAATGATTTTGATTGTTGCTTGCAAATTCAACTTTATAGATGCAAAAAATATGCAAGATTATGAAAAGATGTAAATTGTTAACTCTCATTTTCAAACTTAGGTTATATTTGTTTGCAAAAAATATATTTGAAATTGAACTATTTATCTTAATTTAACACTATTTCGAACTATTTTATCCATGATGATGATTAATAGTCCTACAGACTATTTTTTGTCATTTATAAAGTTATTTATGATGAATTATATAATCTGATTAATAATTGTAAGACCCCGACTTTTATAAATAAAGATGAATTTTCTATAAATATCATTTTTGAATATTATGGAGTTAATTTGATATAATGTTATAGTTGTGGGTAATATTTATAAATTTTGCAAAGTATGCAAGTTGTTATATAATATTCGATTGGTCGGGGAATATTCATTTTAACAGGGGATATTCGTACAACGGCACAATCATTGTAAGACCCCAACTTTTATAAATAAAGATGAATTTTCTATAAATATCATTTTTGAATATTATGGAGTTAATTTGATATAATGTTATAGTTGTGGGTAATATTTATAAATTTTGCAAAGTAAGCAAGTTGTTTTAAAATATTCGTTTGGTCGGGAAATATTCTTTTTGTCGGGGAATATTCGTACGACGGCACAATCATTGGTGGACCCCACAACAGAAGTATAGTCGTAGTTAAAAAATGACAAAATTATCTTTCTATAAAAATAACGGCTGAGGTGTTACCGTTAAAACTGTTGAACTACCCGGTAGTAAAAGTACAGTAATACGCGTGGTTGCATAGTAACACACGGTATTGATTATTGATGCTTACGTGAGAAGTCACTCAGCTATACTTAATTATTACTACAGTAATTGCTGCATCATATCTCTTAAATTATTGTCATAGTATCATCTGTATAATATGTTATATTATTAAATCAATAATTGAGACGTTGTGGTAAGTTTGGTTATTTTTTATGGGGGGCCCATATGTCATCATCTAAGAGTCTCTTCGTCAATAGTAATTACCGTCGTCAATAGTATTTACCTTGGTCAATAGTATTTACCTTGGTCAATAGTAATTACCTTCGTCAATAGTATTTACCTTGGTCAATAGTATTTACCTTGGTCAATAGTAATTACCGTCGTCAATAGTAATTACCTTGGTCAATAGTAATTACCTTCGTCAATAGTATTTACCTTGGTCAATAGTATTTACCTTGGTCAATAGTAATTACCTTCGTCAATAGTATTTACCTTGGTCAATAGTATTTACCTTGGTCAATAGTATTTACCGTCGTCAATAGTATTTACCTTGGTCAATAGTAATTACCTTGGTCAATAGTAATTACCTTCGTCAATAGTATTTACCTTGGTCAATAGTATTTACCTTAGTCAATAGTAATTACCTTCGTCAATAGTATTTACCTTGGTCAATAGTAATTACTTTCGTCAATAGTAGTTGTCCCTTCAATATTACCAAGAGTCATTTGACCCTTTGTTAAGACTAAGAGTCATTTGACCCTTCGTTAAGACCAAGAGCCACCTTCAGTTTTTCTATAAATAGAGGCCTAGGGCTTCATTATTTTTCACGAATTCATTCAAGCTATAGAGAGAGAAAGTATAGAGAGAATAAGAGAGAGAATAAAAGTATTCTGCTACTTTACTTTTCCAATATCCAGTTCTTTTAAGGTAAGGGGTGTTATTCTTTCTTATTCATGAAGAGAACTGTTGTTATTCTATTTCTTATTATTCTGTTGGAATAACATGTATACGTGGTCTACCCTATACTTGGTGACATTCTTCTATTATTTTGTTGGAACATCCTGTCTGTGTGTTTTACATCGGATCTGGTTCCGTTTTTATTATTATTCTGTTGGAACATCATGTCTGTGTGTTTTACATCGGACCTGGTTCCGTCTTGTTATTATTCTGTTGGAACATCCTGTCTGTGTGTTTTACACCGGACCTGGTTCCATTATTTATTATTCTATCGGAATATCCTGTCTGTGCGTTTACGCCGGACCTGGTTCTATTATTTATTATTCTGTTGGAATAACCTGTCTGTGCGGTCTATCGCATGCATGGTGATTTCTTTTGTTATTCCATTCTTTATTATACTCAGTTGGTTAAGTTTTGACTTCTATACTCCATGAAATTTATGGAATATCCTTGACATTTGCGCTTCATCTAGTATCTATTCATGAAAATATTCTTGAATTTTACTCCACAAAGTAGTATCATGTTGACAATTTGGACGTTGTTAATTCTTGGATAAATTAATTCTTGAACTTGTTTTATTGAATTCTTATATCATTGTCATCATCCTCATATTTATATTCTGTTGAAAGTCATCTGTGGCCTGTAGTGCATAGATGGACTTGGTATGATTATGACCAGGGATTATTCGGTGTAATCATGACCGTAATGTTACAAATGATGTGGTAAAAGTCCTCATTGGCCCGTAGTGCATTGATGGACAGTTGTTGGCATGATCATGACCATTAATGAATATACGAATATCCTTGGCCGTAGTGCAGGGGTGATTCGATGATGTGGATTATTAAGCTGAGTCCCAACGATCACAGTGTTGGAAAATCTTTTAAATCATAAAAGATAGTAGAGTTTATTTTCTACTTGACTCTCTTAATGGATTGCTTGTTCCGCTACAGTTAAACTTGATGTCTATTATATTTTATCAGTTTAACATTGTTGAAGGCTAATGATAATTTATTCTGCATTATCTTAGTCATAATATTTCTTACTGGACTAGTTGAGCTCACCCTTTCTTTCACTGTTCTCTTCAGGAAATGAGAACGTAGCTGGGGCAAGTCGGGGAACGGAGTGATGGTCCGAATGATAGTATTAATTAGTAGTCCTCACTATTCTATGTAATGGTGTGTTAATAAATGTAATGAGGACTCCTTTTGAGTATGAATACTCTCTAGAAGATAATATTTATATTCAAACTCACAGTTTATGTTTTGTCGTATTGTACACGACAGTTGTATTAGTAAGTTGTATTTGTATTCTGTACTATGTATCTGACAACCCAAGATGGGTGATGTATACCTAATTTTGGGTGCGTCACAGTTGGTATCAGAGCTTAGGGATATGATCCCTGGCTATGATGTGAGAATAGAACTAGGAGGGGAGAGACGGGGAATTCCTTCGCTAGTATGACCTACCTAAGTTTATTTGCATGGTATTTAATTGGTCAGTCATAATATAAGGATAAAATATGACATATCAATTAATTTTTATTTTGTGGCAGTATCTGAAAATGGCATCTGAGAATGTTGAGAATAGCAATGGAGCACAGGCGACTGTTGATTCACCACATATCAATAATCAGGATAATGCGCATCAGGAAGGTGACAATCCTCATGCAAACAACAACACTGACCAAATGATGAATGATCAAATGTTCAGAGGCTTTATGCAATTCATGCAACAACAGGTGAAAGCGGCTCCTGTCCACAACGTAGGTGGAAATACTGGAAACTCTCTGGCGGCCACCGCTAAACAGTTTAAGGAGCTGGGACCACCGGAGTTTAAGGGAGAACCCAAACCACTTGTAGCTGAAACATGGATAAAGCAGATCACCAAGATATTTGATGTCTTGGGTTGCTCCGAGGAGCAAAAGGTTCCCTTTGCCGCCTTTATGTTGCGAGGAGAGGCAGATTACTGGTGGGAATCGATAAAGCGTACTCAACCTGCCGCACTGAAGATATCCTGGGAGAAGTTCCAAGAGCTGTTTAACGACAAATACTTTCCCGAGAGTATTCGTCACATGAAGGAGGTGAAGTTCATCAAATTAGAGCAGAATAATATGACCGTGTCGCAGTACGAGGCAAAATTTGCGGAGTTATCCCGGTTTGCGTCCCACCTGGTGGATAATGAAGAAAGAATGACGCGGATGTTTTTAAGAGGTTTGAAGCCGGAGATACGTCAACATCTTGTTTCTCATAAACTGTGTTTGTATTCAGATGTTGTAAATAGGGCTCAGTTGGTGGAGCGCGATAACGAGACAACGCAACCAAAAGAGAGCAGCCGGCAAAATGATAATACCAGTGAGAGCAGTCATCGAAGCGGTGACAACAAGCGTGGAGGGAATCAACAGGCCAGAAATGGTAACCACTTCGGTGGTAATCAGGGCCAAAACAATAAGAATGGGCATTTCAAGAAGAGGAGATTCAACAATGATGGAAAGACGTCAGCACCAGCACCTGTCGTTAAGGAAGGAGAACGACCACCTATCATATGTTTCAAGTGCGGAGGGGAGGGGCACATCAGTCCAAACTGCGCGATGCCGTCCAAAGCATGTTATAATTGTGGAAGAGAAGGTCATTTAGCCCGATTTTATCGTTTACCGAAGATAAATTCAGCTAGGATGGAGGCACCAAAGGCCGTCCCAGAAAAGTCAAAACCGATTGTGCAAGGGAGAGCGCTTGTTGTGAACTCCCAGAAAGTAAGGAACCCGAATGAGGTCATCACGGGTAAGCTTATCATAAACTCTAACGAAGTCTATACTTTATTTGATACCGGTTCTACCCATTCTTTTATTTCTCCTACTTGCGCTCATCGATTAAATTTGATTCCGGGGAAATTAGACTTTGACTTAGCTGTTGAAACTCCATTGGGAGAAACCTTCATTACATCCACGGTTTATAAGTCTTGTTTGGTTCAAGTTGGTACCCACACATTACCTGTCGATCTGATTTCATTAAAAATACTTGCATTTGACGTGATTCTAGGGATTGATTGGTTAACTACTCATCATGCAAAAATTAATTGTTTTCGTAAGGTTGTTAGCTTTCATATTCCTAATCGACCTATTATGCGAATTCAAGCAACCAAACCATTAAAATCAATCGCTGTCATCTCAAGCCATAAAGCTATTCGTTTATTAAAAAACGGATGTCAAGCTTTCTTAGCTCATGTCACAGATCTAAACAAAAATACGTCAGCTTTGAATGATATTTCTATTGTTAATAAATTTCCTGACGTATTTCCCGAAGAACTTCCTGGCTTACCCCCAGAGCGTGAAATTGAATTTTGTATCGACCTTGAACCCGGTACAAAACCCATTTCCAAAGCCCCATATCGAATGGCTTCTATTGAACTTCAGGAATTAAAGACCCAACTGCAGGAATTGTTAGACATTGGTTTTATTCGTCCTAGTACTTCTCCTTGGGGTGCTCCTGTTATGTTCGTGAAGAAGAAAGATGGGAGTATGCGACTTTGTATTGATTATCGGGAGTTGAATCATGTCACCATCAAAAATAGGTACCCATTGCCACGTATTGATGACCTGTTTGACCAGTTGCAAGGAGCACAATTCTTTTCAAATATCGATCTTCGTTCTGGATATCATCAGCTGAAGGTTAGAACTGAGGATATTCCAAAGACTGCCTTCAGAACTCGGTATGGGCATTATGAATTTTTAGTTATGTCTTTTGGATTGACTAATGCTCATGCTGCCTTCATGGATATGATGAACAGGGTATTCAAGGAATATTTGGATCACTTTGTGGTCGTCTTTATCGACGACATCCTTATTTATTCCAAAAGCCGTGAAGATCATAAGAAACACTTGAGGCTGGTACTCCAAAAGCTTCGTGAATACAAACTTTATGCCAAGTTAAAAAATGCGAGTTCTGGCTGGAAGAGGTAGCATTCCTTGAGCACGTAGTATTAAGTCGTGGAATATCTGTTGACCCGGCAAAGATTGAAGCAATTCAAAGCTGGGAGCAACCTAAATCAGTAACCGAAGTACGTAGCTTTCTCGGTCTAGCTAGTTATTATCGGAGATTCGTGGAAGGATTTTCTCAAATCGCTACTCCATTAACTCAGCTGACTCGGAAAAATACAAAGTTCGGTTGGAGCGAAGAATGTGAGCAGAGTTTTCAAGAACTCAAGAGGAGACTCATTTCAGCACCTGTTCTAACAATACCATCTGGCTCGGAGGGATTTGTCATCTACAGTAATGCTTCGAGCAAAGGGTTGGGATGCGTTCTCATGCAACATGGAAAAGTCATAGCCTATGCATCAAGACAACTCACGAAATATGAAAGGAATTATCCTACTCATGATCTAGAGTTGGCAGCTGTTGTCTTTGCACTTAAAATTTGGAGGCATTACTTGTATGGGGAGAAGGTGGAGATCTTTACGGATCATAAAAGCCTCAAATATTTCTTCACTCAAAAGGAACTCAACATGCGACAACGACGTTGGCTTGAACTGTTGAAAGATTATGATCATACCATTCAATACCATCCTGGAAAAGCGAACGTGGTAGCTGACGCATTGAGTAGAAGATCATATGCGGGTACAAGTGCAATATTAACAACGCAAAGGCCCATTTTGTGTGACTTGCAAAGGATGGAGATAGAGTTAAAGACTCCAGGGACCCATGTGATGATGTCGAATATACGAGTAGAACCAACTTTAATCGATAAGGTTAAAGTTGCTCAAGCTACAGACCTGGAGCTGATGCGTATGAGGAAGAAAGTGCAAGAAGGTGCTATGTCGGAAGCAAGAATCGATGAAGAAGGAATACTTCGAGTCAACTCCAGACTTTGTGTTCCTAACAACCCTGATTTAAAGTATGAAATCATGATGGAGGCGCACAACACACCGTTTGCAATCCATCCTGGAAGTACCAAAATGTATCATGATCTTCGTCATACATTTTGGTGGAGCAATATGAAGAGAGAGATAGCGTGTTTATCTCAAGGTGTCTAACTTGTCAACGAGTCAAAGCGGAGCATCAAGTACCAAAAGGTCCATTGCAACCACTTGAAATTCCAGAATGGAAGTGGGAGCACATTACCATGGATTTCGTTACCGGTCTTCCTAAGGTTTCTCAAGGTATAGATGCGATTTGGGTCATTGTTGATAGATTGACCAAGTCTGCTCATTTCTTACCGATACGAGAAACTTATACACTTGAACGTCTTGCTCGTATGTACATAAACGAGATTGTAAGACTGCATGGTATGCCAGTATCCATAGTTTCTGATCGAGACCCAAGATTCACTTCACGATTTTGGGTTAGTTTACAAAAAGCTATGGGCACAAATTTACGATTTAGTTCGGCATATCATCCTCAGACGGACGGACAATCAGAGAGAACTATTCAAACTCTAGAAGATTTATTAAGACTCTGTGTCTTTGACTTCAAGGGAAGTTGGGACAAGTTCTTACCATTGGTGGAGTTTTCCTACAACAACAGTTATCAAGCAAGTATTGGCATGGCTCCATTCGAAGCATTGTATGGAAGAAAATGTCGTTCTCCAGTATGCTAGGATGAGGTGGATGAAGCAACGTTGTTGGGACCGGAGTTGGTACGTATGACTACAGAAAAGATTCAAACGATCCGATAACGTATAAAAACCTCACAAGATCAACAAAAGAGTTATGCTGATCTTCATCGAAAGGACGTAGAATTTGATGTAGGAGATCATGTGTTCTTACGTGTTGCTCTATGGAAAGGAGTTACGAGATTTAGAAAAAGAGGAAAGCTCAATCCTCGATTCATCGGTCCATTTTTAATCCTCGATCGAGTAGGAACTGTAGCTTATAGACTCGCTTTACCGCCATGTATGTCTCGTGTTCATAACGTTTTTCACATATTCATGTTACGCAAATATGTGGAAGATCCGAACCACATTATTGAGTTAGAACCGGACGAAATAGCGGAGGATTTGACGTATGAAGAAGTTCCTGTTCAAATCTTGGATAAGAAGGAACATATTCTACGCTCCAAAGTTATACCTCAAGTCAAAGTTTTGTGGAGAAACCACGATGTTGAGGAAATGACCTGGAAGTTAGAATCTGAAATGAAATCAAGGTATCCTTACCTCTTCGACATACCAGGTATGTACCCTAATTTCGAGGGCGAAATTTCATAAGAAGGGGAGGTTGTAAGACCCCAACTTTTATAAATAAAGATGAATTTCTATAAATATCATTTTTGAATATTATGGAGTTAATTTGATATAATGTTATAGTTGTGGGTAATATTTATAAATTTTACAAAGTAAGCAAGTTGTTTTAAAATATTCGTTTGGTCGGGGAATATTCTTTTTGTCGGGGAATATTCGTACGACGGCACAATCATTGGTGGACCCCACAACAGAAGTATAGTCGTAGTTAGAAAACGACAAAATTATCTTTCTATAAAAATAACGGCTGAGGTGTTACCGTTAAAACCGTTAAAACTGTCGAACTACTCTGTAGTAAAAGTACAGTAATACGCGTGGTTGCATAGTAGCACACGATATTGATTATTGATGCTTACGTGAGAAGTCACTCAGCTATACTTAATTATTGCTACAGTAATTGCTGCATCATATCTCTTAAAATATTGTCATAGTATCATCTGTATAATATGTTATATTATTAAATCAATAATTGAGACGTTGTGGTAAGTTTGGTTATTTTTTATGGGGGGCTCATATGTCATCATCTAAGAGTCTCTTCGTCAATAGTAATTACCGTCGTCAATAGTATTTACCTTGGTCAATAGTATTTACCTTGGTCAATAGTAATTACCGTCGTCAATAGTATTTACCTTGGTCAATAGTATTTACCTTAGTCAATAGTAATTACCTTCGTCAATAGTATTTACCTTGGTCAATAGTATTTACCTTGGTCAATAGTAATTACCTTCGTCAATAGTATTTACCTTGGTCAATAGTAATTACTTTCGTCAATAGTAGTTGTCCCTTCAATATTACCAAGAGTCATTTGACCCTTCGTTAAGACCAAGAGTCATTTGACCCTTCGTTAAGACCAAGAGCCACCTTCAGTTTTTCTATAAATAGAGGCCTAGGGCTTCATTATTTTTCACGAATTCATTCAAGCTATAGAGAGAGAAAGTATAGAGAGAATAAGAGAGAGAGAATAAAAGTATTCTGCTACTTCACTTTTCCAATATCCAGTTCTTTTAAGGTAAGGGGTGTTATTCTTTTTTATTCATGAAGAGAACTGTTGTTATTCCATTTCTTATTATTCTGTTGGAATAACCTGTATACGTGGTCTACCCTATACTTGGTGACATTCTTCTATTATTCTGTTGGAACATCCTGTCTGTGTGTTTTACACCGGACCTGGTTCCGTTTTTATTATTATTCTGTTGGAACATCCTGTCTGTGTGTTTTACACCGGACCTGGTTCTGTCTTGTTATTATTCTGTTGGAACATCCTGTCTGTGTGTTTTACACCGGACCTGGTTCCATTATTTATTATTCTGTCGAAATATCCTGTCTGTGCATTTACGTCGGACCTGGTTCCATTATTTATTATTCTGTTGGAATAACCTGTCTGTGCGGTCTATCGCATGCATGGTGATTTCTTTTGTTATTCCATTCTTTATTATACTCAGTTGGTTAAGTTTTGACTTCTATATTTCATAAAATTTGTGGAATATCCTTGACATTTGCGCTTCATCTAGTATCTATTCATGAAAATATTCTCCTGATCATTCTTGAATTTTACTCCACAAAGTAGTATCATGTTGACAATTTGGACGTTGTTAATTCTTGGATAAATTAATTCTTGAACTTGTTTTATTGAATTCTTATATCATTGTCATCATCCTCATGTTTATAAAATGTTAAAAGTCATCTGTGGCCTGTAGTGCATAGATGGACTTGGTATGATTATGACCAGGGATTATTCGGTATAATCATGACCGTAATGTTACAAATGATGTGGTAAAAGTCCTCATTGGCCCGTAGTGCGTTGATGGACAGTTGTTGGCATGATCATGACCATTAATGAATACACGAATATCCTTAGCCGTAGTGCAGGGGTGATTCGATGATGTGGATTATTTTATTAAGCTGAGTCCCAGCGATCACAGTGTTGAAAAACCTTTTAAATCATAAAAGATAGTAGAGTTTATTTTCTACTTGACTCTTTTAATGTATTGCTTGTTCCGCTGCAGTTAAACTTGATGTCTATTATATTTTATCAGTTTAACATTGTTGAAGGCTAATGATAATTTATTCTGCATTATCTTAGTCATAATATTTCTTACTGGGCTAGTTGAGCTCACCCTTTCTTTCACTGTTCTCTTCAGGAAATGAGAACGTAGCTGGGGCAAGTCGGGGAACGGAGTGATGGTCCGAATGATAGTATTAGTTAGTAGTCCTCACTATTCTATGTAATGGTGTGTTAATAAATGTAATGAGGACTCCTTTTGAGTATGAATACTCTCTAGAAGATAATATTTGTATTCAAACTCACAGTTTATGTTTTGTCGTATTGTACACGACAGTTGTATTAGTAAGTTGTATTTGTATTCTGTACTATGTATCTGACAACCCAAGTTGTAAGACCCCAACTTTTATAAATAAAGATGAATTTTCTATAAATATTATTTTTGAATATTATGGAGTTAATTTGATATAATGTTATAGTTGTGGTTATATTTATAAATTTTACAAAGTAAGCAAGTTGTTTTAAAATATTCGTTTGGTCGGGGAATATTCTTTTTGTCGGGGAATATTCGTACGACGGCACAATCATTGGTGGATGTGACGCCCCCAAAACAGGTATACAACACCCATTCTGAGTTGTCAATAACATGGTACAGAAACAACTACAACTTTATTAATACAACATAAAAATTGTGAGTGTAAATACAAATATTGTCATCTAGACAATATCCACACTCAAATAAGTCCTCATTACAATTATTGGAATAATATTTTACAAAAAAAAATGGTGAGGACTACTAAAACAACTTCCTAGAACCTTCATTCCATACCCCGACTAGTACTTGCTACATTCTCGCCTCCTGAGAAGAAAATGGAACAACAAGGAAAAGGGTGAGCTCAACTAGCCCAGTAAAGAATATTATGACTAAGATAATATACAACAAATTATCGTTAGTCTTCAACAGGGAAAAATTTAATATAATACAATAGACAACAAGTTTTCAATCAATATTCGCAGCGGAAAATAATAATTCATAGAGAAGTTACGTAGAGAATAAAATCTACGATTATCTATGAATTTAAAAGCCCGTCATCAACATTTTATCCCTGTAACATCAATCAATAAATATCTTGAATCAAATAGTCATCTTTGCACTACAGGCCAAAGATATTCATCAGTTGGTCATGTTCACCTCAACACCTGTTCATCTTTGCACTACGGCCAAAGATATTCATCAGAAATCATTCATCTTTGCACTACAGGCCAAAGATATTCAGTTATATCATCATTTAAGACTGAGGATGATGAAAAATATTTTTAAGAAAACGAATCCAGTGAAACAAAATAATAAATATTAAGGATTCGTATTTCAGCTATTCCATGTCCAAAAATACCTCATAAATAATCGTAGTGGAGTAAAATTCAAGAATGATCAAAACATGAATACAATCAAAGCTAGTATCCAGAATAGATATTTTGGTCGAAAAGAAGAAAATTTTATTTTTTTGGTGAATAGTAACTCGTGAATAGTAACTCATGAATAGTAACTCGTGAATAGTAACTCATGAATAGTAACCCCGACATGAAAAGTTCTAAATTTAATAAAAATTCAGATCAATACTTCGGCATAATGATATTGAAGAAAATAATATCATTTAAGAAGAAATAACATCCCTTACCTCGGAAAGACGGTACTTCTGACTGGAATACTAGATATAGTGCTGAAGGAAACTTGCACCGTATAGCAACACTCAAAGTATCAAATACTCACAAGAATACGCTCGATATAGAGAGAGAAATAGAGAGAAACTTGTGTTTCTGGTGTGATTTTCAATTCTAACCTAAGCACCCTATTTATAGGAAAATGCTTAGAACACCAAAGTAGAAAATTTAATATAATAATATATTTATCAAATTTTCCTTAGCCCACCTCTAGACATCTGATCTCAGCCCATTTATATCACATGTTAGCCCACTTAAATGCCAAAAAACGTTTTTCTTCAAAATAATAAATAAAACTTCCAAAAATCAATTATTTCGAAACTTCAGAACTTCAATAATTCATAATAAATAGCCCTTTTATCAGAAAATTCGAATCTCGCGAGTTTTTATAGGAAATTCAATTCTCTACAATTTTGCAGAAGAAAGTTTTTCCAAATTCTAAACAAAAATTGGCCGAAATTCATAAACGGACGATTTTACAGTCAATAATAAATTTTCGGTCAAGAATTGTGTCCACCAACACACAAAACATGTGTTAATCATTTAATGCCACAAAAATACTCTTCCTCCTCATATACTCATATATCCCACATTCATTGTAAAAATATCACCGTCAATATATTATTAAAATAATATATTTAAATGAATTATTTTATCAAAAAAAGATAAAATATTAATTTTCAACAATTGTCACATTAAAAATTTTCTTCATCTATATCCACATAAAATCAATATTTTCCTCATCATATAAATCAATAATTAATTATACACAAATAATATTACAGAATCACAGTACTGGCAACCAGGCCGTTCCCAAGAAAGAGGGGGCTTTCCAATAAGGATCTCTCCTTACTGGCGCGCAATTAAATGACCAAACCTCTCCTTAGACAGAACTTTCTAGACATTACCAATAATGTTATCTAATAATATTATTCAGATAATATAAATTATTGTTCCGATAATAGAAAATACTGTGTAGTGACAATTATTAAAACAACAGTAACATAAAATATCAACGCAACAATTATTGAATCAATAAAATATAATATTGAACTGTAATTACTGTAACAATTATTGAGTAGTGCCTTCTTACGTAAGAATCAATAATTGGTGCAATACCGTGTGCTACGCGTATTACCGTGTTTTAACCACCGGGTATTCCAACAGTATTAACGGTAACAACTACGCCGTTATTTATAAACAACTTATTTTTGTCGTTTTCTTCATCCAATCGCTTTCTGTTATGGGGCCCACACAAGGCTGCGCCGTCGTACGAATATTCCCTGACAACAAGAATATTCCACGACCAAACAAATATTCCCCGACAACAATGAAATTTTATAACCACTTGCTTATTTAAAATATTTGTGCATTTTACCCATAACTAACCACATTAATCAAATCAACCCTTACTATTTCAGAATAATAAATAGAGAAAATTAAATTTCATTTATTAATAATTTGGGGTCTTACAGTGGACCCCACAACAGAAGTATAGTCGTAGTTAGAAAACGACAAAATTATCTTTCTATAAAAATAACGGCTGAGGTGTTACCGTTAAAACCGTTAAAACTGTTGAACTACCCGGTAGTAAAAGTACAGTAATACGCGTGGTTGCATAGTAGCACACGATATTGATTATTGATGCTTAAGTGAGAAGTCACTCAGCTATACTTAATTATTGCTACAGTAATTGCTGCATTATATCTCTTAAATTATTGTCATAGTATCATCTGTATAATATGTTATATTATTAAATCAATAATTGAGACGTTGTGGTAAGTTTGGTTATTTTTTTATGGGGGGCCCATATGTCATCATCTAAGAGTCTCTTCGTCAATAGTAATTACCGTCGTCAATAGTATTTACCTTGGTCAATAGTATTTACCTTGGTCAATAGTAATTACCTTGGTCAATAGTAATTACCTTCGTCAATAGTATTTACCTTGGTCAATAGTATTTACCTTGGTCAATAGTAATTACCTTCGTCAATAGTATTTACCTTGGTCAATAGTAATTACTTTCGTCAATAGTAGTTGTCCCTTCAATATTACCAAGAGTCATTTGACCCTTCGTTAAGACCAAGAGTCATTTGACCCTTCGTTACGACCAAGAGCCACCCTCAGTTTTTCTATAAATAGAGGCCTAGGGCTTCATTATTTTTTACGAATTCATTCAAGCTATAGAGAGAGAAAGTATAGAGAGAATAAGAGAGAGAGAATAAAAGTATTCTGCTACTTCACTTTTCCAATATCCAGTTCTTTTAAGGTAAGGGGTGTTATTCTTTCTTATTCATGAAGAGAACTGTTGTTATTCCATTTCTTATTATTCTGTTGGAATAACCTGTATACGTGGTCTACCCTATACTTGGTAACATTCTTCTATTATTCTGTTGGAACATCATGTCTGTGTGTTTTACACCGGACCTGGTTCCGTTTTTATTATTATTCTGTTGGAACATCCTGTCTGTGTGTTTTACATCGGACCTGGTTCCGTCTTGTTATTATTCTGTTGGAACATCCTATCTGTGTGTTTTATACCGAACCTGGTTCCATTATTTATTATTCTGTCGGAATATCCTGTCTGTGCGTTTACGCCGGACCTGGTTCTATTATTTATTATTCTGTTGGAATAACCTGTCTGTGCAGTCTATCGCATGCATGGTGATTTCTTTTGTTATTCCATTCTTTATTATACTCAGTTGGTTAAGTTTTGACTTCTAAACTCCATGAAATTTATGGAATATCCTTGACATTTGCGCTTCATCTAGTATCTATTCATGAAAATATTCTTGAATTTTACTCCACAAAGTAGTATCATGTTGACAATTTGGACGTTGTTAATTCTTGGATAAATTAATTCTTGAACTTGTTTTATTGAATTCTTATATCATTGTCATCATCCTCATATTTATATTCTGTTGAAAGTCATCTGTGGCCTGTAGTGCATAGATGGACTTGGTATGATTATGACCAGGGATTATTCGGTGTAATCATGACCGTAATGTTACAAATGATGTGGTAAAAGTCCTCATTGGCCCGTAGTGCATTGATGGACAGTTGTTGGCATGATCATGACCATTAATGAATATACGAATATCCTTGGCCGTAGTGCAGGGGTGATTCGATGATGTGGATTATTAAGCTGAGTCCCAACGATCACAGTGTTGGAAAATCTTTTAAATCATAAAAGATAGTAGAGTTTATTTTCTACTTGACTCTCTTAATGGATTGCTTGTTCCGCTACAGTTAAACTTGATGTCTATTATATTTTATCAGTTTAACATTGTTGAAGGCTAATGATAATTTATTCTGCATTATCTTAGTCATAATATTTCTTACTGGGCTAGTTGAGCTCACCCTTTCTTTCACTGTTCTCTTCAGGAAATGAGAACGTAGCTGGGGCAAGTCGGGGAACGGAGTGATGGTCCGAATGATAGTATTAGTTAGTAGTCCTCACTATTCTATGTAATGGTGTGTTAATAAATGTAATGAGGACTACTTTTGAGTATGAATACTCTCTAGAAGATAATATTTGTATTCAAACTCACAGTTTATGTTTTGTCGTATTGTACACGACAGTTGTATTAGTAAGTTGTATTTGTATTCTGTACTATGTATCTGACAACCCAAGATGGGTGATGTATACCTAATTTTGGGGGCGTCACAGGCACAATCATTGGTGGACCCCACAACAGAATTATTGTCGGATTGAGAAAACGACAAAAATATTTTATTAAAAATAACGGCGGAAGTTTTACCATTGATACTGTTGAACTATTCGGTAGTAAAAGTACAGTAATACGTGTGGTTGCATAGTAGCACACGGTATTGATTATTAATGCTTATGTGAGAAGTCACTCAGTTTGATTCAATTATTGTCAATTAATAATATGAATTATTTAGCGATAATGACGTTTTGTTTTATTCGTATTATTAACGTAATAAAACAGAAACATCTTTTTATATAAAACAGAATACTTTATAAAAGTTATTCTATAAATAGAATATATTATATTTTATTTAAAAGATTTTTTTAAAATATGAACCGTCAGATTAAAGTAATCAATCTGGACCGTTCATGGATTAGTTACCATGCATTCTATTTTTCTATAAATAGCAGCTCATTCCTTCATTATTTCTTATGAATTCACTGAACTCTAGAGAGAGAAACTATAGAGAGAAACTATAGAGAGAGAAGAAGAGTATTCTGCTACTTAACTACTTCCTTATTTCAGCTCTTCTTTAAAACGGTAAGGGATGTTATTCTTTCTTATTCATGAAGAGAACTTTTGTTATTCCATTTCTTATTATTCTGTTGGAATAACCTGTATACGCGGTCTACCCTGTACTTGGTGACATTCTTTTATTATTCTGTTGGAACATCCTGTCCGTGTGTTTTGCACCGGACCTGGTTCCGTTTTTATTATTATTCTGTTGGAACATCATGTCTGTGTGTTTAACACCGGACCTGGTTCCGTTTTTATTATTATTCTGTTGGAACATCCTGTCTGTGTGTTTTACACCGGACCTGGTTCCGTCTTTATTATTATTCTGTTAGAATATCCTGTCTGTGCGTTTTACGCCGGACCTGGTTCCATTATTAATTATTCTGTAGGAATAACCTGTCTGTGTGGTCTATCGCATGCATGGTGATTTCTTTTGTTATTCCATTCTTATTATACTCAGTTGGTTAAGTTTTAACTTCTATACTTCATGAAATTTGTGGAATATCCTTGATAATTGCGTTTCATCCAGTATCTTTTCATGAAAATATTCTTCTAAGCATTCTTGAATTTTACTCCACAAAGCAGTATCATGTTGACAATTTGGACATTGTTAATTCTTGGATAAATTAATTATTAAACTTGTTTTATTGAATTCTTATATCATTGTCATCATCCTCATGTTTATAAAATGTTAAAAGTCATCTGTGGCCTGTAGTGCATAGATGGACTTGGTATGATTATGACCAGGGATTATTCGGTATAATCATGACCGTAATGTTACAAATGATGTGGTAAAAGTCCTCATTGGCCCGTAGTGCGTTGATGGACAGTTGTTGGCATGATCATGACCATTAATGAATACACGAATATCCTTAGCCGTAGTGCAGGGGTGATTCAATGATGTGGATTATTTTATTAAGCTGAGTCCCAGCGATCACAGTGTTGAAAAACCTTTTAAATCATAAAAGATAGTAGAGTTTATTTTCTACTTGACTCTTTTAATGTATTGCTTGTTCCGCTGCAGTTAAACTTGATGTCTATTATATTTTATCAGTTTAACATTGTTGAAGGCTAATGATAATTTATTCTGCATTATCTTAGTCATAATATTTCTTACTGGGTTAGTTGAGCTCACCCTTTCTTTCACTGTTCTCTTCAGGAAATGAGAACGTAGCTGGGGCAAGTCAGGGAACGGAGTGATGGTCCGAATGATAGTATTAGTTAGTAGTCCTCACTATTCTATGTAATGGTGTGTTAATAAATGTAATGAGGACTCCTTTTGAGTATGAATACTCTCTAGAAGATAATATTTGTATTCAAACTCACAGTTTATGTTTTGTCGTATTGTACACGACAGTTGTATTAGTAAGTTGTATTTGTATTCTGTACTATGTATCTGACAACCCAAAATGGGTGATGCATACCTAATTTTGGGGGCGTCATAATAATTCACTATTTTAAGTTATCAAATGACTTTATGACACTAAGGGGGTGTATTCAATTAAGATTTTTAAAGATTTTTTTTAAGTGATAGACTTTTATAGAATTTGTTGAATTTTAATGACTTTCACAGACTTTAAAGACTTTTTTAAAATGACTTTTATAGGCTCCATGAAATAAGTAACAGACTTTTATAAACTTTTTATCAAGAATGTGATAGACTTTTATATACTTCTAATATATCTTGTAACTTACATTAATTGTTAATTAGCCCATGTGTATAACCTCTCCCTCTTTTTTAATGAACTAGAGTAAATCTCATTATATTATTGTGGCATGAGATTTTATATATGTTGAAAGCGTTCACATTATTCTACTCATTTCATGATACATTTGGATACTCGGATACCAATAAAACTTTAAAAACTATAGACGCAATACAAAAATTAAGCTCACTTTTCATTGAGTTATATATACTTTATGCATATGCGTACGCTTTTTACTAATAATTGATTGTTTTTTATTATTGATTGCTTTACTAGTATATATATATATATATATATATATATATATATATATATATATATATATAATTGTTGATTGTGTGATTCTGTCAACCCAATTTTTCATCTTAACTGTTGCTAATTTTGTTTGATTGTGTGGACTTTTTTTATGCGCCTAACATATATCAAAGCAGTGCGTTTTTCTCTTTTTTATAAGGGAAAGATAACGATTCTGTCAATTTGTCATGCAGGAATACAATCATATGTTACATTATTTCACTATGATACACCAAAGACACTTGAAGACGAATATGGAGGATGTCTCAAAAATTAACAGTGATTTCTTTCGTTTAAAATGTCAGAAAACTAAAAAAAACATACATATACACATCATATATTTTCTATTTTCGTATATTATAATACATAATCTTTACAATTGATATAAGAGTTTTATGATTTTATCTCATCTTTGTTAAACAAATCTCTTTCCTCTTTCTATTAGAAACTTTCAAACGACTGCTTTTTCCCCTCACCAATTCAAATTAGGTCTAGTTATTTATTTACTTATTAATATATCTTGTTAATTCTCTTATAATAAAATTATAATAAATCCAATTATTTTTATGGCCCAAATTTTACCAAATTATTTATCCATCTCACATTAATATTTATTAGCCCGTATAAAATAAATAACTAATTTGACCCAATAAAAAACAAAGTCCAATTAATAACTAATTTTATCCACCTTTGTGTTTATTTGGAAGTCTTTAGAAATCTTTAGAGATGAGGTAAGACTTTGAATATAGGTTGATAGCTATAATTCTTCTTCTGAAGTTTGTCAAACTCTACCATTTGATATAAATATTTAAAATCTACGACTTTTTGAATACCAATATACTTTTATAGACTTTGTAAAAATCTTATTTCAATACCACCTAACTTTTAAAGACATTAAAAAAATTGTAATTAAATACTACTAAATTTTTATAACCTCTTTAAATGTCTTGATTGAATACAACCAAACTTTTAAAATCTTTAAAAGTCTTTAAAAATCTTAATTGAATACACCCTCCCTAATAGTTTCACGTTAATATACTAATAGTTCCTTGTCAAATGATTAAATAGTCCGAAGTAGTGTGTCCAATCCCAGACATGCTTTTTATAAACAATCAAACATGGACTTAAAGAGTTTCTTATGGTACATCAATGTCATTCCTCCTTCAATCCTCCCTGTAGGAACATCATTATTGACAAATCATCCACCAAATGAACAACCAACGAACAAATTAACCAATTTCTGAACAAAACACTACCTATCTACTCTAGGGCTGTAGCATAACAGAAACAAGAAGAAGAAATAAATCAAACCTTCATCGCACTTATACGATGCGGTGGAAAATATCAATGAAGATTAGGATTTCTCTGCTAGTCTTCATGTTTTTGAGGACTTGGTGCAACTTATCAACATCTTCTAAGCTCTGTTTTCTACATCTCCTAATCTGATCATCTGCAAAATTCTCTTTTTCTACATTGCCTGCAGTTTTTGTTTTTTTTTGGTTTTCCCAAATGAAGGTTCCTAGGTAAAGTAACTCATCTTGGTTTAATAATCAGACTTCATCTATGAGCCCTGTCCAGCATTTTGTAACCTTACTTGCTCGTGAGCTTTCAAAGCCTCTGAGGTGAAATTCTCAAGAGCCTTGAATATTGGAACTAAACCTCCTTGTAAACTACTAGATGCTGCATCATGCACTAATATCATAGCATCCTTGTGCCTTGCTCTCTCTTCCATCAATCTCTTTCTTAACACATTCAAGTCCACTTTTAGATCATCATGTGCTGAAACTCCACTTTCTGAGGCAACCATCGTTTTGTCTGACATTGCATCTTGATTGCGCTCCAGTTTTCCCTTATCAACCCGAAGCATTTTCATCCGTTTAGTAAAATCTTTTGAAAGGTACTCTGCTTTGAGCCTATGGCGTTGCTCTTCATCTTGCCTCTCCCACAACTGTCTCAAGTTTGAAGCAAAATGATGCATTGCATTTGCAACCCCTACTTCCTTAATCTCTTCCATTGCTTGGTGCCAGTCATTGGATAGTAGAAAAATGGGAGGGGCTCCAATCCGCCCTGGGGAGAAGGGCACAACTCCATCAGGGGTTTCTTCTTGTTCATAATGAAGGCACCGCAGAAGCCACCCATTTAAGGACTTAACATAGGACTTTTGGGCTTTAATCCAATCATCAAAATAACAACACCAAGTGCGGAGCTCCATTTCGAGTTCAAGAGTGGCCCTCAACCTTGAATCTTTTCGAAATCCAGTGTTTGCTCTCAAAGTTCGAGTTTTACTCTCCATGATAGATTGAAACTGCTTTTGGTGACACTTGAGCATGAGTTTCCACATTCTTATTAAGCTGCAAGTTTACCAAATAATTTATCAAATAACAGAGAGAACTCATATAGTATGACAAAATAATTTTGATGCAAGAAGAAATTCAATTGTTTACCCTCCTTTTTTCGATAAATAAGAGATTTAAGTTACTTATCATAACACAGAATGACATCACAAACATTTCTAATCTACAGGAAATATTGTATGCCATCCAAATAGTCGAGTGACTCCTTTCTTTAAAAATATTGATAGATACTATCTAGGAACATGTGAATCAATCAATGTTCATTTTTTAAAAACATAATCAGAAAAACGGAAAGGGTTTTTTGAAACTGCGGAAAGAAGAAATTCATTTTACTATTTAGGAAAAAAGAATCTAATCCTGTTGAGTTCTTATGTTTTCACGGATACAACTTGCAACTCAATTCATCTGATTACTACAAGGATGAACCCAATTCGGAATCTGAAGATATGAAACAACATTATGACACAGAGTTGCTTAAGTGAAATAAAATCATTCACCCCTTAATTCAACCATTTAAAGCAATTGCAGTTATCTAGGAAGCACAGACACGTCCTGAAAGCCCACGAAGCACGAATTTGCTCCGACACACACCCATCACATGTCTGTGAGCTTCCCTTTTTTTCTTTTTTAAACTCGAGCACGCCTTGGATACGTCCTACCTCACCTTGGACACACAAGGGACACGCCTGGAGTAAAAAAAGTAAAATAAAAAATCCAATACTTAAATTGTAAGATAAAAGTTAATTGAGGGTAACCATATGTAATTGGTACCTTTTAAATCTAATTCCTTCAAATCGGTACCTTTGAATGGACCGTATGGTGTAGGCTGCATATATTATTTGTATATGGACAGGGCTTCCTAAATGGGTATGTTATAAATTTGTTCAAGTTTTTATCATGCTCTATTAATAATTAAATTTAATTATTGTAAAAAATACATTATTATTATTATATACATACATATATATATATATATATATATAAAATTGAACGTGTCCCCAACGTATCGTGTCCTGTTTTTTTGGAAAATGTCGTATCCCGTGTCGTTTCCGTGTCCCATGTCTAAATCAGTGCTTCATAGGCAGTTATCATAGAGATCCCATATAAAAAAATCTTGCAATAAAATTCACTTGTATCACGTCCCTCATTTCATACTTCATATCCTTTCTGACAAGGACCAATTTGGGTTACTAGTGTTTCTTTTTTTTTTCTTTCTACTTTTTCTTTCTTTAATTTTTTTTTTGAGGGAGAGGGAGAGGGAGGGGGAGGGGAGTGGCGTTGCCAATATCTAACATTAGCACCCAAAAATGTTACCTTACCAAATCAACATATACTAGTAATATTTTTATCATATCCTTTTCTTTCAGAAAGAAACAGAGACCAAAGAAACTCAAAAAATTAACTATAATATTACAAACATGATATTAAACCAACCACCGGCTATTAGGTTGAATGATCCCACCTCACAAATCAGAGGTACAGGTTGCATCAGATGTGTATGTGTGTGTACTTTTTTGCGTGTGTGTGCTTTTTTGCGTATGCGCTAACAATATATTACTTACTAAAAGTACCATCTAGAGCAAATTCATAGTTCATAGTCATACCTATGAATCAATTTGGTGATCTGGGGTTGCAATTCTTCATCCCTCAATTTGTGAATCCTGCTTGAGATGGCACCAATACTTCTGACGCAAACATTAAGCTTCGTAAGTAAATTTCTAATAGATGCCTCTGTAGCATCAATTTTTCTAGTCTCAGCTCCATTTTCATCCAAAGCTTTCAGCTTCTTGCACAACTTTTCATAAATAAGCCGCAGCCTTTCTTCACCCTAGATTGGAGCAATCAAATTAACAAGACATTATGAGAATAAAACCTATCTCAAAGTGCTGAAATGGACCAATATTCTCAAAGTAAGTTAAAGCATAATGTTGAAACATACTGTGACCAGTTAACTCTTTCTCTACATGTGATGATAATGTAATAGATTATTTCCACCACTATTGAGTTTCAGGGGATTAAGGTGGCAAGCATTTTGTGCAGTCCTGGGGTAATAAATGTTTCCATTTTCTCTTGCAATTAATCAATTTACTCAATACAAATACATGATTACATTATGGTTTGAACAACAATAAAGAATTAAAGCATCAAACTCTTCTCTTGACCATGCATTCTGGTTTTCCTCATCTTTCCCAAATATCTGAAGCTACCCTTCAATTAATCAAATATTTAAATTATAAAATATCTCTGGTACTGAGATCAGATGTCCATATCAACTATAATTAAAATGCATGCTCCAAAGATTTAATACTCTACCGGACAACATCTTCAAATTTAAGCATAAAAATTTATAGTTCAGTATAAAATATCATATTCGTCATAAAATGGTTTATTCTTGATCCAATGACAGCAAAAATATACTTCCTCAGTGGCTCAGCCCCTAACTGAATATCATAATTTTAGACTTTTGGGGATGTGTTTGGGACAGATTTTAAGGCATGTAGAAAACAGATATATATCTATATATATATATATATATATATTACTATATTAATATATTTGAATATTAAAATATCTAACTATATTAAAGGGTATATAAAAATTAAATGCATAAACGTGTATACAATACATCGTAATTTCATGTGGAACAGACAAAAATTACCAAGAAAACAAAATCAGTCTTGAACCAGCAGAAGGATCAAATGGAACTACAATAATTATTGAAATGGGAAAGGACATGCTGCCAAAAAACGGTTAAACGACCTAACATGTTACCAGTTTAAAGCGCACATAGCACTGCTTTCCCAGATCCTCCATAGTAATGAAGACCAAAGCAAGAGATATATTTTAAAAACTAAAGTGACTCTTAACTTCCACTGAATCCAATCATAGACCTCAAAGATGAGGTACAGTATGAGTTTTAAATCAACTTTAACAAACCTTTCCGCAACTGACTAAAATTTACCATAGTTTTACCTGACATTAGAAGTTTTGGATTTTTCAAGATACTAACATCAGTTTCCTCCATGCTCTAACTTACATCACTAAGGGTCAGAGTGGAGTGCAGCATGGTTCAAATTTAGCAGAACTCTTTGCAGCTCATTAAAGAACCTTTCACAGTTTGACTCAAATTAGTAGTCCAATAATCAGATCCTAATACCATCCAAATAATCCAATCATTAAAAGAATTATCTTTTTAGGAAAGAAAAAAAAAACACTACCTCAGCGATATGAATCTACAAAGAACATGCCTAAGTGAAAACAAAAATTACAAGGAAAAAGAAACTACTGTTAGAATGTGTGGGCCCAAGTGCAAATTAGGGTTCACATGACCTAATTGAATTAAATGCACAATTAGGGTTTCACGACCTCATTAAATGCGCAAATTAGGGTTCGCATAACCTAATTAAATGAAGACGGAGAAGTCAGAAATAAATGTGCTAGACCCGGGAGAAGTCTCTACGTGTCCCGAGGCAGAAGGCTCGTGGAGGCGGCTCATTTTAAAAATTGATTGACGGATTGGATTGGTGGCTAGAAGGACAAGGCAATATGAGCATTATTCTAATGACTAAAGGGTATTTCTGAAATTTTCCTGAAAACATGTGCCTAACATGTGACTACTTAATTCCAGGAAACTCTATAAATACCCCTTCCATTCTAGGAAGTGGGGGACTCTTTTGGTGACTTGAGACTTGAACATTCTCTCTCGAAGCACTCAGGACTTGGACATTCTCTCAACTCGAAACACTCAAGAAGACTCTTGGAATCCCTGCTACCCTAACACGGTTCCCGGATTCTAGGAGTTCTGCCACGTGTCATTGGAGTAATCGCCCACCTGTTCTTCTCCCTTCTTCAATCAATCAACCAATTCCGTGCTCTTCATGGATTTCTCTCCTCCTCAGCCAACACGAAACCCTAACAAGCAAGACACGATTTCCTTGCCCACATTTCTTTGGCGACTCTGCTGGAGAGGTGTAGAATTCGTGAAGGGTATGCCCACAACTCGAAGTGGGAGAACAACAGGAATAGCTTCACCACCAAATAGCATTACCTCACCGGATCCAGTTACAAGGCAAGTAAGTCAAGTTTTCCAAGGCATGAATCTAAATCTCGATCAACCCATCCTTGAAGACGCCTCGAAAGGAAGTTCAACATCACCATACATGGCAGATCACAACTAGCGAATGTCAAGCAGACAGGTGCGGGAAAGCAAAGTGAGGAAGAAAGTGGAGAGCAGGTAAATGTTGTGCAACTGGAGATGCTCAAGACGTTAAAGGAAGCACGGGAAGGACAAGAGATGATGATGGCTATGATGCTGGAGATGCAAAGGAAGCAAGAGGAAATGAGAAATTTCCGCCAACAGTTGATGTATATTCCCGCTTTCAAGGTCATGTTCCTAGACAATTCACAGGGAGAACAGGCAGGAGTGGAGGACAACAACAACGATAGCAACAATAAGGAGAATCAGACTGCACCTCCATTGACGGAGAATCAGTCTGTTCCAATCATCCACTTGGAACCTCAGAACAGTGGTGACGTGCCACAACCCAGACTGGAAGTCAGCCAGCCTCAAACAAACATCATTCCGACCACTATTCCCGCATTTTCACAAGTGCAGATACCAACCATCCCAAGCCTCGTCCAACAAATCAATCCACAAGCACAACCGATACAGAATTTACATGATACCAGTGTACATCAACCAATTTCTGTACCATGCACACGACCAACGCCGCCATACATCACAACACCACAGAGAGTCCATACCACGAGCCAAAATACAATGGGGAGAAGGGAAATGTCAGGGAACACATTGCCAGGTTCGTGGAGTCGATGTCTCTATGATTAGGATATGATAAAATGAACAATCACAACTTGTTTATGAGGGAATTCAACAAGACTTTGACGGATAATGCCTTCAGTTGGTACTGGAGAAGGGATCAACCCATTATTGGGATGATCTAAAATTGCAATTTTTTAAGAAATTTTTCTATATGCAAAAACAGGTAACTATCGTAGAGCTCATGCGATTCAAGCAGAAGCTAAACAAGGAGCTGTCAGATTACGTGGATAGGTTCAGGGCCCAAGCACAGAAGTGTGCAGAGCCAATTGAAGAAAATAACTTGGTTAGCATATGCAACAATGGTGCTTTAGACACCTTCAAGCCCCACCTCATTACCAAGACTTGTGATTCATTTGCGACCCTCTCATGTTTTGCACAAGACTTGGGGGTAATCATGACATTTCCCATCAACCATGCGATGGTTACATGGAAGAGCAAGAGGAAGAGGACAGCAACTGTGACTTTGGCGGATTCTCAGTCAAAACCACAAGGGGGCAAGAGGGAGAAGAATGAGAAATTTGAGCGAAGCAGAGAAAAGTATGGGGACAAGTATACTAGAATGCCAGTTCCGGAGGCTATCACATGCAGCGAGAAGGCATTCAGGAACCTGTACGAACAATGGATCGAGCACAGAGTGGTGAAACCTCCAAGGCCCCGGTTGGTTGTGACGGAAGAGATGAAAAGAAGACCAAATTTCTGTATATACCACCAATACGCAGGACATTCCACTATGGAATGTTACAGTCTGCGGAGGATATACCATGAGAAGCTAGCGGCCAGGGAGATTGAACTAGAAGAAGAAACATACAACACTATCACCCATGGTGCAGTCCCGGAAGTCAAGAACCCAAATACTGGCTCTACCATCGACAAAAATTTGAAGTACAGATGAATTAAAAATCCACCTAAGATGGTGGTCCACCAAAAATGGTGGTTTAAGTCTTCAGGAGTATTCCTTGCCAAGAAATTGGATGACCAAGGGAGGAGGCATAAGAATTGACGGGAAAGAAAAAATTCACCCAAGATGGTGGTTCACTCTAAATGGTGGTCAAGTCCTCGTAGACTGCACTTGTTAAGAAATTGGACAACCCAAGTGAAGAGGCAACTGATTTCAAGTCCTCGTAGATTGCACTTGCCAAGAAATTGGACGACCCAAGTGACGAGGCACCCGATTTTAAGTCCTCGTAGACTGTACTTGCCAAGAAATTAGATGACCCAAGTGACGAGCCACCTGATTGTTACACTTTATCATCAAAAGTGAATGAGACACCTGACTATAAGTCCTCGTAAGTTATACTTTCAACTTTAAAAGTAATTAAGGCACCTGAGTACAAGCCTTCAACCCCGAAAAAAAAAGTTACACTTTATCTCTAAAAGTGGTGAACGCTATGCTTTCTTCGACAAAAACAAGAAAGTTACACTTTATCTCTAAAAGTGGCAAACATTATGCTTCCTTCGACAAAAGCAAGATTTATTATATGAAACGTTATGCTTTTCGTTAAAAGCAATTTGATTATCAATGAATTGACAAACTTTCACTTATACTTAAATGTTTTTTGTTTTTATTTCTAAAAAAAAGAGTATGAATTCAAATGTTGGTTTGTGGAAAATATATATACATATTTTTGAGAAAATTCATATTTGTTTATAATACATATTGTTATCTTGGAGTATTAATTTGAATAACTTGAGATTCAATGATAAATATTGAGTTTTAAGGAATCATTTAAATTAAAACCAATCAACAAGGTTAAAGAAACTACAATTTGATGAATGAAATATATGTAAATGAATTTTTTGATACAGAAAATAGAAAAAACTACGAAAGTTCATGATCTAAAGGCCATGACCTGTCGAACTGAAGAGAGGGGAATAGCTAAAGCTTGGCCTTCAATCCTATCAGGCCTTCGAGGCTGTCAGGCCTTCAAGGTCTTGGGCAGCTAACTCAATTTCCCAAAAGCTTGGTCTTCAATTTATCCATGGCATCTTGAAGCTCCTAAAGCTCTACATAAAGTAAGTCATTCTCATGGTGACGTGAAGTGCCTTCCGAACGAAGTACAACAACATGATGATTGAAAATAAAGAGATCCAACCTAGCATGGAAGGGAGACATATCCAAGGAGAATTAGGAGATGCCACAGGAGATGGAAGGTCATTCAACCCACCCAAAGTACTATCCACAATACCCTCTCGAGCAATCACCAACTCGGCGGAATCCTCCTTGGGAGGATGAATATCAGGAATAGTCTTAGAAGGATTCCGCCTCAAAGAAGCAATAGTCTCAAAACTGTCATGTGGAGAAGTTGTAAAAAGGCGTGAAGAGAGCGTTGCATCACCCACAGCAGGTCATCCGAGCTTACATAATACAAAGAATCCATAGCATGACTGACACAATCATCATGTGGTGAAGAAGACTCGATACCTGCTTCCCCATTTGCGATATCGCAAAAGAGCCCAATGGGATTAGATCGAAGATTTTCAAAATATCCTAGAAGAGCTCCTCTAAGGCTCGCCCTTCTAGGGTTTGCTCCCCTAGAGGTTCCCTCTCCTAGGACTTTCGTTTTCGAGGCTTGCAAAACATCAAGCCTCGCGAAGTGTTCAGAAACTGGAATCAAGACTTCAACACTTACAATATTTTGCGCGATCATCTCACCAAAGGCGTGACTCACGCGCAGGGGGCAAATGCTTACTGGTAGATGGCATAGACATCCTCCAGAGTAGAGGTGCATTCTCCCCAAGCAGTGACGAATGTACATGTAGAGGAGCACCATGGTCCTGTTGGATATGAATGTTCCTGCATGGCTGGATGCAAGAAGAATGTCAGTCATTTCTTTAGTATATCCACATAATCAGCATTCCCAAGTATCTTGTCGATCCAATGCTGCTATTCCTGAAGGTGGCTAGATGAATCAGACAAGAAGTCATCCCAACCTCCACAAGCCGCTGCATATAGAAACAAACCTTCCTTCTCTGGCGGATGAAGAGTTGTACGGTCATAAGTCTGGACCTGCTCCCAAAAGACGTCGGAAAGACCAAAAGAGGGGAGCCCTTCCCCAATCACTGAGAAACAAAGCCTCCTTGGTGGTTCCTAGGTCTACAAAATATTCAATCGAGAGGGTCTGCAAGCAAGAAGAATTCAACATAAGGGGTCTAAAGAGTAAGGAAAAGAATGACAAAGAAAACATTTGAACTTGAAGTGCTTACCATGGCAAAGAAGAAAGACTGATATTTAAGCTTATAAACAGCTGAAAAGAGGAAGAAATAATGTCAAAAAGAGTTGGGAATCACAATTATGCAAGAAAAAATTTCCCAAAATTTTCCAAAAAATCTTCGGACAGCCCAAAAGCATCCTTCAGAGCCTTTTTTGGACTTATAACATTATATATCGTGTTCGAAGCCTATGATTTTTGTAGAGTTCGTCGCTAGCTTCGTTTTGATATATTATGGGCCCCGAAACTCCAAACGGATCAAAAGTTACGATCAAAATAGTAACTATTCCTCCCGAATTGCATTTTTTCCATCTTATCGCTGATTTTCCCCTAGGGTTCGGCCACCTAGGGTTCGTCCACCCTGGGGTTCGGCTACCTAGGGTGATGTCGCTGCAGAGCATTTTTTTTCTTCCTCGTGTTTTCGTCGGAAAAAAAAAACACGTCGAATATTTCTTTATGATCCGAGGGAAAAAACCAAGATATAATTAAGGTAATGGGGCTCGGAAGACAAAAGAAAGATTGAAGGTACCTGGAAAAAAAACCCTATAAGGTTCGGCTCCCTATATGGTTCGGCCACCTAGGGGCTGTTCTTTCTTTTCCTTTGAGGTCCTGTTGCTCCACAAATCAACCGCTTGGAACGAGTGCTCCTTCGCCGCGAAAATTGTAGCCTTTCTTTGATGAATTCCAACGGAAAAAACCAAGATATGATCAAGGTGATGGGGCTCAGAAACAAAGAAAGACTACAATTGCCTAAAACAGAAAAGAGAAATAGAGGAAGCAAGTTAAGAGAAATTCGAAAGAAAACATGCAAGTAAGCAAATTGAAAAGCGAAGACGAGAAGAAGGAATGGAGCCCCAAGAGTTCGGGCCCCCCATAGGGTTCGGCCCCTAGAGTTCAACCCCTAGGGTTCGGTCCTATAGGGGGAATCCTCTTTGTTACCTCTCGCTCGGATTGAAGAATGTCTCCTTGCTGCTCCCTTGATGATCTTCCTGGCTCGTAGGAAGAGAGAAAATCCAATATGAAGCAAGACAAAAAGCGAAGCTTGAATGGCTTGGAAGATGCATATATATATGTATATGTTCTCAAGTATGCTTGCACCAGAAAAAGAAACAGTTACCATGTTCCTATTAAGGACTTGATCTAGTTTCCAAAAGATAAGTGGATTTGATCCTGCTTCTTAAATAAAGATATTATTTGTTAAATATAAGGAAGATTTGATTTTATTCCCAACAAGGGGAGAATTCGAAAAAAAGACTAATTTCCTTTTAAAAGAAAAAAAATTTAATAAATATATATATATATATATATATATATGTGTGTGTGTATATATATAGTAAAAAAAAGAGAGAAAAAATCTTGCTTTCAATCAAATAAAGAAAGATTTGATTTTATTTCCAAGATGAAATTAATATTTGAGATGATGAAAAGGAAAGATTTGGTTTACCAAAAGAAAAATTTTTATTAGATCAAATTTTATTTGGTGATATTTGATAATCTTTCCTGTTTCAATTTCCAGAAAAATAAGGAAACAAATGTTGGGCAAACTATGGAAAGATTCTTGAAAGATTTCCCAATATGTCCAAGGAAAAGCCTGCTAGGTTTTGCCTTCCTAGGGTTTAACCCTAAGGGTTTGGCTCCCTAGGAGTTCCCTCTTCTAGGATCCTTGTCTTCAAGACTTGTAAAGTGGAGTCCAACAAAATCGTTCAAAAGCTTGAATTATGCTTGCACAATCGTCTCTTTGGAAACGCGACTCTCGCGCAGGGGACAAATGTGGACCCAAGTACAAATTAGGGTTCACATGACCTAATTGAATTAAATGCACAATTAGGGTTCCACGACTTCATTAAATGCGCAAATTAGGGTTCGCATAACCTAATTAAATGAAGACGGAGAAGTCAGAAATAAATGTGCTAGACCCGGGAGAAGCATCCACTTGTCCTGAGGCAGAAGGCTCGTGGAGGCGGCTCATTTTGGGAATTGATTGAGGGATTGGATTGGTGGCTCGAAGGACAGGACAATATGAGCATTATTCTAATGACTAAAGGGTATTTCTGAAATTCCGCTGAAAACATGTGCCTAACATGTGACTACTTAATTCCAGGAAACTCTATAAATACCCCTTCCATTCTAGGAAGTGGGGGACTCTTTTGGTGACTTGAGACTTGAACATTCTCTCTTGAAACACTCAGGACTTGGACATTCTCTCAATTCAAAGAACTCAAGAAGGCTCTTGGAATCTCTGTTACCCTAACACGGTTCCCGGATTCTAGGAGTTCTGTCACATGTCATTGGAGTAATCGCCCACCTGTTCTTCTCCCCACTTCAATCAATCAACCAATTCTGTGCTATTCGTGGATTTCTCTCCTCCTCAGCCAACACGAAACCCTAACTAGCAAGGCACGATTTCCTTGCCCATAGAATATTATTTTCATTTACAATTAACATTATGCTAACCCTTTAGTTACAGGATTGGGCTATTTACTTGATTATTCACACCCATCAACAGCTACCTACTTCCTGATGGATCCCATTCGCATCATTGTATCTGTAAGTCAAGTTAAATTCATGTCACAGGAAAAGATGTAACAACTTGACGGCAGACATATATTATTCATGCAGACATATGTATGCTTTTCTCAGTTTCTGCACATTAAGGAAAACTATAGTTTCTAACATATATGTATTTAATAACATAAAAACCAGATTATTCATCGTATACCTTAACTTCCTTATAAAGTCTTTTCTCCCATGCATAGAGCTCTTCCAAAATAGTTGAGATGTTACCGTAATCAATAGGAATGTCCTTTCCAGAGTCATAGTAGGATCTTGCCAGCTTCATTGTTCTAGAATCTACTCTTATTGACTGCCTTGAAGGAGGCTGTGAAGGTGCCGATGAAGGTGCTTTAAGACACAGAATCTTGGAGATGGCCACTGCATAAAGACAAGTAGTTTCAATAAGTAGTAAGATAAACAATTACTTACAGAGATTGTCATATCTTATCCCTCACCAAGGTGGTCAAATTGACTTGCTGGGAAAAGAAAAAGTTAATCCATTTAGCTGTGTTCTTATGATAATTTAAATCCCATGGAAATTAGTAAATTGCAACATTTTCAAGATTCAATGAAGAAATACGCTTTTGAATATAGAAGGATATTAGAAACTAAAAACCGAATCTTAATTTCAGGGTGAAAAAAATGAAGAACGTAATGTACGAACTGAAAGAAAAGATAACACGCTTGAACATATCTTTCTCATGAGCAAATAAATAACTTACGCTGAACTTTTAATATTAGCCAAGAAGAGTCGTGTGGGTACCAACTTGAAGCACCTTAATATAAAGAAGATGTGCAATAGAGAAGTACGACATCGTAACAGTGAAGGTCTAGTAACTTTTACTAAAGGAGTTCTTAAGAACATTGCTGAAAATGGTTACAAATAACTTTGCACGATACAGTCTACTTAGTAGAACTCCCTTGTATATTTAAGGCTTAAGATCCTGAGCATATTTATAAGTTCTTGTGCATCTACTAAGTCCTAGTTAAATTGAACAAAGATATACAGGCTCTAGATATAGTTTTACATTTATTTAAAAGATTAATCATAAGGTCAAAGAGGGCGGAAAAGCAGTTTTAAATTCACCAACACATGATGACAACTACTCAAAAAGTTTGATATTTTATTTTGCCTTCAATTTCTCCAACAACTACATTAATTTGAACTTTATACTTGTCTTTCCTTTCAATACCGCAAAATTATTAATGCAATAGATGATAGTAGTTACCGAGTTCTGAATATGGTACTTGTTTAACTAATGTCATAAAAGACATGAATTCCTAATTGAAATGGGGCTGATTTCAATCTGAATAAATCTAATTGATCTCATAGATAACAAAAATTGTGAGGTTATTACAATAGGGAAAACCAGACAAACAATTTAAACAAGAACTCAGCAATGCACATCCAGACAATAAGGAAACAATAGTTGAAATTACACCTTTAAGCACAGTGAACTTGGGCAGATAAGGTAGTTTCCCCACCTCAAGCATCAAAGCAACCTCTTTCCCGTAATTAGAAGCCATCTCAAATTCATTCCTTATTTCACTAACAACTTCCTGAATATCACGAGTCCCATGAGTAGATAATGTAGTCATGCTACTAGTCTTTGAGGATTCAACATCGTGAACTGAAACTTCTTCTACCTCAAATGTTACCCCTTTCTTCTGCACATAACTATCATCTGAGCTCCTTGAGAGAATGGTATCAGGACTGTTTTTCTCCTCTTTCACATAAACTGACTGTTTTGCCTCACTGTTTTGTGATGGTCCTGCCTTTGAAGTGCCCTCACTATGTTCTGCTGGCATTGCCTTTGTATTGCCCTTACTACTATGTGATGGTACCGTCCTTGAACTATCCTCACTACCATGAGATGGTTCCTTCCTTGGACTGCTCTCACTACCTTGTGATCGTATGGTCCTTGAACTGCTCTCCTTTTGCGGTGGACGTGATGGCATTGCCTTAGAAGTGCTCTCGCCAAAATTTCTATTTATATTTTCGTTCACCTTTTTCCCCTTGTGACCTTCTACAAAGACCTCATTCTCTGTTTCTTCTTCCAAATCAGGAATCCCCTCCCTCTCCCTCACCACATTCGAATCTGGACTACTAGCAATGGATCCATACCCATATGCACTCTGAGAATAATAAGCAGGATAACCATTATCATACCCATCAAAAGGGTTAAGGAAATCCCAACCGGAACCACTTGGAGGAGGAGGAGGTGGAGGCGGCCCAGCCGGAGGACTTGGTCGCCTATTCTTGGGAGGCTCTTCACGTGGTGTACTCATCGGAAACCCAAAGAACCCTCCACTCTCATTTGAGTAACTCGAGTAGGAATTGGAATAAGTATACGGTTCCTCCTCATGAATCACGGTACGAACAGCTGGTGCAGACCTCTTCATATAATATGCATATGAATTTGAATTTCCTCCATAACCTCCCCAGTCTGTTTGATAAGGTTGATCTACTACATTCATTCCATAAGATTGATCTACTACATTCATTCCATAAGGTCTCCAATCTGTTTGAGGGGGTGGATTCATTCCATAACCATAAGGCCCCCAAGCTGATTGAGGGGCTGGATTCGAACTGTAAGGCTCCCAAGCTGTTTTATGAGGTGGGTAAACCTTTTGAGCAACAATTTCAGGACTATCATCTACACGAATATGACCAGAAGATGAACCCAATTCAGAATCAGAACTCGAAGATACATGCAAATGTGAATCATGTATATCCCCAAAATCATCCCCTGAATGACCATGAGAAATCGAACCTGAATTCGAACTTGAAGAACTCTTGTTATTACCGCCATCAATATTTCTACTAGTACTATTTACATTCTTCTTCATGCTCTTTTTTCCTTCATAAGAAGGTAAACTAAGTACAGGGGAATCCAAAGGCGACCCATTTACAAACTCTTCATCAACAAACCGGCGAAGCGCTTCGCCCACATCTTTCAATGAACGAAAATACAATAAATGGGCAGAGGAGAGAGAATACCGGTGCTCGGCGGCGGCTCTGATTAACTCTTTCCTCTCTCTACAACGTATCACTAATGGCGAATCATCAACTTTTGAACCTCCACAGCCCATATCAATTAACACAACCAAGTAAAACCCTGACTCAAACTCTAATCCTAATTCATTAAACCACAATAAAAACACAGCATTCATCTTCTTACCTGTCCGTACAGTTGCAGAACTAGATCAAGCATTGTGAATATAAACTCAACACTCCAAATCAATGAACAGGAAACAATTTAAAACAAAACCCAGACGGAGAAAGAACAATTACTACTATAAGATGAAATTAGCAAATTGAGAAGAAGAGTTTAGACAGAGAAGGTAGGTAATAGTAATGCTGAATCTGTGAAATCTGACAGTTTGTAAATGAAGAAATTGACTCGTTACCATCCATGCGATGAAGGGCAGAGAGAGGGTATCAATCGGAATCTGACATAATTGTTTTCTGAAATTGATTTTTTTGTTTGGGTGTGATTTTAGCAATAAAAAAGTGCAGGGGCTTTGAGATGCGTGTGATGTTAGGGGAGAAGAAGTCTGATAATGTGAGTAGGAAATGAATGGGGGGGTTTGATTATTGGGGATTTGTGTTTTGTTTTGTTGTGGAATTGAATTGAATTGAATAGAATTGTTTTTTGGGTTTCAGTGAGAGGGAGAAGATGGGGTCGAATTGTCAGGGTTTTTGGCAGAAGAGGAAGAAGAAGAGAAGGGTGGTGGAACCCAGCTAAGGTAAAAATGGAGGATGCCATTATTAACTTTAACTTAAATTTTGTAGTATCATCATCACCACCATCATCATCACCACCACCGTATTTATTCTGCATTTTCTCTCTAACTGTACTGGAATTTTGTCGCCTGATCCTACTAGTAATAATGGGTTCATATATACGGGCCCAGTTTGTCGTGCCTAATTTTTATAACATTTTATTTTACTTTTTAGGCTTAAATATGAATTAGTACTCTAAATTATAGGGCATATTCTACTTCGGTAATCTACATTTCAATTTTATCAATTAGGTGATTAAACTATCAATTTTTTTTAATTACACCAAATTGAACACGCCACGTCAGAAATTGTTGACGTGGCTAATTGTGTGGGGTCTTAACAAGCTTACGTGGCAAAAAAAATAATTTATTATTCATTACATAAACAAATTTGTTTAAATCATGGGCAAAATGGTCAAAATCTAATTTAACAATTCTAATTAAAATAAAACAAACATATATCAGTCTAAATAAAATCCAATTCATTGATCAAGACCTCTCTTTCTCTCTCTATATCTACGTATGTATGTATTGTGTGAAAAGGGTTTAACCCTTTTACATATCTTTTCCTTTTCCATTCCTTTTTCCTTTTCTGTGCAAGCAAAACTCAGAAACACAGTTAAATGGAGGTTGTGATGATAAGATTTGATTATTGAGCGAATCGGGGCTGTGTTGATGTGGCCGTATCTTGGCAGGGCGAAACAGATGACATGATGATGCGAGGGATTTGATTTGATGGATTCATTTGGGTTTTGGGTTTTGATCTCTCTCGATCCCTCTTACATCCGTATCTTGGCAGGGCGAAACAGATGGCATGATGATGCGAGGGATTTGATTTGATGGATTCATTTGGGTTTTGGGTTTTGATCTCTCTCGATCCCTCTTACATCTAATGCAACTGTTTTTGCAGCCATGGCGGTGGCACACTATTTGCCCTGATTACATACAGATCTGAGCCTAAACCTTTTGCCTTTATTTTGATTTATCTAGACTGAATGTGTTTTACTGATTTATCGATGAATTGGATTTTGTTTGTACTGATATATGTTTGTATTTGATGGATTCATTTGGGTTTTGGGTTTTGATCTCTCTCGATCCCTCTTACATCTAATGCAACTGTTTTTGCAGCCATGGCGGTGGCACACTCTTTGCCCTGGTTACATACAGATCTGAGCCTAAACCTTTTGCCTTTATTTTGATTTATCTAGACTGAATGTGTTTTACAGATTTGTCGATGAATTGGATTTTGTTTGTACTGATATATGTTTGTTTTACAGATTTATTTCAAGTAACCATTCTAGCTCATGCCACCATGGTTGATTATCTTCAGTTCTTCGTTTCGGTTTGCTAGGTTTTGATTTAGAATTGGGGGAGAGATGGTGATCGACGAATTTGATTTCCTTTTGTTTGATATGTTTCTTTTATTTTAATTAGGGCTTTTAAGACATTGACAATTTTGCCCATGATATAAAATGATTTGTTTATGTAATGAATAATAAATTATTTTTTTTACCACGTAAGCTTGTTAAGACCCCACACAATTAGCCACGTCAACAATTTCTGACGTGGCGTGTTCAATTTGGTGTAATTGAAAAAATTGATAGTTTAATCACCTAACTGACAAAATTGAAAGGTGGATCACCGAAGTGGAATATGTCCTATAGTTTAGAGTACTAATTCATATTTAAGCCTACTTTTTATATAAATTTCTCTATTCACTTCGAAAGATGGAAAAGATTGTATTTAATTTTACAACCTTTATAAATATGACATATTTAAATAATAATATTTATAATAATAATAATTTATTTTTTTCAAATGAAATTATTATAGAACAAAATACAGTGACACTCACCCTAAATAACTATAATAACACTCACCTCTCTTCTAGGTACCCCTACAAGCTTTTAGAGTTAACTAAATAGATAAAATTACATACTTACCTTGTATGTTACTATCAAATTTTAATTACTAAATAATATATGTATATATATATATATATATATATATATATGTTTAATTATCATTT
This sequence comes from Panax notoginseng, assembly GCA_016801055.1. Classification (NCBI taxonomy): domain Eukaryota; kingdom Viridiplantae; phylum Streptophyta; class Magnoliopsida; order Apiales; family Araliaceae; genus Panax; species Panax notoginseng. Next base: position 8,662,093 of record CM029016.1, read on the forward strand.
TTTTAATACAATACATTTTAATTATAGTTTTATTTATAATTAAGACTATCTTATTTAAATTGTTGGTAACTTGTAAAAAAACTAATTTAGTTTAATTAACACATATTTTTGTATAAGTGATACAAATATTAAAATTTTAAAATTAAATTATTAATGGAGCGATTCTAATTAGAGTGATTGAGTATGTTGATAGTTTAGTTTTTGGTTCTTAACAAAAAAAATATTATTTGAATTCTTAGTTTCATATTATGATTTTTATATGTTAAATTTTCTTGAGTATATGTAAAAAAATTAGGATGTTTATGATTTTGATTATATTTTTTAGTATACAGTTGGTGTTGTTTTAGTGCAATGTTAAATAAAAAAAATATAATAATATTTATTACTACCTCTATCTTGTAAAAAGATTTTTCTTTTAATATATTTTTTCTTTTTTTGAGTAACAACATTTGTCATTTTTACTGTAAATAATTATGCTTAAGTGTGACTTATGTTTAGTTTAATATATGAGAAAAATAATTAATATAATTTTTAATACTTTTTTATATGAATAATAACATTCATTTTGTAATAATAAGTTTGATTTATGTAAAATTTAGTATTTGAAAAAAATAATTATAATTTTATTACGTTAATTTATAATTTTTATGGGTATTAAAATATTACTTTTTGTGACGCCCCCAAAATAGGTATACGTACATCACCCATCTTGGGTCGCCAGATACAAGGTACTGAATACAAATACAAACTAATTATACAACAGTCGTGTAAAATACGACAAAACATAGGCTGTGAGTTTTAATACAAATATTGTCATCTAGATAATATCCACACTCAATGGAGTCCTTATTACATTTATTATCACACTATTTCACAGAATAGTGAGGACTACTATTGCACCATCTAGGACCATCACTTTGTTCCCCGACTAGTCCCAGCTATGTTCTCATTTCCTGAAGAGAACAATAAAAGCAAAAGGGTGAGCTCAACTAGCCCAGTAAGAAATATTATGACTAAGATAATGCAGAATAAATTATCATTAGCCTTCAACAGTATAACAACTGATAGAATATAAACAACAAGTTTTAGATCAAAAACTGCAGCGGAATAAGCAATCCATTAGAAGAGTCAAGTAAAGTATAAAATCTACTATCTTCTATGATTTAAAAAGCTTTTCATCAACTTTATCGTTGAAACTCAGCTTAATAAATAAAATCGAATCATCCCTGCTCCACGGCCAAGGATATTCATGTAATCATCAATGGTCATGACTATACCGAATAATCCCTGGTCATAATCATACCAACAACTGTCTACCAATGAACTACAGGCCAATGAGGACTTTTATCATATCATTCGTCATATTACGGTCATGATTATACCGAATAATCTCTGGTCATAATCATACCAAGTCCATCTATGCACGTAAGCCAAAGATGACTTTCATCACAATATAAGCATGAGGATGATGACAATGACATAATAATTCAATAAAACAAGTTCAAGAATAAATTTTAATGATTTATAAATTAATTTATCCAAGAACTAATAACGTCCAAATTGTCAACATGATACTGCTTTGTAGATTAAATTCAAGAATACTCAGAAGAATATTTTCGTGAAAAGATACTGGATGAAGCGCAAATATCAAGGATATTCCACTAATTTCATGGAGTATAGAAGCCAAAGCTTTAACCAACTGAGTATAATAGAATATATGAAACTGCAAATGGATTTTTGCCCGCCATGCGGTAATCCACGTAGACAAATCATTTCCACAATTTAATAAGGAATGAATACGAATGATCATTCACCATGCATGTGGTAATCCACATAGACATGTTATTACAACAGAATAATAAAGAATGGAATAACAGAAAAATTCACCATGCATGCGATAGACCGCACAGACAGGTTATTCCAACAGAATAATAAAGAATGGAACCAGATCATGCGTAATCCGCACAGATAGAATATTCCAACAGAATAATAAAGAATGGAACCAGGTCATGCGCAATCCGCACTGACAGGATATTCCAACAGAATAATAAAGAATGGACTATCAACAGAATTCACCAGGCACGCGATAGACCGCACAGACAGGTTATTCCAACAGAATAATAAAGAATGGAATAATAGAAAAATTTCACCATGTATATGGTACTTCACATAAACATGCTATTCCAACATAATAATAAAGAATGAAAAAACAATAGCTCTCTTCATGAATACGAAAGAAATAATACCCCTTACGAGTACAACAAATAATATCCTTTACCTTAAAAAAATTGAATACTGGAGTAGTGAAGTAGCAGAATACTTTTCTTCTTTCTCTCTATAGTTTCTCTCTCTAGAGTTCCAGTGAATTCGTAAGAAATAATAAAGGAATGAGCTTCTATTTATAGAAGAACTGAAAGTAGCTCTTGGTCTTAACAAAGGGTCAAAATGACTCCTGGTAATATTGAAGAGACAACTACTATTTGCGAAGGGGCAATTAACTCTTGGAACATCGAAGAAACAAGTAACTCTTGGAAAACCAAAGGGACAAGTAACTCTTGGAAAACCGAAGGGACAAGTTACTATTAAAACTTTAAACTAACAATCCATATTGATTTACTATTATAATTTCAACCAACTGTCTGAAAAATTATAACATATTCTCATGAAATAATATTGTACTCAAAAATGATTTGGACCAAAAAGAAAATAATACCCCGACACGAAAAGTGTCCCAAATACCCGAGTGAACAATACTAGAGTGAATAGTAACCGGGTGAATAGTAACCTGTGAATAGTACTCTGACACGAAAAGTGTCCCGAATACCCGATTGGTCAATATAACCTCCAGACATCAATTATTATCGAAATAAATATCAATTTCTACTAACACTAATAATTCCCACACAATGGAACTATCAATTTCATCTTTAATCAATACGAACTTATTCATCATTAATAATATAATTCACAATATTTAACAACTAGGTCGTTCCCAGGAAAGAGGGGGTTCTTCGATAAGGATTTCTCGTTATTGGCACGCAATTAGGTGACCAAACCTCTCCTTGACAGAACTTCTAGACATTGACAATATTGCAAATAATAATATGAATAACTTTACCGTCTCAATTACTGATTTAATAATATATCATATTATGCAGATGATACTGTGACAATAATAATATGAGAGATATGATGCAGCAATTACTGTAGTAATAATTGAGTATAACTGAGTGACTTCTCACGTAAGCATCAATAATCAATACCGTGTGCTACTATGCAACCACGCGTATTACTGTACTTTTACTACCTGGTAGTTCAACAGTTTTAACGGTAACACTTCCGCTGTTATTTTTATAAAAAGGTAATTCTGTCGTTTTCTAACTACGACAATACTTTCGTTGTGGGATCCACCAATGATTGTGCCGTCGTATGAATATTCCCTGTTAAAATGAATATTCCCCGACCAATCGACTATTATATAACCACTTGCTTACTTTGCAAAATTTGTAAATATTACCCATAACTATAACATTATATCAAATCCACACCATAATATTTAAAAAAATATATTTCGAGAAAATTATTCTTTATTCATAAAAGTTGGGGTCTTACAACCTCCCATTCTTATGAAATTTCATCCTCGAAATTAGGGTACATACCTGGTATATCGAAGAGATGAGGATACCTTGACTTCATCTCAGATTCTAACTCCCAAGTCATTTCCTCCACATCGTGGTTTTTCCACAAAACTTTGACTTGAGGTATAACCTTGGAGCGTAGAACATCATCCTTCTTATCCAAGATTTTAACAGGTAACTCTTCATACGTTAAATCTTCCTCTATCTCGTCTGGTTCTAACTCAATAATGTGGTTCGGGTCTTTCACATATTTGCTTAACATAGATATGTAAAAAACGTTATGAACAGGAGACATACTTGGCAGTAAGGCGAGTCTATAGGCCACAGTTCCTACTCGCTCGAGGATTAAAAATGGGCAAATGAATCGAGAATTGAGCTTTTCTCTCTTTCCAAATCTCGTAACTCCTTTCCATGGAGCAACACGTAACAACACATGATCTCCAATATTGAATTCCATGCCCTTTCGATGAAGATCAACATAACTCTTTTGTCGATCTTGTGAGATTTTTATAAGTTGTCGGATCGTTTGAATCTTTTTCGTAGTCATACGTACCAACTCTGGTCCCAACAACGTTGCTTCACCCACCTCATCCCAGCATACTGGAGAACGACACTTTCTTCCATACAACGCCTCAAATGGAGCCATGCCAATACTTGCTTGATAACTATTGTTGTAGGAAAACTCCACCAATAGTAAGAACTTGTCCCAACTTCCCTTGAAGTCAAGGACACAGAGTCTTAATAAATCTTTAAGAGTTTGAATAGTCCTTTCCGACTGTCCATCCATTTGAGGATGATGTGCCGAACTAAATCGTAAATCCGTGCCCATAGCTTTTTGTAAACTAACCCAAAATCTTGAAGTGAATCTTGGGTCTCGATCAGAAACTATGGATACTGGCATACCATGCAATCTTATAATCTCGTTTATGTACATACTTGTAAGACGTTCAAGTGTATAAGTTTCTCGTATCGGTAAGAAATGAGCAGACTTGGTCAATCTATCAACAATGACCTAAATCGCATCTATGCCTTGAGAAACCTTGGGAAGACTGTGACGCCCCCAAAATCGGGTATTCATCACCCATCTTGGGTCGTCAGATACATGGTACAAAATACAAATACAAACTTAATTATACAAATATCGTGTAACATACGACAATACATAAACTGAGAGTTCTAATAGGAATATTGTCAACTAGACAATATCCATACTCAAGGAGTCCTCATTACATTTATTGTCACACTATTTAACAGAATGGTGAGGACTACTAATGCTATCTTCTGGACCATCACTCCTTTCCCTCACTCGTCCCAGCTATATTCTCATTTCCTGAAGAGAACATTGAAAGAAAGGGTGAGCTCAACTAGCCCAGTAAGAAATATTATGACTAAGATAATGAAGAATAAATTATCAATAGTCTTCAACAATGTTAAACTGATAAAATACAATAGACATCAAGTTTAACTGCAGCGGAATAAGTAATCCATTAAAAGAGTCAAGTAGAGAATAAAACCTACTATCTTCTATGATTTAAAAATATTTTCATCAACTTTTATCACTGAGACTCAGCTTAATAAATAAACCACATTTTCTAATCATCCTTGTATTACGGGCCAAGGATATTCATTAAATCATCAATGATCATGACTATACCGAAAAATCCCTGGTCATAATCATACCAAAAACTGTCTATCAATGTATTACAAGCCACTGAGGACTTTTACCACACCACTTATAACATCACAGTTCATGATTATACCGAATGATCCCTGGTCATAATCATACTAAGTCCATCTATGCACGTAAGCCAAAGATGACTTTTAACATAAAATAAACATGATGATGATGACAATGTTATAGGAATTCAATTAAACAAGTTCAAAAATTAGTTTATCCAGGAACTAATAATATCTAAATTGTCAACATGATACTTCTTTGTAAAGTAACAGTCAAGAATGCTCAGAAGAATATTTTCATGAAAAGATACTGGATGAAGCGCAAATATCAAGGATATTTCACTAATTTCATGGAGTATAGAAATCAAAACTTTAACCAAATGAGTATAATAAAGAATATATGAAACTGCAAATGGATTTTCACCAGCCATGCGGTAATCCACGTATACAGATCATTTCCACAATTTAATAAGGAATGAATATAAAGGATCATTCACCATGCATGTGGCAATCCACATAGACAGGTTATTCCAACAAAATAATAAAGAATGGAATAACAGAAGGATTCACCATGCATGCGATAGAGACCGCACAGACAGGTTATTCCCTACAGAATAATAAATGCGGAATAATAAATATGAAACCAGGTCAGGTGAAATTCACACCGACAGGATATTCCGACAGAATAATAAATGCGGAATAATAAATGATGGAACCAGGTCAGGTGAAATTCACACCGACAGGATATTCCGACAGAATCGTAAAGAACGGAATAATAAAAGAATTTCACCAAGTATGCGGTACTTCGCATAAACAGGTTATTCCAATATAATAATAAAGAATGGAATAACAGAAGAAGATCACCAAGTATTGGGTAAACCGCATATACAGGTCATTCCACCAAGTATAGGGTAAACCACGCATACAGGTTATTCCAACAGAATAATAAAGAATGAAATAACATAAGTTCTCTTCATGAATAAGAAAGAATAACACCCCTTACCGTTTTAAAGAAGAACTGAAATAAAGAAGTAGTTAAGTGGTAGAATACTCTTCTTCTTTCTCTCTATAGTTTCTCTCTCTAGAGTTCAGTGAATTCGTAAGAAAATAATGAAGGAATGAGCTTCTATTTTTAGGAAAATGGAATGCATAGTAACTAATCCATGAACGGTCCAGATTGATTTACTTTAATCTGACGGTCCATATTTAAAGAAAAATCTTTTAAATAAAATATAATATATTCTATTTATAGAATAACTTTAATAAAGTATTCTATTTTATATAAAAAGATTTTACTATGCAAAACACTATGCACAATAGAATATAATATATTCTATTTATAGAATAACTTTAATAAAGTATTCTGTTTTATATAAAAAGATGTTTCTGTTTTATTACGTTAATAATACGAATAAAACAAAACTTCATAATCGCTAAATAATTCATATTATTAATTGACAATAATTGAATCAAACTGAGTGACTTCTCACATAAGCATCAATACCGTGTGCTACTATGCAACCACACATATTACTGTACTTTTACTACCGAGTAGTTCAACAGTATCAACGGTAAAACTTTCGCCGTTATTTTTAATAAAATATTTTTGTCGTTTTCTCAATCTGACAATAATTCCGTTGTGGGGTCCACCAATGATTGTACCGTCGTACGAATATTCCCCGTAAATAGTAACTCGTGAATAGTACTTCGACACAAAAAGTGTCCCAAATACTCGAGTGAACAATACTAGAGTGAATAGTAATTTGGGTGAATAGTAACCCGTGAATAGTAACTCGTGAATAGTAACTCCTGAATAGTGACCAGGTATTTTATGATAACTTGTTTACTTTAAAAAATAAATTTACATATCACCCTTAACTTTAACCTTTTATCAATTTAACCATTTACCAAAATAGAAAAATTGAATACTTTTATTTCATAAAATTCGGGGTCTCACAAAGACCAGTAACGAAATCCATGGTAATGTGCTCCCACTTCCATTCTGAAATTTCAAGTGGTTGCAATGGACCTTTTGGCACTTGATGCTCCGCCTTAACTCGTTGACAAGTTAGACACCTTGAGATAAATCCCGCTATCTCTCTCTTCATATTGCTCCACCAAAATGTATGTCGAAGATCACGATACATTTTGGTACTCCCAGGATGGATTGTAAACGGTGTGTTGTGCGCCTCCATCATGATTTTATACTTCAAGTCAGAATCGTTAGGAACACAAAGTCTGGAGTTGACTTGAAGTATTCCTTTTTCATGGATTCTTGCTTCCGGAATAGCATCTTCTTGCACTTTCTTCCTCATACGCATCAGCTTCAGGTCTGTAGCTTGAGCAGCTTTAACTTTATCGATTAAAGTCGATTCTAATCGTATATTCGCTATCTTCACGTGAGTTCCTAGAGTCTTTAACTCTATCTCCATCATTTGTAAGTTATAAGAAATGGATTTTTGTGTTAACAAAATCGCACTCGTAAACGCATACGATCTTCTACTCAACTCGTCAGCTACCACGTTCGCTTTTTCCACGATGGTATTGAATGGTACGATCATAATCTTCAACAGCTCGAGCCAACGTCTTTGGCACATGTTACGTTCGGTTTGGGTGAATAAAATATTTGAGGGTTTAAGAAATGGATTTTGTAATGGGGTTAATACAAAATTTAATTTCACGCTTTAGGGGTTGGCTAAGAAGTCTTCAAGAATACGTCAGGAAATTTATTAACAATAGATATATCATTCAAATCTGACGTATTTTTATTTAAATTCGTGACATGGGCTAAGAAAGCTTGACATCCGTTTTTCAATAAACGAATAGCTTTATGGCTTGATATGACAGTGATTGATTTTGGTGGTTTGGTTGCTTGAATTCGCATAATAGGTTGGTTAGGAATATGAAAGCTAACAACCTTACGAAAACAATAGATTTTAGCATGATGAGTAGTTAACCGATCAACCCCTAAAATCACATCAAATACAAGTATTTTCAAAGAAATAAGATCGACAGGTAATGTGCGGTTACCGATTTGAATCAAACAAGACTTATAAACCGTGGATGTAATGAAGGTTTCTCCCAACGAAGTTTCAACCGATAAGTAAAAGTCCAATTTCTCCGGAGTCAAATTTAAACGTTGAGCGCAAGTAGGAGAAATAAAAGAATGGGTAGAGCCGGTATCAAATATGGTATATACTTCGCTAGAGTTTATGATAAGCTTACCCGTGATGACCTCGTTAGAGTTCCTTGCTTTCTGGGAGGTCACGACAAACGCTCTCTCTTTCACTACCGGTTTTGACTTTTCTGAGACGGCCTTTGGTGCCTCCATCCCAGCTGAACTTGTCTTCGGTAAACGATAAAATCGGGCTAGGTGACCTTTTCTTCCACAATTGTAACATGCTTTGAACTGCATCACGCACACTACTAGAAAATCGACCTATAGCGACGGTCGCCGACCGTCGCTAAATATAGGCTTTAGCGACGGTCGCCGACCGTCGCCATAGAAGCCGTCGCTAAACTCTATAGCGACGGTCTTTAGGCCTATAGCGACGGTCGACGACCGTAGCTATAGACGTTTTATATTTCAAAAAAAAAATTAATAATGCACATTTATAAAATAAAACATCAGCCTTGTCGTCATGGTAATCACAAAGTAGTGTTTTAAATCTTAGGACAATTCCATGCAGCGCTTCATAATGTACAAAAAACATTCAAGGAAATGGATAAAAGAACATCTTTCACAAGGACTAACTACTGACTACACCCTTTTCCATCTCTACTATATGATATATATAGAGAGAGAGGTTGCGATTGGGCCAGAATATCCCTTCAAAGCTTGGCCGCTATTAAACCATTCGAAATTGGCTTGGTTTCTCCACTGTCTTTGGTATTACCATCTTTCACTTTCAACTCGCATGAATTAGGTGGGACATCTACTACAAGAGAGCAGTTAAAGAACCCATATGGCTGCACCCAAAAACAATGATATTACCATTACTTATCCAACAATTCCAAACACAAATTTTAGTAAATAGACATCATTATCAACATTCCAAAAAAAACTCTCTACTGGCATAACAGTAATGAAGTATTGAACATAAGTAGTGATGATTCCAACAACATACCTGAAGCATAAAGCCGATACGCTTTACTGGCATAACAGCCCAGTCTTCCAACCGAGGAATATGTGTGATCCCAAATACATACCTTAATAACAAATAAAGAGTAATATATGCATAAAAATAAACTCTTTCTTTTCTAAAAAAATCATTGACAAGCTCATTATATGTAAATTCAAAAGGTTTCAAGTATAGTGAACTAGATTAATAATCTTAAATTAGGGTCAAATATTTTATGAAATCATAAAACATCTAGTATATTATCTCCCTCGTTTACAATAGGTTTAGCAAGAGTTGTTTCAGTTTAGAAGAATTGGCCTGAGCAGCAACTTTAGCAAGAGTTGTTGGCTTTATGACACTTTTTGGATTGAGAGCCTTTCTAACCTTGAATACAGCCCAAGCAGTCCCAATAGCATGCCCTGCAGCATCATGCCCTTCATTTGTAACCTTTATCGCTTCATTCCCATACTTGTGACAAACAAATTTAGTTATCTAAATCCATTTGATCACTCTCAGTTGCCACTAATAGAATGAAAGCTAGGTCAACATGCAATGAACAGAACTAATTTTCACTTGGAATGACAACGACCTTTGCAGTAAAAAAGGTGAAACATGTCCAGTTGTGACAACCTTTGATTATCACCTTAAAAAGCTAGGTATCTTTACTTCCAATGGTAAATGTGCCCAACCTTTGATTATCCACGAGTATCTTTACTTCCAATAGTAAATGTAATGTTTGGCAGTTTCGAAAGTTTATCGCACTCGATTACTGATTCTCCCATTGGACTTGGTAAGCTATTACAGAGCTGGTAAAATGTACATAATATATTCAATAGCACAAAATTGTTATTTCAGTTCCACTAAACAATCTGATGAATTCACGAAAATAAAAATGGTGTAGATAAGGATACAGCTTAAGATGAATCACCTAATTCACATAGTTGAGCACTTCCTCCTTAATTCCCTCCTGTTTTAGTTGGCTTTGGACCAAACCAACAACCAATTCACATGCATCGCATAAGAGGCTATCATCAGAAGATTTTTCAACTTGGTTCTCTTTTTCAACTACAGTTCGGATTTTTAAACTGCAAGAATAGATTCATTTATCCAAAGATTCAAAACAGGTTATGTGTGCTGCAATTCTTGAAAATATGGAGGATAATACTGGCCCTTATTCTCACCCCAACCCCCCTCACAAAAAAATAAAAGGAAAAAAAAGGAGCACAGAGGAATATCTGACTATGTTGATTAAGACCAACTGATTTCATGTATTTTTCAATGATGTTGGCATAAGGTGAAGGACAACCTCCTTCAATTATATTTTCAATTGGTTCACGTGAAATCTCAAACAATTTTATGCTAACTACAACAGATTTTCAGAAATCCCAACCAATTAATTTCCTCCGAACATGAACTTTTATAAAGTGTACTCAGCATACAAAAATATTTAGCACAACCTCACATGCTGATGACCTCCATTTGAGTGACATAAACCAATCTTTGAAAATAGCACTTTAGGTTCCAGCTGTAGAGGATGGAAGTTACTTCATAAATGAATTTGAATCCTACAAGTTAAACTAAATAAATAAGGTGAAGAGATATATAGTTGAGGAAGATTATATCAAACCCCTGATACTAATAGCCGATCTTACATTATACCACTGTCCTCATAATATCCGATCTTACATTTACCTTAAACATGTCCAGTTGTGACCAGTTAGGGCATGAGAGGATAATCCGATTTGATATACTTTGCAAGCTCAATTCTCTCAGCATCCGAAGCATCAAGATCGAGATACAGCAAATAGTAATTTCTAGGATGATACACAACCTGAAGAACTCGTTTCAAGCTCAATTCGTCGCCTTCAGTATCCGCAATTAAGTACACAAATCGAGGCAGCTTTGGGAGGCCAACTTCGGTACCAGAATCTAAATCGGTGGACTTGGAATTGGGAAATGAAGAAGAAGTTGATTGTGCTGAAGAAGAGTCGGATTCGGGCTAGTGGGTTAGGATAAGAGAGATAGTGTGGAGATGAGAAGGAATTGGGGGGAAATTGAAGCGAAGATACTGAAATGATTTGGGGAAAGTAGGGGTTCTATAAAATACCTCTATACCGACGGTTCCGTGCCGGCCGTTGCTATTAGATACCCTATAGCGATGATTCCATGCCGACCGTCGCTATAGCTCGTCGCTATATGTCGAATTTCTAGTAGTGGCAGTTTGGACTGATATGTCCCTCCCCTCCACATTTATAACATACGACCGTCGGTCGTTCTCCTTCCTTAACAACAGGTGCTGGTGCTGACGTCTTTCCATCATTGTTAAATCTCCTCTTCTTGAAATGTCCACTCTTATTGTCATGGCCATGATTACCACCGAAGTGATTACCATTTCTGGCATGTTGATTCCCTCCACGCTTGTTGTCACCGCTTCGATGACTGCTACCACTAGTATTATCGACTTGTCGGCTGCTCTCTCTTGGTTGGGTTGACTCATTATCGCGCTCTAATAACTTAGCCCTATTCACAACATTTGAATACAAACACGGTTTATGAGAAATTAGGTATTAACGTATCTCGGGTTTCAAATCTCTTAGAAACATTTGCGTCATTCTCTCCTCATTATCAACCAAGTGGGACGCAAACCGAGACAACTCGACAAACTTAGCTTCGTACTGCGCCACGGTCATATTGTTTTGCTCAAGCTTGATGAACTCTACCTCTTTCATGTGACGAATACTTTCAGGAAATTACTTATCGTTGAATAGTTCTTGGAACTTCTCCCAAGACATCTTCAGTGCGGCAGGTTGAGTACGCTTTACAGATTTCCACCAGTAATCTGCCTCTGCTCGCAACATGAAGGTGGCAAAGGGAACCTTTTGCTCCTTGGAGCATCCTAAGACATCATATATCTTGTTGATCTGCTTTATCCACGTCTCCGCTTTAAGTGATTTTGGCTCTCCAAAAAACTCCGGTGGTCCCAGCTCCTTTAACTGCTTAGCGGTGACCGTCCTAGAGTTGTCAGTGTTTTCACCTGCATTTTGGACAGGAGTCGCTTTCGCCCGATGTTGCATGAATTGCATAAAGCCTCTGAACATCCCATCATTCACCATTTCATCGGTGTTATTATTTACCTAAGAATTATTGTCTTCCTGTTGCATATTATCCTGGGTATTAATCTGTGGTGACTCCATGATCTCATGTGCTTCATTGCTTATCTCAACATTTTCAGATGCCATTTTCTAATACTGCCACAAAACAAGGGTTAATTAACATATCACATATTATTCCTATACTCTGACCGACCAATTAAATACCAAATAAACTTAGGTAGGTCATACTAGCGAAGGAATTTCCCGTCTCTCCCCTCCTAGTTCTTGTCTCACATCTCAGTCAGGGATCATATTCCTAAGCTTTGATACCAACTGTGACGCCCCCAAAATAGGTATACATCACACATCTTGGGTCGCCAGATACAAGGTACTGAATACAAATACAAACTAATTATACAACAGTCGTGTAAAGTACGACAAAACATAGGCTGTGAGTTTTAATACAAATATTGTCATCTAGACAATATCCACACTCAATGGAGTCCTTATTACATTTATTATCACACTATTTTACAGAATAGTGAGGACTACTATTGCACCATCTAGGACCATCACTCTATTCTCCGACTAGTCCCAGCTACGTTCTCATTTCCTGAAGAGAACAATGAAAGCAAAAGGGTGAGCTCAACTAGCTCAGTAAGAAATATTATGACTAAGATAATGCAGAATAAGTTATCATTAGCCTTCAACAGTATAACAACTGATAGAATATAATAGACAACAAGTTTTAGATCAAAAACTGCAGCGGAATAAGCAATCCATTAGAAGAGTCAAGTAAAGTATAAAATCTACTATCTTCTATGATTTAAAAAGCTTTTCATTAACTTTATCACTAAGAATCAGCTTAATAAATAAAATCGAATCATTCCTGCTCCACGGCTAAGGATATTCATGTAATCATTAATGGTCATGACTATACCAAATAACCCCTGGTCATAATCATACCAACAACTGTCCACTAATGAACTACAGGCCAATGAGGATTTTTACCACATCATTCGTCACATTACGGTCATGATTATACCGAATAATCCCTGGTCATAATCATACCTAGTCCATCTATGCACGTAAGCCAAAGATGACTTTCATCACAATATAAGTATGTGGATGATGACAATGACATAATAATTCAATAAAACAAGTTCAAGAATAAATTTTAAAGATTTATAAATTAATTTATCCAGGAACCAATAACGTCCAAATTGTCAACATGATACTGCTTTGTAGATTAAATTCAAGAATACTCAGAAGAATATTTCCGTGAAAAGATACTGGATGAAGCGCAAATATCAAGGATATTCCACTAATTTCATGGAGTATAGAAGCCAAAGCTTTAACCAACTGAGTATAATAGAATATATGAAACTGCAAATGGATTTTCGCCCGCCATGCGGTAATCCACGTAGGCAGATCATTTCCACAATTTAATAAGGAATGAATACGAAGGATCATTCACCATGCATGTGGTAATCCACATAGACATGTTATTCCAACAGAATAATAAAAAATGGAATAATAGAAGAATTCACCATGCATGCGATAGACCGCACAGACAGGTTATTCCAACAGAATAATAAAGAATGAAACCAGATCATGCGTAATCCGCACAGACAGGATATTCCAACAGAATAATAAAGAATGCAACCAGGTCATGCGTAATCCGCACAGACAGGATATTCCAACAGAATAATAAAGGATGGAACCAGGTCATGCGTAATCCGCACTGACAGGATATTCCAACAGAATAATAAAGAATGAAATATCAACAGAATTCACCAGGCATGCGATAGACTGCATAGACAGGTTATTCTAACAGAATAATAAAGAATGAAATAACAGAAGAATTTCACCATGTATGCGGTACTTCGCATAAACAGGTTATTCCAACATAATAATAAAGAATGGAATAACAATATCTCTCTTCATGAATACGAAAGAAATAATACCCCTTACGAGTACAACAAATAATATCCCTTACCTTAGAAAAATTGAATACTGGAGTAGTGAAGTAGCAGAATACTTTTCTTCTTTTTCTCTATAGTTTCTCTCTCTAGAGTTCCAGTGAATTTGTAAGAAATAATGAAGGAATGAGCTTCTATTTATAGAAGAACTGAAAGTAGCTCTTGGTCTTAACGAAGGGTCAAAATGACTTCTGGTAATATTGAAGAGACAACTACTATTTACGAAGGGGCAATTAACTCTTGGAACACCGAAGAGATAAGTAACTCTTGGAAAATCGAAGGGACAGTTAACTCTTAGAAAACCAAAGGGACAAGTTACTATTAAAACTTTAAACCAACGATCCATATTGATTTACTATTACAATTTCAACCAACTGTCTGAAAAATTATCACATCTTCTCATGAAATAATATTGTACTCAAAAATGATTTGGACCGAAAAGAAATATGTTTTTCGGGTGAATAGTACCCCGTGAATAGTACATCGAGAATAGTACCCCGACACGAAAAGTGTCCTAAATGACCTAGTGAATAATACTAGAGTGAATAGTAACCTGTGAATAGTACTCCGACACGAAAAGTGCCCCGAATACCGGATTGATCAATATAACCTCAGACATCAATTATTATCGAAATAAATATCGATTTCTACTAACACTAATAATTCTCACACAATGGAACTATCAATTTTATCTTTAATCAACACGAACTTATTTATCATTAATATTATAATTCTCAATATTTAATAACTAGGTCGTTCCTAGGAAAGAGGGGGCTTTTCGATGAGAATTTCTCCTTATTGGCGCGCAATTAGGTGACCAAACCTCTCCTTGACCGAACTTCTAGACATTGTTAATATTGCAAATAATAATATAAATAACTTTGCCGTCTCAATTACTGATTTAATAATATATCATATTATGCAGATGATACTATGACAGTAATAATATGAGAGATATGATGCAGCAATTATTGTAGCAATAATTGAGTATAATTGAGTGACTTCTCACGTAAGCATCAATAATCAATACCGTGTGCTACTATACAACCACGCGTATTACTGTACTTTTACTACCGGGTAGTTCAATAGTTTTAACGGTAACACCTCCGCTATTATTTTTATAAAAAGATAATTCTGTCGTTTTTTAACTACGACAATACTTTCGTTGTGGGGTCCACCAATGATTGTTCCGTCGTACGAATATTCCCTGTTAAAACGAATATTCCCCGACCAATCGAATATTATATAACCACTTGCTTACTTTGTAAAATTTATAAATATTATCCATAACTATAACATTATATCAAATTCACACCATAATATTCAAAAAAATATATTTCGAGAAAATTATTCTTTATTCATAAAAATTGGGGTCTTACACTTTTTAATTACAAAAAATATATATTTGAATATATATCACGTAAATTTTAATCTTTGAAAATTTTAATTAGCAAAAATTGTATGACTTTATTTTCTTGATAAAATAAATATTTATTATTTTTTGACGTTTTTGTTATTTATTGCACAAGTTTATAATATAATTAATTAGATCAAGTAAAGTAAAAATTATAATATAAAGATTTATATTTAATGGTGAAATTAAACATTATAACTTGAAGGGTACTGTATTAGACATTATATTAAAAATATTTTTGAATATTAGTTGGCCAACCACGCTAGGGGTAGTGAATATTACATAATATAGATTAGAGGGATACCGACGGCTACTTGAAAAACTAGAGGAGTGGTGAGTGTTATTGTGACGCCCCCAAAATAGGTATACATAACCCATTTTGAGTCGCCAAATACATTCATAATTCAAATACAAATTCAATTTATACAACTATTAAGTGTCGTGCAGAATACGATAAAACATAAGTTGTGAGTTTTAATACAAATATTGCCTCCTAGACAATATCCAAATTCAAAATAAGTTCTCATTACAATTATTATCACACTATTTTTATATAATAATAAGGACTACTATAGTAACCATCTTGGACCATCACTCCATTCCCTGACTAGTCTCATCTATATTCTCATTTCCTGAATAGAACAATAAAAAAAAGGGTGAGCTCAACTAGCCCAGTAAAGAATATTATGACTAAGATAATGTAGAATAAATTATCCTTAGTCTTCAACAGTATAACAACTGATAGAATACAATAGACAATAATTTTAACTGCAGCGGAACAAACAATCCATTAAAAGAGTCAAGTAGAGGATGATATCTACTATCTTCTATTATTTAAAAGTTTATCATCAATTTTATTGCTGAGACTCAGCTCAATAAATAATCCACATCATTGACTTATCCACGCACTGCGGGCCAATGATATTTATTATTATCACATCCACGAATTATCCATGCACTACGGGCCAAGGATATTCGTTATTATCACCAATGGTCATGATCATGCCAATAACTGTTCATCAATGCACTATGGGCCAATGAAGACTTTTACAACATCATTTGTAACATTACAGGTCATGATTATACCGATACATAGTCATAATCATACCAATCAACAGTCCATCTATACACTACGAGCCAAAGATGACTTTCATCACAATATAAGCATGAGAATGATAATAATGATATAAAAATTTAATTAAGTAAGAGCAAGGATAAATTTTAAAGATTTATAAATCAATTTATCCAGAGTTCAAGAATGTCCAAATTATCAACATGATAATTACTTTGTGGAGTAAAATTCAAGAATCATATTCATGTATCAAAATAATTTGAACCGAAAATAAATAAATTTTTCGTCGTGAATAGTACCCGAGTGAATAATACCCCGTGAATTGTACTTCGTGAATAGTGTCATACGTATGATAGTGACATACGTATGAATAGTGCCGTATGTATTAATAGTGCCCATGAATATTACTCTGGCATGAAAAAAATCAAAATTTAACAAGAATGTCCAGAAAAATATTTTAGTGGAACGATACTAGATGAAGCGCTAATTTCAAGGATATTCTACTAATTTTAAGGAGTATAGAAGCGATACTTACGAGCGTAGAATTAGGAATATGAAACGAAATAATATTACTTACATACTACAGAGTATGAAAGAAAATATTATTTCTTACGAATATTAAACAAAAATAATATCCCTTACAACTGTTGAACGAAAATAATATTCCTTACGAATATTGAACGAAGATAATATTCCTTACGAATATTGAACTAAAATAATATTCCTTACGAATATTTAACGAAAATAAAATTCCTTACGAATATGAAAAATAATATCGTAAGCGACTATAAAATAAATAATACCCCTTACCTTAAAAATAAAGCAATTCTGACTGGTATAGCGGAGATATTCTTGAAGAAAACTTGCACTATTTTCTACACTCAAAGCTTCCTTAAACTCAAAAGAAATACGCTAAATATTATAGAAGAAGAATTCTCTGATTCTGATGTGATTTTCATTACTAAACTGAGCATCCTATTTATAAGAGAATGACAAGATACTATTTAAAAAATAAAATCACGGACTGCACAGTAAAATTTCGATGAATTCACGTGCGTTCGGCTGGAATTTTTTTTGATTTTACTATGTTGCACTATGTAGTACTATGCAAATAATAAAATATAATATATTCTATTTTACATAAAAAATAAAACTTATATATAATATATATATATATATATATAATAAAATTGAGATAACTTTCTATCGACGATTTTGAAAAACGGGTAAGTGGGGGTCCATGCAATAAGCCAAAATTACATTAAATACTTCATAAAAATTCTCTCTATTTATCTCAATTCACTTGGCTTCACTAAACATATTTTTAATAATATTTATTCATCATTAATGTCATAACTTGTAATATTAATAATCAGATCATTCCCAAAAAAGAGGAAACTTTCCGATAAGTACTTCTCCTTATTGGCGCGCAATTAGGTGACTAAACCCCTTTCCTCGACAGAACGTTTTAGACATCGTCAACAATGTAAATAATAATATGAATAACTTTGTCATCTCAATTATTGATTTAATAATATAAAATATTGTGCAGATGATACTGTGACAATAATTGAACCAATAATGTGAGATACTATGCAGCAATTACTGTGGCAATAAATGAATATAACTGAGTGACTTCTCACATAAGTATCAATAATCAAAGATACTGTACAATAACGCGTACTACTATCCAACCACGCGTATTACTGCACTTTTATCACCGGGTATTTCAACAGTTAACGGTAAAACTTTAGCCGTTATTTTTTTATAAAAAGTTATTTCTGCCGTTTTCTAAATCCGACAGTTATTCCGTTGTGGGGTCCACCAATGATTGTGCTATCGTACGAATATTCCCTGATAAAACGAATATTTTCCGACCAAACGAATATTTTATGACAACTTGCTTACTTTGTAAAATTTTCACATATTACCATTTACTTTAACTTTTTATCAATTTTACTGTTTACTAAATAGAATAATAATCATAAAAAAATTGAATACTTTCATTTCATAAAATTCGGGGTCTTACAGTTATTATGATTATATACAGAGAGTGTCGGTGTATTTTTCTCATTATTATAGTATGTCATTTTGATTCAATGTGTAATGAATTAAAAATACATGTCTTTTTATCCAATAGGATAACATTTATATTAATCATCTTGTTTGTAATATTTACCCCATTGCAAATTTTAGTTATGACTTTGACAGTAAAATCATCTTTTTTTTAATATAATTGATTCAAAAGAACATGTTGTTGATACGTGGTAAACATGTAAGATTTTTATGTGTAATTTGGTGTGTAGATAATTTTATAAATAATGAATTAAAGTAAGTTGAATGCGATAAATTATACCAATTAGGTTCATAAATCCTGAAAATTAATGTAAAAGATTAAGGATGAGAATATATATATATATATATATATATATATATATATATATATATATATATATATATATATCAGTCCCCTTCAGTTGAGAGATCCCTCAAATAGTGTAGGGCGTTCAAACGTGGATCTATTTTAGTAACTTTATGTGGCTGAAATTGGTTTACATCTTTTAACTCGTTTTCACACTCCTGACCCACCACAAACTCCACTTACGCTTGGGAACGACGTATGGTAAACCAAACATCGCTCTTCTTCCTCCAACGCTTGGAGAACTTTCACGCAGACCAAACGACCCAACTTGAAGAAGAAGACTCGCCATCGTCAATTGAAGAAAAAGACCCAACGTAAATCAATTGTTGAACTCACAAGATTTTGGTGATAAATAGGTATGATATCCTGAGTTTTGACATTGATTTTAAGAACTCATCAACAATTCTATAATTTTTTATTTATTGAGTACTACAGTTTTGTAATTTTTCATCAAACTCGTGTTTTCTTGTGATTCTTGGCTACAATTTTTTTGGAGTACTTTAGTTTTGTAGTTTTCCATTAAACTCGTGCTTTCAATGCTCCATGCAACATAGTTTTCCAACTGAGGTTTCCCATAAGGAAATTGATCTTCACTTACATAATATATTTGCGGTAGAGTAGATTTTCTTGTCTTTTTTTTCTCTTCTTAATCTAGTCTTTTGGATTAAGGGAAAAAAAGACAAGAAAACAGAATATCATACATATAATATATTTTTTATCTACTATTAATTGATATTTGAGAAGAAAAAATAGAATGTCATATATATGTCCATGTTTTGTGTTAAATTTTATTTGTGCATGTTCTATGGTTAAACAGATTCGCCTCACCTACCATTCAACTATGGAAGCTGATAATGGCATATTAGATCACATGGAAACTGATTCGGAAACAAATTCTTCTGTATCAATTTTTTATCCTCAAGTAATTGGTGAACTCACTCCCTTCCAAGGTCAACAATTTGAAACATTAGAAGAAGTGTATGACTTTTACAATCATATATTATGCAAGGGAAGTTGGGTTTAGTGTTCGATCATACTCTAGTAAGAAGAGTAAAAATGAAGAGTTCATACAGAATGAGTACGTTTGCAATAAAGAGGGAAATTGGTCAACTGAAACAAGTGGTGTTGTAAAAAGGCGTCGTGGAGTAGGTAGAGAGTCTTGTAAGGCGCGACTAATAGTTTTTTAATCAAAATATGGTGGATACGTAGTCATGATATTTGAAGAGGCTCATACTCATCCAATGACAACCCCGCGAAGACGCCACTTATTAAAGTCTCATCGTCGAATTCCTGGAGGTGATCAACTTATAGCACAACAACTAATATCTGTAAACGTATCCACACACCAACAATATGACATTCTAGCAACGCAAGTAGGAGGCATTGAAAATGTTGGTTTTACTCAACAAGATATGTATAACTCCAACAGAGATAGATGTATGAAGATAAAGGGTCATAATGGAGAAATGTCGCTTGATCACTTCCTGGATGAGCAAGAAAAAAATTCAGGGTTCATATTCAAAGTTGAGACAAATGTTGAACACAAGATTACTCGATGTTTTTGAGATGATGCAATGTGATACCCCCAAAATAGGTATACATCACCCATCTTGGGTCGCCAAATACATGGTACATAATTCAAATACAAACTTAATTTATACAACTGATAAGTATCGTGTAGAATACGACAAAATACAAGCTGTGAGTTTTAATACAAATATTATCTTCTAGACAGTATTCAAACTCAAAAATAAGTCATCATTACAATTATTATCACACTATTTCACAGAATAGTGAGGACTACTAATGCAAACATCTGGACCGTCACTCCGTTCCCCGACTAGTCTCAACTATATTCTCATTTCCTGAAGAGAACAATGAAAGCAAAGGGTGAGCTCAACTAGCCCCGTAAGAAATATTATGACTAAGATAATGCAGAATAAATTATCGTTAGCCTTCAACAGTGTTAAACTAATAAAATATAATAAACATCAAGTTTAATTGCAGCGGAATAAACAATCCATTAGAAGAGTCAAGTAGAGCATGATATCTACTATCTTCTGTGATTTAAAAAGTTTATCATCAATTTTATCGCTGAGACTCAGCTTAATAATTAATCCACATCATCGAATCATTCCTACACTACAGCCAAGGATATTCATTAGTATCACAACCACGAATTATCCATGCACTACGGGCCAAGGATATTCGTGTTTTCATCAATGGTCATGATCATACCAACAACTATCCATCAATGCACTACGGGCCAATGAGGACTCTTACCACATCATTTGTAACATTACGGTCATGATTATACCGAATAATTCCTAGTCATAATCATACCAAGTCCATCTATGCACTACGGGCCATAGATGACTTTCATCATAATATAAGCATAAAGATGATGACAATGATATAAGAATTCAATTAAAAGAAAGCAAAAGATAAATTTTTAAATATTTATAATTTAATTTATCCAGAATTCAATAATGTCCAAATTGTCAACATGATACTACTTTGTGGAGTAAAATTCAAGAATAATACTGTATCAAAAATGATTTGGACTGAAAAGAAATCAATTTTTGTCATGAATAGTACTCCGGGTGAATAGTACCCCGTGAATAGTAACTCGGTATGAAAAGTACCCCGAATCCTCAGGTGAATAATATTCGAGTGAATAGTAACTGAGTGAATAATAACCCATGAATAGTATCCCGGGTGAAAATATTGATATTTAATAAGAAAGTTCAGATCAATATTCCAATGAAACTATACTGGATGAAGCGCAAAACTCAAGGATATTCCACTAATTTCAAAAATTATAGAAGCAATACTTACCATAGTAAGTTTAGATTTAAGAATATGAAAAGAAATAATATACGAAATTGCAAATGAATTTTCACCTGTCATGCGGTAGTCCGCGTAGACAGATCATTTCCACAATTTAATAACAATTGAATACGAAGGATTATTCACCAGGCATGCGGTAGTCCGCGTAGACAGGTTATTCCCACAAAATAATAAAGAATAGAATAACAAAAGGATTTCACCATGCATGCGGTAGTCCGCGTAGACAGGTTATTCCAACAGAATAATAAAGAATGGAATAACGAAAAGAATTCACCATGCATGCGGTAGTCCGCGTAGACAGGTTATTCCAACAAAATAATAAAGAATGAAATAACGAAAAGAATTCACCATGCATGCGGTAGTCCGCGTAGACAGGTTATTCCAACAGAATAATAAAGAATGGAATAAAAACCCTTACGAGTATTGAAAGAAAATAACTCTCTTCATGAATACGAAAGAAATAATACCTCTTACGAATACAATAAATAATATCCCTTACGAATATTGAACGAAGATAATATTTCTTACGAATACAAAAAATAATATCGTAAGTGAATATGAAATAAATAACACCCCTTACCTTAGTAGAAGATTAAATACTGAAATAGGGTAGTAGCAGAATACTCCTCTTCTTTCTCTCTATAGTTTCTCTCTCTAGAGTTTCAGTGAATTTGTAAGAAATAATGAAGGAATGAGCTTCTATTTATAAAAAAAAGGACTGAATAGTAACTAATTCCTGAACGGCCCATATTAATTTACTTTTAAACGGACGATCCATATTGATTTACTATTAAAACTTAAAGCAACAGTCCATACTGATTTACTATTAAAACTTTAAACCAGCGATCCATATTGATTTACTATTATAACTTTTCACCAGCGGTCTATAGTGATTTACTATTATATCTTCAACCAACGATCCATATTGATTTACTATTATAACTTCAACCAACGATCTGAAAAATTAGCACATCTTCTCATGAAATAATAAGCCAAACTTATAACAAACACTTCATAACAAACCCCTCGATTTATATCAAAAATTGAATAAATAATTACTGTAAGACCCCGAATTTTATGAAATAAAAGTATTTAATTTTTCTTATAATTACTATTCAGTAAATGGTTAAATTGATAAAAGTTTAAAGTTATGAGTGAAATATGATTTTTTTTCAAAATAAGCAAGTGGTTATAAAATAATCATTGTTGTCGGGGAATATTCGTTTGGTCGTGGAATATTCTTTCTGTCGGGGAATATTCGTACGACGGCGCAGCCATTTGTGGGCCCCATAACGAATAACTGTCGGGTGAAGAAAACGACAAATTTGAGTTTTTACAAATAACGACGTAGTTGTTACTGTTAATACTGTTGAAATACCCGGTGGTTAAAATACAGTAATACGCGTTATTGCACAGTAGCACACGGTATTGCACAGTATTTTTGAAATTATTGATTCTTACGTAAGAAGGCACTACTCAATAATTGTTACAGTAATTACTGTTCAATATTTTATTGATTCAATAATTGCTACGTTGAAATTTTGTATTATTGTTGTTTCAATAATTGTTGCTGCACAGTATTTTCCATTATCAGATCAATAATTCATATTATTTGAATAGTATTATTAGATAGCATTATAGGCAATGTCTAGAAAGTTCTGTCTAAGGAGAGGTTTGGTCATCTAATTGCGCGCCAGTAAGGAGAAATCCTTATTGGAAAGCCCCCTCTTTCCTGGGAACGGCCTGGTTGTCATAAATGTGATTCTGTAATATTATTTGTGAATAATTAATTATTGATTCATATGATAAGGAAATATTTATTTTATGTGGATATAAACGAGGGATATATTTTTATGGTTAAAAATAAAGGAGTTAATGTTGAGATTTTTATCAGTATTTTTGTCAGAATGGAGGTATTAAAAATTAGGGTTTTTGAGATATTTTGCGAGGGTTATAATTTTTAATCCGACCGTTGGATCGTGGTAATATTTGGATATGTTATACATATATAAGTTGAGTATATGTCCATAAATTTTGAACCGTTAAAAATGAACGTATGATTTATTATGAATTTTACAAGATGACTGGTTCAGAAATTGTTGAATTTTCGGAGTTTATCATTTTGGTGGAAAATTCTAGAATTGGTGGGCCCCACTTGTGGTTGGTGAAGAAATGTGCTGAATTATATTTCAAATGTGGTGGGTGGGAATAGTAGAAGGTAAAGCCATCAGGTTGCAGGTCAAACCTACCAAAATTTTCCTATAAATAGAGGGCTAAGTTAGAATTAAAAATCACACCAGAAACATAAGCTTTCTCTCTTTCTCTCTCTATATTATGAAGCATATTTTGTGAGTATTTAGATACTTTGAGAGTTGGTATTCATCAGTGCAAGTTTCCTTTAGCGTCATATCCGATATCCAGTCAGAAGTGCTGCTCTTTTGAGGTAAGGGATAGTAAGGGATAGTAAGGGATATTAAGGGATTTTAAGGGTTGTTATGATTTTCAGTTTCGTAATTTTTCTGATCTTCAAAAATTCTGGAAAAATTTGAAATGATATTTTGATGAGTTTTCTTGATTGTGTCCAAAAATGGTGATTTTTGGATGTATAGATTGAGAGTTATGAATTTTATGAGAAAAGACTATTTTAGAAGTAATAGCTTATAATTCCTTGTGGTTAACTCCAAAATTGATGAAATTTTTATTGGGAGTACATGTATATGATAGAAGTATACTCTGTAAATTTCAAAATTTTTGGACAAAAGTATAATTTTTGATAAATATCTAAATATTCGGTGGTTTTGGCCATATGAAAAATAGTAAATGAGTTTTAAAAATTATGAGAAAAATATATGTTCAATATGGGACTATATTATGCTAAATCCCAGAAAAGAAATATTTTTGGAACTGATTTGGTATTTTTCATGAAAATGGACTAGTTATGAGTAAATGAATTAAATATGTTATGTGAAGTAAGAAAATTGGAAAATAGGATTTTATGGCTTGAGAATCCTATATGAGGTATATGCAGATTTTTGATGAGGGTTTTGATTATTGGTGATAAAATCTTATGAGTTTGGTATTTTAGAATGATTAAATGCATTATTTAGTAAAGTGTAAACAATTTAAATAAATTGTTTATAAGCTTAAGAAATATTATTCTTTCAATATCATTATACCGAAATACTGGTATGGATTTTATTGTGGAATTTCTACCTTTTTGTGTCGAGTTACTATTCATGAGTTACTATTCACGAGTTACTATTCACGATAAAAATTGGTTTCTTTTTCTAACCAAATTATAGTTGAGTTATGAATATTACTCTTGAGATTAAAACTATGTATTGATTATATTGATTTTATTATCATATATAACATTTTTATAACCCTGATGTTGAAATTCTCTTTTACTAGAGTGTAAAGATGGGTAGATTATTGGTATGATCATGACTAGGGTTCTCTTTGGCCTGTAGTGCAAAGTTGAATTGTGACTGGTATGATCATGACCATTGAATTTATAAGTGAATATCTTTAGCTTAAGTGCAAAGGTGAATTGATCAACATGGTTATAATTATTGTTTATATAAATTCTGAAATGATTATATATTTCTTTGAGATATTAATATCTTTGGCCTGTAGTGCAAAGATGAAATATTAATGAATATCTTTGGCCTGTAGTGCAAAGATGAATTGTTGATGAATATCTTTGGCCCGTAGTGCAAAGATGACATGTTGTTGAATATCTTTGGCCAGTAGTGCAAAGATGAACAGATGTTGAGATAAACATGACCAACTGGTGATACAAATGAATATCTTTGGACGTAGTGCAAAGATGAAGTTATTAGTATGATTATGAACAGGAAATGTGATTTGGTGTAACCATGATCTTTGATGTTTCAGGTAAAGATAGGTGATGAAAAATATCATCGTCCTGGATGAGAAGAGGAATTTAGAACTACAGTTATGATTATGAGTTATTCATATGATTGTGGACCAGAATTGTTGATTGATGTTACAGGGATAAAACATTGTTGGTGGATTTTTAACATGGAGAAGATAATAGACTTTATAGTCTATTTGACTCTTCTAATGGATTGCTCGTTCCGCTGCAACTATGGTTGAAATTTTTATCATTTACCATATGTTCTAAATCTCTGATTTATTGTTGATGAAGGCTATTGATAATTGAATTATCTTTAGTCATGATATTCTTTACTGAGCTAGTTGTGCTCACCCTTTTGCTTCACAATTCCTTTTCAGGTAATAAGAGTGTAGCTGGGTCGAGCGAGGGTAACAAGGGAATAGAACGGTGGTCATCATTTAGTAGTTATATTTGGTGAAGAAAATAGGGTGAGGCTAACCCAACGTTGGAAGGTGTTGTGCCACTATCATACAAGATGTCTAACGACATACAACCTCGTGTCATCATAAGACATGATTGTGCACATCCGCTTTCCGAGTATATCTACAAGCACTACCTATATAATCTTGGTGTTTGTTTGAAGTATAATTCTCAGTTAGATACAGTGGAGATAATGATAAGTCAAGAGAAGACTCACCATTGGGAAGAATATGATAGTAATCTTCTCGTTTTTCTTTGGGGTCTATTGGGTCAACCAAGGATAATTCTGTGACCATATGATATCTATCATAACCTAGACGCATGGCCTCCCATGTACGAAGGTTTTCTTGAGCACTTCCCAAAGATTCTAGTTTCTAAAACAGTTTTTGACTGTACTTTTATGTAAGGTACCTTTGTGAGGTGCTGATACATGATGGTGTCCAATGTCACATTTGGTATATATTTATATCCAAACTCACAGCATATGTGTTGTTGTATTTTGCACGACAATTATTGTAATAAAGTTGTAGTTGTTTTCTGTACCATGTATTTGACGACTCAGAATGGGTTGGATGGAATGGACCTATTTTGGGGTTGTCACAATTACCACAAATCACTTATCTTTAATAAACACATTTTTAATCTATTAACAATTATTCATAATTAATATTATAACTCACAATATTTAACAACGAGATTATTTCCAAGAAAGAGGGGGCTTTCCGATAAGGATTTCTCCTTATTGGCGCGCAATTAGGTGACCAAACCTCTCCTCGACAGAACTTTTTAGACATCGTCAATATTATAAATAATAATATGAATGACTTTGTCGTCTCAATTATTGATTTAGTAATATAAAATATTATGTAGATGATACTGTGACAATAATTGAATCAAATAACGTGAGATACTATATAGCAATTACTGTAGCAATAATTGAGTATAACTGAGTGACTTCTCACGTAAGCATCAATAATCAATACCGTGTGCTACTATGCAACCACGCGTATTACTGTTCTTTTACCACCGAGTATTTCAGCAGTTTAACGGTAAAATTTTCGCCGTTATTTTTATAAAAAGATAATTCTGTCGTTTTCTAACTGCGACAGTTATTCTGTTGTGGGGTTCACCAATGATGGTGTCGTCGTACGGATATTCTCCGACAAAAAGAATATTCCTCGACCAAACGAATATTTTCCGACATAACGAATATTTTATAACAACTTGCTTACATTGCAAAAATTTTACATATCACTCTTAACTTTAACCCTTTATCAATTTAACCATTAAATAGAATAATAATTATAGGAAAATTGAATACTTTCATTTCATAAAATTCGGGGTCTTACATGCAATCTCTAAGTAATCATACAAGTTTTATGGTGATGTGGTTATCTTCGGTACTACCTACAACACCAATCGATATACTATGATTTTTGCACCAATTATGGGAGTAAACAACCATGGTCAGACAATTATTTTTTCTGGGGCATTCTTAAGTGACGAGATTGCAGACTCATTCATTTGGTTATTTAGAGAATTTTTTAGGGCTATGCCAGGTGATACTCCGAAAATTATTATTACTGATCAGGATCCCGCAATGACAAAAGCCATTTCAGAAGCTCTTCCAAACACATTTCGCAGGTATTGTAGCTGGTATATTTTGAATAAATTCTCTGACAAGCCCGAGTGTATTATTCACTATCAACAATTTAGAGACTGTGTTTGGGATTCTGAGAGTAGATATGAGTTTGACTTTAGATGGAAGAGTATTGTTGAGAACAACGGGTAAAATGAAGATACATGGTTGCAATCAATATTTAATATTCGATCTAAATAGGTGCCAGCTTATGTGAACCACATTTTCTCATGTGGAATGTCTAGTAGTCAGCGAGCAGAAAGTGGGCATGCATTTTTCAAGAGGTATGTATCAAAAAAAAATTCCTTGGTGGACTTTATGGTTCAATTTAATAGAGGACTTTTACACCAACGACACTTGGAATTGATGGCAAATCACACTGATATCAATGAGAAGGCAAAAACTAAGTGCTCTATAATTATGATGGATTGACAAATGGCTAATATATACACACGTACTTACTTCTACAAATTTCAAGATCAGTTGTAGGAGAGTTATTACAACAATGTTGAGCTTACAGAAGAGAATGCCACTCATTGCGTATAGAAAGTTATACATATGGATGACAAAATGAAAAAAAGAAACCGGTTGATTGTTTATGACAAATATGCAGATTTTGCATCATGTAGTTGTCATATGTTTGAGAGTTTGGAAATCCCATGCAACCATAATTTGGCATATTTGCAAAAAATACGTCAGCTTCATGAATTTCCAGATCAATGTATTTTGAAGAGATGGACTAGATCTGCTAGATCTGATCTTGTGGTCGACAATGATGGTGTTAAGATATCTGTTGGCAACTTCTTAATAGGAAAGCGCAGTGCATTATTCCAACGATATTCACATGTGATTGATAAAGTCATCTTAAGTGATGAGGCTAGTCAGATCTTCTGTGAGGCATTGGATTCATTGATTGAGAGGATTCAACCATTGCTTCATGGTTCCGAAGAAGTACTACCTTCTGCAAGGAGAAGTATTACTTTAGAAACTAGTTTAAATGAACCTGATCCTGTTAAAGCAAAAGGAAGTGGGAAAAGACTTAAGGGAAAAAAGGAGTTGGTAAGAGAAAAATACAAAGGTCGGCGTTGTAATGGGTGTGGAAAATATGAACAAACACACGACAAAAGGAATTGTCCTATGCTTCAAAAATCGTAAGAATGCAAACTCATTTGTATTTTTCCTTTCTTATTATTATGTATAGACCTCATGTGTAACTTTGCGATGTTATCTTTGACCATAATAGATCTTCAATTGTTGACAAAGATGCTTTTAATGGCATGGATAATAGTTCTTCGTCACAGGTAATTATAGTTATTAACAGAACTTATATGGAGTATTTTGTTGATGAAATGTATAATAGTTCTTCCATCTATATAACTTGTTTATTATTGAGAACAATAAATTTTTATTTATTTTTTAATTTACTTTGTCATGTCAGGATGATGAGTTTTTTGGATGATGTTTCGAGCTCCAGTGATTCCACCTATTAAGGTGTCTGCAACAACACAAGATGTGTGTGTTCTTTTTTGGTCAAATTCGAATATTGTTCCTTCCACTACAAGGAAGTGTTTAGGTTTTTTCCATCATGTACATGTAAAACGAAACTCAATTTTCAAGTGTCAATAAATTGTTCATAATTATCTGTTCAAATGTTTCTAGACTGCTGTAACGAGTTAAATCCAAAGTACAGCAGATGGTCCAACTTCGAAACTGACATAAACGAACTAGATTACTCCACTAAAAACCTACAATGAAAGAAAAAAAAACAAATCAGAAAAAATGAGACTATAATTCTAGTATGGTTTCACTACAACCACAAGATCAATTGAGAAACCAATAACAATAATTGCTTCTTCTTTTTTTGTTGACGTATAAGTTCAAAATCTCTGCTCCTAAATGATTTCAAGAAGACAAAAACCCAGCATTTGATTCATCTATGCTCCTAAGGACATTATAATTATAGAAATATTTCATCTGTTTCTATTGATTAAATGAGTGTATAGTATCTCTATATGTGCACAGCTTGTTAGAGAATTAGAATAAACTCTGTGAAATGCAAAAAAGCGCAAGATCAGATTTTGATCAAATCAAGAATTGCCCATTAGAACTTATATCATGAATTCATCATTAGAACCCAAATCAAGAATTTAACACAAATTAAAAATTACCCATTAGAACTTATACCAAGAATTTATCTATGGAACCCAAATTAAGAACTACCCATTAGAACCTATATCCATAATTCATCATTATAACTGAAATAAAGAATTACCCATTAGATGTTTGATTTTCTTGCTTCGTGTCTCTTGATTTTTCTTTTAATATTCGTGTGTCTGCAATCAATTTTAAAACCCAGATTCAAAACTCATATCAGATATCACCACCACATCAACAATAATAAGTAAATCACATGAACCCATATCAAATCTGGAGATGTAATTTCAACTTTTCGCAGAAATCTTCATATCGATTTAAGAAAAAAACCATGTCAGATACCTGAACAACTCAACAATAATAAGTCACACGAAATTTTACAAACCCATATTAAATCTGGAGATGTAATCTCAACTCAGATTTAAAAAACCCATAAATCTACAAACCTAATTCGAAAAACCCTCGTGTATCTCTAAATTAACTCCCACAACCTAGATTTTGAAAGGAAAAAAAAACTACGAGTGGATACCTTATAGAAATAGAAATCTTGCAAGCTAAGTTGGAAATGGTGGAAATGGTTGGTTATCTCTTTGTCTCGAAAGAATGGGTCTTCTCTTAGGCTTGCACGAGACTCTTCCTCTTCCTTCATTTCCCTTCTGCGAGTCTGCGTGCCTGTGTTTGTGTGCCTGCGTGCCTTAGGTTTTCTCCAGCATTGGATGTGTTGGGTTATTTGGCAAAAAACGGATTAAAAGATGTAAAACAATATCAGCCACATAAAGTCATTAAAACAAATCCAACGATTGAGTTCCCTCCCTCAAATAACACTATTTGAGAGATCCCTCAACTGAAGGAGATTATATATATATATATATGCGGTCCGGAACTTAAGTTCACCCCTTATCCAGCTCACCTTGCTCACCCCCTTTAGCGACGGACCGGGCGACGATTCGGTCCGACGCTATATGTTCAGTCCGTCGCTATATGTTGTCCGTTGCTAAAAACTAAGACGACGATTCTATATATAGCGACGGACTGAATCATCGCCCGGTCTGTCGCTAAAAGGGGGTGAGCAAGGTGAGTTAGATAAGGGGTGAACTTAAGATCCGGACCGTGTATATATATATATATATATATATATATATATATATATATATATATATATATATATATATATATATTATCGGTTCCCTTCTCCAACGAATCTTAAATAGTGAACTAAAAACGAACCGACTATAGCAATGATTCGAACCGTCGCCAGAGCTATGTCGTCTGCTTTGTATGCTATAGTGACGAAAAAAACCGTCGCTATAACCGGTTCATTTTTGGTTTACTGTAGAAGGGAGCCATATATCATTAACTTTTAATTTATTGGGTAAACTTTTAGAAATACCAAAATTTATGATAAGTAAGATAGTAAAATCAACTTTTTTTAAAAAAATTAAAAATACTTTTGGGCTATCAACTCATCAAACTTGAATTATTAGTTGACTTCGAACCAACTAAATTGATTCATTGTTTGCCTTGTTATATTCTGATAATGATTTTCTTTGATTAGTTTAAAATTTTATTTTATTTTCACCCTCTTTCGGTTAGTAATTAGATGTTCAAATTTTGGTATTTTGAAATTTTAATTTTGATCTCGTGTTAATTTATTTTGTTTTGAAATTAGTTACTAAATATTTGTACGTAGAGATTAAATTTAAAAAATTAACTATAATTTTTCTTGAAAAAAAAATATGCTATTCGTAATGAAGAATTTAAAAAAACCTTTATTGATTGTTATTAACAACTCTCTTATGGCAATTGGCAATTAAGGATAATATTGCTCAAATAAAAAATTATACAGGAGCAGTTGTAAAATTAAAAAAATGAATAATATTATGAGTCTCAAATTATTGGTTAAGACCATTATTAAATTTTTGGAGTCAATTTAAAATATTTTTAATTTCAAAATTGACAAGAATTCCTTTAGTTATAGTTACTACAATAATGAATATTGTAAACTATCTAAAAAGTATTACAATTTTTAATTTTTTTTAATAAATAATCTCAATTTTAATTTTAAAAATGTCATAAATTGATTTTCAAAAATCAATAATAATCTCTTAATTTGAAACAGAAGTAATATTAGAAAACTAAAATAAAATTAAAGGAAAAGTACAAAAATCTATCTATATATAATCTATATAAATATATAATAAAACAAAACTTGATTTTTTAGTTTTCGTCTTTTGCTCTTTGATTTTTGGTATATGCCTAAAATTTAAGTAGAAGTAAAATACTTTTTAGAGTAGTGCTACAGACACAAACTCTTTTACAAACATTTTACATACGGCTGATGTGGCATACTCCACCTCAGTGTATTGATCAACAAATTATTTCAATGTAGTCTTCGGTTCCACACAATATGCTGAGATGGAGTATGCCACATCAGCAGTTTGTAAAATATTTGTAAAATAATTTGTGTCTCTAGCATTATTCTACTTTTTATGCTTCTATATAATGTTAGAATCTAATAAATATACTAACTTGCATGACACATGTCCTACCTAATTAATGTGCTTATTCATTACTTCAGTTTTTATAGCTACTTAATTATTATCTCCTAAAATCATAACTTTTTAATCTCACATTAATATTTTGATTTTATAATCCCATAAATCACTACAAATCTAACTTTTTTGATAATGTTAATTATTCTAATAGTATCATTACTACTTTAATTATTATTTCCTAAAATCACTAATTTTTTAATCACAAATTAATATTTTGAATTTATAATTCCTAAATCACTACAAATCTAAACTATTTTGGTAATCTATTTATTAAATATACTAAATTACAGTACATAACATCATTGCATGACACATGTCCTACCTAATTAATGTGCTCATTCATTACTCCTGTTTTTATATTATCGATACTTAATTATTATTTCCTAAAATTACTACTTTTTAATCCCACATTAATATTTTGATTTTATAATCCCATAAATCACTACAAATCTAAACTTTTCTGATAATGTTAATTATTCTAATAGAATCATTACTAATTTAATTATTATCTCCTAAAATCACTACTTTTTTAATCACAAATTAATATTTTATATTTATAATCCCTAAATCACTACAAATCTAAACTATTTTGGTAATCTATCTATTTAAATATACTAAATTGCAGTACATAACACCATTGCATGACACATGTCCTACCTAATTAATGTGTTCATTCATTACTCCAGTTTTTATATTATCGATACTTAATTATTATCTCCTAAAATCACTACTTTTTAATCCCACATTAATATTTTGAGTTTATAATCCTATAAATCACTACAAATCTAAACTTTTCTGATAATGTTAATTATTCTAATAGAATCATTACTAATTTAATTATTATCTCCTAAAATCACTACTTTTTAATCACAAATTAATATTTTGAATTTGTAATCCCTAAATCACTACAAATCTAAACTATTTTGGTAATCTATCTATTAAATATACTAAATTACAGTACATAACACCATTGCATGACACATGTCCTACCTAATTAATGTGCTCATTCATTACTCCAGTTTTTATATTATCGATACTTAATTATTATCTCCTAAAATCACTACTTTTTAATCCCACATTAATATTTTGATTTTATAATCCCATAAATCACTACAAATCTAAACTTTTCTGATAATGTTAATTATTCTAATAGTATCATTACTAATTTAATTATTATCTCCTAAAATCACTACTTTTTTAATCACAAATTAATATTTTGAATTTATAATCCCTAAATCACTACAAATCTAAAATATTTGGGTAATCTATCTATTAAATATACTAAATTGCAGTACATAACACCATTGCATGACACATGTCCTACCTAATTAATGTGCTCATTCATTACTTCAGTTTTTATATTATCGATACTTAATTATTATCTCCTAAAATCACTACTTTTTAATCCCACATTAATATTTTGATTTTATAATCCCATAAATCACTACAAATCTAAACTTCTCTGATAATGTTAATTATTCTAATAAAATCATTACTAATTTAATTATTATCTCCTAAAATCACTACTTTTTTAATCACAAATTAATATTTTAAATTTATAATCTCCTAAATCACTACAAATCTAAACTGTTTCGGTAATGTCAACTGTTATGATATTATCCTTTCTAATTTAATTATTATATCCTAAAATCACTACTTTATAATATTATCATTACTGAGCTATTATCATTACTCTCCATTATTTAACCTAATTTTCTCCCTATAAATACAACATAATATTATACAATTTATAATTATATTACAACAAAATATTATACAGTTAGTTTAAAACATTTAAAATAAAATTAAAAGAGTAGTGCTACAGACACAAACTATTTTATAAATATTTTAAAAACTGCTGCTGTGACATATTCCACCTCAGCGTATTGATCAACAAATTATTTCAATGTAGTTTTCGGTGTAAGACCCCAACTTATTAATGAATAAAATCAAATTTTCTCTAAATATTATTGTGAATAATAAGGGGTTAATTTGATATAATACTTTGGTTATGGGTGAAATGTGCAAATTTTGCAAAATAAACAAGTGGTTATAAAATATTTATTTTTGGTCGGTGAATATTCGGTTGGTCGTGGAATATTCTTGCTGTCGGGGAATATTCGTACGACGACGCAGCCTTGTGTGGGCCCCATAACGAAAAGCGATTGGATGAAGAAAACGACAAGTATAAGTTGTTTATAAATAACGGCGTAGTTGTTACCGTTAATACTGTTGGAATACCCGGTGGTTAAAATACAGTAGCACACGGTATTACACCAATTATTGATTCTTACGTAAGAAGGCACTACTCAATAATTGTTACAGTAGTTATTATTCAATATTTTATTTTATTGATTCAATAATTGCTGCGTTGATATTTTATATTATTGTTGTTTCAATAATTGTTGCTGCACAGTATTTTCATTTATCAGATTAATAATTCATATTATTTGAATAATATTATTAGATAACATTATTGGCAATGTCTAGAAAGTTCTGTCTAAGGAGAGGTTTGGTCATCTAATTGCGCGCCAGTAAGGAGAAATCCTTATTGGAAAGCCCCCTCTTTCCTGGGAACGACCTGGTTGTCATAAATGTGATTCTGTAATATTATTTGTGAATAATTAATTATTGATTCATATGATAAGGAAATATTTATTTTATGTGGATATAAATGAGGGATATATTTTTGTGGTTAAAAATGAAGGAGTTAATGTTGAGGTGTTTTATCAGTATTTTTATCGGAATGGAGGTATTAAAAATCAAATCAGGGTTTTTGAGAAATATTGCGGGTGTTATAATTTTTAATCCGACCGTTGGATCGTGGTAATTTTTGGATATGTTATACATATATAAGTTGAGTATATGTCCACAAATTTTGAACCGTTAAAAATGAACGTATGATTTATTATGAATTTTACAAGATGACTGGTTCAGAAATTGTTGAATTTTCGGAGTTTATTATTTTGGTGGAAAATTCTAGAATTGGTGGGCCCCACTTGTGGTTGGTGAAGAAATGTGCTGAATTATATTTCAAATGTGGTGGGTGGGAATAGTAGCAGGTAAAGCCATCAGGTTGCAGGTCAAACCTATCAAAATTTTCCTATAAATAGAGGGCTAAGTTAGAATTGAAAATCACACCAGAAACAAGTTTTCTCTCTTTCTCTCTCTAGATTATTGAGTGTATTTTGTGAGTATTTAGATACTTTGAGAGTTTCTATTCATCAGAGCAAGTTTCTTTTAGCCTTATACCGGTATTCCGACCAGAAGTACTGATATTTTGAGGTAAGGGATATTATTTTCTTCTTAATGATATTATTTTCTTCAATATCATTATGCTGAAATATTGATATGAGTTTTTATCAAATTTGGAGCTTTTTGTGTCGGGGTTACTATTCACGTATACGGCACTATTCACGTATACGGCACTATTCACGAATACGGCACTATTCACCGAAAAATAAAATTTTCCCTTTTTGTCCAAGATGTCTATTATGGTTACTATCTTTGATTGTATCCATGTTTTGATCTTTATTTTTGAATTCTGCTTCACAATTGATTATTATGAAGTATTATTGATCTTGGATAAACTGTTATACGAATCCCTAGTATTTGTCCTTCTGTCTCATTGGATTCGTTCTCTTTAAGATATTTTTCATCATCCTCAGTCCTAAATGATGATATTACTGAATATCTTTGGCCTGTAGTGCAAAGATGTATAATTACTTGATGAATATCTTTGGCCTGTAGTGCAAAGATGAACAGGTGTTGAGATGAATATGACCGACTGATGATACAAATGAATATCTTTGGCCTGTAGTGCAAAGATGAATATTTGGTTAAAGATGATTATTAATTGATGTTACAGGGATAAAATATTGATGATGGACTTTTAAATCTTAGAAGATAGTAGAATTCTTTCTCTACTTGACTCTTCTAATGGTTTGCTGTTTTCGCTGCAGTTGTTGATCTAAAACTTGTTGTCGATTATATTTTATCAGATTTTTCCCTGTTGAAGACTAACGATAATTTGTTGTATATTATCTTAGTCATAATATTCTTTACTGGGCTAGTTGAGCTCACCCTTTTTCCTTTTTGTTCCATTTTTCTTCTCAGGAGGTGAGAACATAGCAGGATCTAGTCGGGGTATGGAGTGATGGTTCTAGAAAGATGTATTAGCAGTCCTCACTATTTCTGTAAAATAGTGTTTGAATAATTGTAATGAGGATTTATTTGAGTGTGGATATTGTCTAGAAGACAATATTTGTATTTAAACTCACAGTATGTGTTGTCGTATTTTGCACGACAATTGTATTATTGAAGTTGTAGTTTGCTTTCTGTACCATGTATTTGGCGACTCAGAATGGGTGTTGTATACCTATTCTGGGGGCGTCACAGTTGGTATCAGAGCTTAGGGATATGATCCCTGGCTGAGATGTGAGACAAGAACTAGGAGGGGAGAGACGGGAAATTCCTTCGCTAGTATGACCTGACTAAGTTTATTTGGTGTTTATTTGGTCGGTCAGAGTATAGGGATAATATATGACATGACTATTAATCCTTGTTTTATGGCAGTATTTAAGAATGGCAGCTGAGAACGTTAATAATGGAGTAAATCAGACCGTGGAGACACCTTTGATCACTACCCAGGGAAACGTGCAACAGGAAGGCAATATTCCTCCTGTAAACAACGTTACCGAGCAAACGATGAATGATGGAATGTTTAGGAGCTTTTTGCAGTTCATGCAAAATCAGACGAGGGAGACTTGTGTGCAGAATGCGGGTGGAAATGATAACAACGCGCGGTTTGTCACAGCTAAGCAGTTCAAAGAATTGGGACCACCAGAATTTAAGGGAAAGCCGGATCCGATCATGGCGGAAACGTGGGTCAAGCAAATTACCAAGATATTTGATGTCTTGGGATGCACGGGGGAACAGAAGGTTCCATTCGCCACATTTATGTTCCGCGGTGAGGCAGACTACTGGTGGGAGTCTGTGAAGCGTACCCAGCCTGACGCACTCAACATGTCCTGGGAAACATTTCAAAAACTGTTCAATGACAAGTACTTTCCTGAAAGTATTCGTCATATGAAGGAGGTTGAGTTTATTAGACTGGAACAAAACAACATGACGGTGTCCTAGTACGAGGCGAAGTTTGCAGAGTTATCCAGGTTTGCACCTCATTTGGTCGAAAATGAGGAACGAATGACAAGGATGTTTCTGAGAGGTCTAAAACCTGAGATTCGGCAATATCTTATCTCTCATAAATTTTCTTTATATTCAGATGTTGTAAACAGGGCTCAATTATTAGAGCGAGATAATGAGTATGTCCAACCGAGGGACCACAACCAGGGTCATACCGGTGGCGGCAGTCATCGAAGCAATGAAAACCAGCAGGGAGGAAAACATTCGGACAAAAGCGGTAACCACTCTGGTGGTAATCGTGGTCGTGATAATAGAAGGAGCGAGTCGGGAGGAGATTTCAAGAAGAGAAGGTACAACAATGATAACGTGAAGACGTCAACACAAACATCAACTGTTTCTAGGGGAGGAGAACGACCACCGGTCGTATGTTACAAATGTGGGAAAGAGGGACATATCAGCCCAAACTGCCCACAACAATCCAAGGTATGTTATAACTGTGGAAAGGAAGGTCATATAGCTCGAGAGTGTTCTGTAGCAAAACCAAGTTCAGCGGGGATGGTGACTCCAAAAGTTATCCCGGATAAGTCGAAATCAGCGGTTCCTGGAAGGGCGTTTGTCGTTACTGGCCAAAACGCAAGAAACCCGAACGAGGTGATCACGGGTAAGCTAATCTTGAATTCTTGCGAAGTTTATACTTTACTAGATACCGGTTCTACCCATTCTTTTATCTCTCCTGCTTGTGCTCAACGTTTAAACTTGACTCCGGAGAAATTGGACTTTAACTTATCTGTTGAAACTCCGTTGGGTGAAACCTTCGTTACATCTACAGTTTATAAATCTTGCATGATCCAAGTTGGCACTATCACATTACCTGTTGATCTTATCTCTTTAAAGATACTTGCTTTTGATGTGATTTTAGGAATTGATTGGTTAACCACTCATCATGCTAAAATTGATTGTTTTCGTAAGGTTGTTAGTTTTCATATTCCTAACCAACCTGTCATACGAATTCAAACTACTAAACCACTAAAATCAGTCACTGTCATATCAAGCCACAAAGCTATTCGTTTATTGAAAAACGGATGTCAAGCTTTCTTAGCCCATGTTATGGATTTGAACAAAGACAAGTCAGATTTGAATAATATTTCTATTGTTAGAGAATTTTCCGATGTATTTCCTGAAGAACTTCCCGGTCTACCTGTAAGACCCCGAATTTTATGAAATAAAAGTATTCAATTTTTCTTATAATTACTATTCAGTAAATGGTTAAATTGATAAAAGTTTAAAGTTATGAGTGAAATATGATTTTTTTTTCAAAATAAGCAAGTGGTTATAAAATAATCATTGTTGTCGGGGAATATTCGTTTGGTCGTGGAATATTCTTTCTGTCGGGGAATATTCGTACGACGGCGCAGCCATTTGTGGGCCCCATAACGAATAATTGTCGGGTGAAGAAAACGACAAATTTGAGTTTTTACAAATAACGACGTAGTTGTTACTGTTAATACTGTTGAAATACCCGGTGGTTAAAATACAGTAATACGCGTTATTGCACAGTAGCACACGGTATTGCACAGTATTTTTGAAATTATTGATTCTTACGTAAGAAGGCACTACTCAATAATTGTTACAGTAATTACTGTTCAATATTTTATTGATTCAATAATTGCTACGTTGAAATTTTGTATTATTGTTGTTTCAATAATTGTTGCTGCACAGTATTTTCCATTATCAGATCAATAATTCATATTATTTGAATAATATTATTAGATAACATTATTGGCAATGTCTAGAAAGTTCTGTCTAAGGAGAGGTTTGGTCATCTAATTGCGCGCCAGTAAGGAGAAATCCTTATTGGAAAGCCCCCTCTTTCCTGGGAACGGCCTGGTTGTCATAAATGTGATTCTGTAATATTATTTGTGAATAATTAATTATTGATTCATATGATAAGGAAATATTTATTTTATGTGGATATAAATGAGGGATATATTTTTGTGGTTAAAAATGAAGGAGTTAATGTTGAGGTTTTTATCAGTATTTTTGTCGGAATGGAGGTATTAAAAATCAGGGTTTTTGAGATATTTTGCGGGGGTTATAATTTTTAATCCGACCGTTGGATCGTGGTAATTTTTGGATATGTTATACATATATAAGTTGAGTATATGCCCACAAATTTTGAACCGTTAAAAATGAACGTATGATTTATTATGAATTTTACGAGATGACTGGTTCAGAAATTGTTGAATTTTCGAATTTTATCATTTTGGTGGAAAATTCTAGAATTGGTGGGCCCCACTCTTGGTTGGTGAAGAAATGTGCTGAATTATATTTCAAATGTGGTGGGTGGGAATAGTAGCAGGTAAAGCCATCAGGTTACAGGTCAAACCTACCAAAATTTTCCTATAAATAGAGGGCTAAGTTAGAATTGAAAATCACACCAGAAACATAAGTTTTCTCTCTTTCTCTCTCTATATTATGAAGCATATTTTGTGAGTTTTTAGATACTTGGTGAGTTGCTATTCATCAGTGCAAGTTTCCTTCAGCATTATATCCGATATCCAGTCAGAAGTACTGCACTTTTGAGGTAAGGGATAGTAAGGGATAGTAAGGGATATGAAGGGATTTTAAGGGTTGTTATGATTTTCAGTTTCGTAATTTTTCTGATCTTCAAAAATTCTGGAAAAATTTGAAATGATATTTTGATGAGTTTTCTTGATTGTGTCCAAAAATGGTGATTTTTGGATGTATAGATTGAGAGTTATGAATTTTATGAGAAAATACTATTTTAAAAGTAATCGCTTATAATTCCTTGTGGTTAACTCCAAAATTGATGAAATTTTTATTGGGAGTACATGTATATGATAGAAGTATACTCTGTAAATTTCAGAATTTTTGGATAAAAGTATAATTTTTGATAAATGTCTAAATATTCGGCTATTTTGGCCATATGAAAAATAGTAAATGACTTTTAAAAATTTTGAGAAAAATATATGTTCACTATGGGACTATATTATGCTAAATTCCAGAAAAGAAATATTTTTGGAACGGATTTGGTATTTTTCATGAAAATAGTCTAGTTATGAGAAAATAAATTAAATATGTTATGTGAAGTAAGAAAATTGAAAAATAGGATTTTATGGCTTGAGAATCCTATATGAGGTATATACAGATTTTTGATGAGGGTTTTGGTTATTGATGATGAAATTGTAAGAGTTGGCATTTTATGATGATTAAATGCATTAATTAGTAAAGTGTAAACAATTAAAATAAATTGTTTATAAATTTAAGTAATGTTATTCTTTCAATATCATTATACCGAAATATTGGTATGAATTTTATTATAAAATTTCTATCTTTTGTGTCGGGGTTACTATTCATGAGTTACGAATATTACTCTTGAGATTAAAACTATATGTTGATCATATTATTTTTATCATCATATATAACATTTTTATAACCCTGATGTTGAAATTCTCTTTCGCTTGAGTGTAAAGATGGGTAAATTATTGGTATGATCATGACTAGGGTTCTCTTTGGCCTGTAGTGCAAAGTTGAATTGTTGACTGGTATGATCATGACCATTGAATTTATAATTGAATATCTTAAGCTTAAGTGCAAAGGTGAATTGATCAACATGGTTATAATTATTGTTTATATAAATTCTGAAATGATTATATATTTCTTTGAGATATGAATATATTTGGCCTGTAGTGCAAATATGAATTGTTGATGAATATCTTTGGCATGTAGTGCAAAGATGGCCTGTTGATGAATATCTTTGGCCTGTAGTGCAAAGATGAACTGTTGTTGAATATCTTTGGCCCGTAGTGCAAAGATGGTTTGTTGATGAATATCTTTGGCCTGTAGTGCAAAGATGGATTTGTTAGTATGATTATAAACAGGAATTGTGATTTGGTATAACCATGATCTTTGATGTTTCAGGTAAAGACAGGTGATAAAAATATTCTTCGTCCTGGGTGCGAAGAAAAATTTATAGTCACAATTATGATTATGAGTTATTCATATGATTGTGGAAAGGAACTGTTGAGTGATGTTACATGGATAAAACATTGTTGGTGGATTTTTAACATGGAGAAGATAATAGACTTTATAGTCTATTTGACTCTTCTAATGGATTGCTCGTTCCGCTGCAACTATGGTTGAAATTTTTATCATTTACCATATGTTCTAAATCTCTGATTTATTATTGATGAAGGCTATTGATAATTGAATTATCTTTAGTCATGACATTCTTTACTGAGCTAGTTGTGCTCACCCTTTCTTTCACAATTCCTTTCAGGTAATAAGAGTGTAGCTGGGTCGAGCGGGGGTAACAGGGGAATAGAACGGTGGTCATCATTTAGTAGTTATATTTGGTGAAGAAAATAGGGTGAGGCGAACCCAACGTTGAAAGGGTGTTTTATCACTATCATACAAGATGTCTAATGACATACAACCTCGTGTCATCATAAGATAGGGTTGTGCTCATCCACTTGCTGAGTATATATACAAGCACTACCTATATAATCTTGGTGTTTGTTTGAAGTATAATTCTCAATTAGAGACAGTAGAGATAATGATATGTCAAGAGAAGACTCACCATTGGGAAGAATATGATAGTAATCTTCTCGTTTTTCTTTGGGGTCTATTGGGTCAACCAAGGATAATTCTGTGGCCATATGATATCTATCATAACCTAGACGCGTG
Source organism: Panax notoginseng (assembly GCA_016801055.1). Classification (NCBI taxonomy): domain Eukaryota; kingdom Viridiplantae; phylum Streptophyta; class Magnoliopsida; order Apiales; family Araliaceae; genus Panax; species Panax notoginseng. Next base: position 8,704,900 of record CM029016.1, read on the forward strand.
GCCTCCCATGTACGAAGGTTTCCTTGAGCACTTCCCAAAGATTCTAGTTTCTAAAACAGCTTTTGACTGTACCTTTATGTAAGGTACCTTTGTGAGGTACTGATACATGATGGTGTCCAATGTCACATTTGGTATATATTTGTATCCAAACTCACAGCATATGTGTTGTTGTATTTTGCACGACAATTGTTGTAATAAAGTTGTAGTTGTTTTCTGTACCATGTATTTGACGACTCAGAATGGGTTGGATGGAATGGACCTATTTTGGGGTTGTCACACTACCCCCGGAACGAGAAATTGAATTCTTTATTGACCTTGAACCCGGTACAAAGCCCATTTCTAAAACCCCATATCGAATGGCTCCTATTGAACTTCAGGAGTTAAAAGTCCAACTACAGGATTTGTTGGACATCGGTTTTATTCGTCCTAGTACGTCTCCTTGGGGTGCTCCTGTTTTATTCGTAAAGAAGAAAGACGGGAGTATGCGACTTTGTATTGACTATCGAGAATTGAACCATGTCACCATCAAGAATAGGTATCCGCTACCTCGCATTGATGACCTGTTTGACCAGTTGCAAGGAGCACAATTCTTTTCAAAGATCGATCTTCGTTCTGGATATCATCAGCTGAAGATTAAAACTGAGGATATTCCAAAGACTGCCTTCAGAACTCGATACGGGCATTATGAATTCTTAGTAATGTCTTTTGGATTGACTAATGCTCCTGCTGCCTTCATGGATATGATGAACCGTGTATTCAAAGAATATTTGGATCAGTTCGTTGTTGTCTTTATTGATGACATCCTCATCTATTCCAAAAGCCGTGAAGATCATGAGCGCCATTTGAAGCTGGTACTGCAAAGGCTTCGTGAAAATAAGCTATATGCCAAACTGAAGAAATGCGAGTTCTGGCTTGAGGAAGTAGCATTCCTTGGGCACGTGGTGTCAAAACATGGAGTATCTGTCGACCCGGCGAAGATTGAAGCCATACAAAGTTGGGAGCAACCGAAGTCGGTAACCGAAGTACGTAGCTTTCTGGGCTTAGCTGGTTATTATCGGAGATTTGTGGAAGGATTTTCTCGAATCGCTACTCCGTTAACTCAGCTGACTCGAAAAGATACAAAATTCGTATGGAGTGAGGAATGCGAGAAGAGTTTCCAAGAACTCAAGAGGAGACTCATTTCGGCACCTGTTTTGACAATACCATCTGGTTCGGATGGATTTGTTATCTACAGCGATGCTTCAGGCAAAGGGTTAGGATGTGTTCTCATGCAACATGGAAAAGTCATAGCCTATGCCTCACGACAACTCAAAGAATATGAGAGGAATTATCCTACTCATGATTTGGAGTTGGCAGCAGTCGTTTTTGCGTTGAAGATCTGGAGACACTACCTGTATGGGGAGAAAGTGGAGATCTATACAGATCATAAAAGCCTCAAATATTTCTTCACCCAAAAGGAACTCAACATGCGGCAACGATGTTGGCTTGAGCTGTTGAAAGATTACGATCATACCATCCAATACCATCCTGGAAAAGCAAACGTAGTAGCTGACGCATTGAGTAGAAGATCATATGCGGGTACGAGTGCAATGTTTTTAACACAAAGGCCCATTTTGTATGACTTGCAAAGGATGGAGATAGAGATGAAGGCTCCAAGTACCCACATGATGATATCAAATATACGAGTAGAACCGACTTTAATCGATAAAGTTAAAGCTGCTCAAGCTACGAATATAGAGCTGATGCGTATGAAGAAGAAAGTACAAGAAGGTGCTATTCCAAAAGCAAGAATCGATGAAGAAGGAATACTTCGAGTCAACTCCAGACTTTGTGTTCCTAACGATTTTGACTTGAAGCATAGAATAATGATGGAGGCACACAACACACCGTTTGCAATCCATCCTGGGAGTACCAAAATGTATCACGATCTTCGACATACATTTTGGTGGAGCAATATGAAAAGAGAGATCGCGGAGTTTATCTCGAGATGTTTAACGTGTCAACGTGTAAAAGCGGAGCATCAAGTACCAAAGGGTCCATTGCAACCACTTGAGATTCCGAAATGGAAGTGGGAACACATTACTATGGATTTTGTTACAGGTCTTCCAAGGTTTCTCAAGGCATAGATGCGATTTGGGTTATTGTTGATAGATTAACCAAGTCCGCTCATTTCTTGCCGATACGTGAGACTTATTCCCTTGAACGTCTTGCTAGTATGTACGTGTAAGACCCCAACTTTTATAAATAAAGATGAATTTTCTATAAATATCATTTTTGAATATTATGGAGTTAATTTGATATAATGTTATAGTTGTGGGTAATATTTATAAATTTTGCAAAGTAAGCAAGTTGTTATAAAATATTCGTTTGGTCGGAGAATATTCTTTTTATCGGGGAATATTCGTACGACGGCACAATCATTGGTGGACCCCACAACGGAATTATTGTCGGATTGAGAAAACGACAGAATTATCTTTCTATAAAAATAACGGCTGAGGTGTTACCGTTAAAACCGTTAAAACTGTTGAACTACTCGGTAGTAAAAGTACAGTAATACGCGTGGTTGCATAGTAGCACACGGTATTGATTATTGATGCTTACGTGAGAAGTCACTCAGCTATACTCAATTATTGCTACAGTAATTGCTGCATCATATCTCTTAAATTATTGTCATAGTATCATCTGTATAATATGTTATATTATTGAGACGTTGTGGTAAGTTTGGTTATTTTATGGGGGGCCATATGTCATCATCTAAGAGTCTCTTCGTCAATAGTAATTACCGTCGTCAATAGTAATTACCGTCGTCAATAGTAATTACCTTCGTCAATAGTATTTACCTTGGTCAATAGTAATTACCTTCGTCAATAGTATTTACCTTGGTCAATAGTAATTACCTTCGTCAATAGTATTTACCTTGGTCAATAGTAATTACTTTCGTCAATAGTAGTTGTCCCTTCAATATTACCAAGAGTCATTTGACCCTTCGTTAAGACCAAGAGTCATTTGACCCTTCGTTAAGACCAAGAGCCACCCTCAGTTTTTCTATAAATAGAGGCCTAGGGCTTCATTATTTTTCACGAATTCATTCAAGCTATAGAGAGAGAAAGTATAGAGAGAATAAGAGAGAGAGAGACTAAAAGTATTCTGCTACATCACTTTTCCAATATCCAGTTCTTTTAAGGTAGGGAATATTATTTCTTTTATATTCATGAAGAGAACTTCTGTTATTCCATTTGTTATTATTCTGTTGGAATAACCAGTATACGCGGTCTACCCTATACTTGGTGACATTCTTCTATTATTCTGTTGGAACATCCTGTCTGTGTGTTTTACACCGGACCTGGTTCCGTTTATTATTCTGTTGGAACATCCTGTCTGTGTGTTTTACACCGGACCTGGTTCCGTTTTTATTATTATTCTGTTGGAATATCCTGTCTGTGTGTTTTACACCGGACCTGGTTCCATTATTTATTATTCTGTCGGAATATCCTGTCTGTGCGTTTACGCCGGACCTGGTTCCATTATTTATTATTCTATTGGAATAACCTGTCTGTGCGGTCTATCGCATGCATGGTGATTTCTTTTGTTATTCCATTCTTTATTGTACTCAGTTGGTTAAGTTTTGACTTCTATACTCCATGAAATTTGTGGAATATCCTTGATAGTTGCGTTTCATCCAGTATCTTTTCAAGAAAATATTCTTCTAAGCATTCTTGAATTTTACTCCACAATGCAGTATCATGTTGACAATTTGGACGTTGTTAATTCCTGGATAAATTAATTCTTGAACTTGTTTTATTGAATTCTTATATCATTGTCATCATCCTCATGTTTATAAAATGTTGAAAGTCATCTGTGGCCTGTAGTGCATAGATGGACTTGGTATGATTATGACCAGGGATTATTCGGTATAATCATGACCGTAATGTTACAAATGATGTGGTAAAAGTCCTCATTGGCCCGTAGTGCATTGATGGACAGTTGTTGGCATGATCATGACCATTAATGAATACACGAATATCCTTGGCCGTAGTGCAGGGGTGATTCGATGATGTGGATTATTTTATTAAGCTGAGTCTCAGCGATCACAGTGTTGAAAAACCTTTTAAATCATAAAAGATAGTAGAGTTTATTTTCTACTTGACTCTTTTAATGGATTGCTTGTTCCGCTACAGTTAAACTTGATGTCTATTATATTTTATCAGTTTAACATTGTTGAAGGCTAATGATAATTTATTCTGCATTATCTTAGTCATAATATTTCTTACTGGGCTAGTTGAGCTCACCCTTTCTTTCACTGTTCTCTTCAGGAAATGAGAACGTAGCTGGGACAAGTCGGGGTACGGAGTGATGGTCCGAATGATAGTATTAGTTAGTAGTCCTCACTATTCTATGTAATGGTGTGTTAATAAATGTAATGAGGACTCCTTTTGAGTATGAATACTCTCTAGAAGATAATATTTGTATTCAAACTCACAGTTTATGTTTTGTCGTATTGTACACGACAGATGTATTAATCAGTTGTATTTGTATTCTGTACTATGTATCTGACGACCCAAGATGGGTGATGTATACCTAATTTTGGGGGCGTCACAGTTGGTATCAGAGCTTAGGGATATGATCCCTGGCTAAGATGTGAGAATAGAACTAGGAGGGGAGAGACGGGGAATTCCTTCGCTAGTATGACATACCTAAGTTTATTTGCATGGTATTTAATTGGTCGGTCATAATATAAGGATAATATATGACATATCAATTAATTTTTATTTTGTGGCAGTATCTGAAAATGGCATCTGAGAATGTTGAGAATAGCAATGGAGCACAGACGACTGTTGATTCACCACATATCAATAATCAGGATAATGTGCATCAGGAAGGTGTCAATCCTCATGCAAACAACAACACTGACCAAATGATGAATGATCAAATGTTCAGAGGCTTTATGCAATTCATGCAACAACAGGTGAAAGCGGCTCCTGTCCACAACGTAGGTGGAAATACTGGAAACTCTCAGGCGGTCACCGCTAAACAGTTTAAGGAGCTGGGACCACCGGAGTTTAAGGGAGAACCCAAACCACTTGTAGCTGAAACATGGATAAAGCAGATCACCAAGATATTTGATGTCTTGGGTTGCTCCGAGGAGCAAAAGGTTCCCTTTGCCGCCTTTATGTTGCGAGGAGAGGCAGATTACTGGTGGGAATCGATAAAGCGTACTCAACCTGCCGCACTGAAGATGTCCTGGGAGAAGTTCCAAGAGCTGTTTAACGACAAATACTTTCCCGAGAGTATTCGTCACATGAAGGAGGTGGAGTTCATCAAATTGGAGCAGAATAATATGACCGTGTCGCAGTACGAGGCAAAATTTGCGGAGTTATCCCGGTTTGCGTCCCACCTGGTGGATAATGAAGAAAGAATGACGCGGATGTTTTTAAGAGGTTTGAAGCCGGAGATACGTCAACATCTTGTTTCTCATAAACTGTGTTTGTATTCAGATGTTGTAAATAGGGCTCAGTTGGTGGAGCGCGATAACGAGACAACGCAACCAAAAGAGAGCAGCCGGCAAAATGATAATACCAGTGAGAGCAGTCATCGAAGCGGTGACAACAAGCGTGGAGGGAATCAACAGGCCAGAAATGGTAACCACTTCGGTGGTAATCAGGGCCAAAACAATAAGAATGGACATTTCAAGAAGAGGAGATTCAACAATGATGGAAAGACGTCAGCACCAGCACCTGTCGTTAAGGAAGGAGAACGACCACCTATCATATGTTTCAAATGCGGAGGGGAGGGGCACATCAGTCCAAACTGCGCGATGCCGTCCAAAGCATGTTATAATTGTGGAAGAGAAGGTCATTTAGCCCGATTTTGTCGTTTACCGAAGACAAATTCAGCTAGGATGGAGGCACCAAAAGCCGTCCCAGAAAAGTCAAAACCGGTTGTGCAAGGGAGAGCGTTTGTTGTGAACTCCCAGAGAGCAAGGAACCCGAATGAGGTCATCACGGGTAAGCTTATTATAAACTCTAAAGAAGTTTATACTTTATTTGATACCGGTTCAACCCATTCTTTTATTTCTCCTACTTGCGCTCATCGATTAAATTTGATTCCGGAGAAATTAGACTTTGACTTATCTGTGGAAACTCCGTTGGGAGAAACCTTCATTACCTCCACTGTTTATAAGTCTTGTTTGGTTCAAGTTGGTACCCACACATTACCTATCGATCTTATTTCATTAAAAATACTTGCATTTGACGTGATTCTAGGGATTGATTGGTTAACTACTCATCATGCAAAAATTGATTGTTTTCGTAAGGTTGTTAGCTTTCATATTCCTAATCGACCTATTATGCGAATTCAAGCAACCAAACCATTAAAATCAATCGCTGTCATCTCAAGCCATAAAGCTATTCGTTTATTGAAAAACGGATGTCAAGCTTTCTTAGCTCATGTCACAGATCTAAACAAAAATACGTCAGCTTTGAATGATATTTCTGTTGTTAATAAATTTCCTGACGTATTTCCCGAAGAACTTCCTGGCCTACCCCCAGAGCGTGAAATTGAATTTTGTATCGACCTTGAACCCGGTACAAAACCCATTTCCAAAGCCCCATATCGAATGGCTCCTATTGAACTTCAGGAGTTAAAGATCCAACTGCAGGAATTGTTAGACATTGGCTTTATTCGTCCTAGTACTTCTCCTTGGGGTGCTCCTGTTCTATTCGTGAAGAAGAAAGATGGAAGTATGCGACTTTGTATTGATTATCGGGAGTTGAATCATGTCACCATCAAAAACAGGTACCCATTGCCACGTATTGATGACCTGTTTGACCAGTTGCAAGGAGCACAATTCTTTTCAAAGATCGATCTTCGTTCTGGATATCATCAGCTGAAGGTTAGAACTGAGGATATTCCAAAGACGGCTTTTAGAACTCGGTACGGGCATTATGAATTCCTAGTCATGTCCTTTGGATTGACTAATGCTCCTGCTGCCTTCATGGATATGATGAACCGGGTATTCAAGGAATATTTGGATCACTTTGTGGTCGTCTTTATTGATGACATCCTTATTTATTCCAAAAGCCGTGAAGATCATGAGCAACACTTGAGGCTGGTACTCCAAAAGCTTCGTGAATACAAGCTTTATGCCAAGTTGAAGAAATGCGAGTTCTGGCTGGAGGAGGTAGCATTCCTTGGGCACGTAGTATCAAGTCGTGGAATATCGGTTGACCCGGCAAAGATTGAAGCTATTCAAAGCTGGGAGCAACCTAAATCAGTGACCGAGGTACGTAGCTTTCTTGGTTTAGCTGGTTATTATCGGAGATTCGTGGAAGGATTTTCTCGAATCGCTACTCCATTAACTCAGCTGACTCGGAAAGATACAAAGTTTGGTTGGAGCGAAGAATGTGAGCAGAGTTTTCAAGAACTCAAGAGGAGACTCATTTCAGCACCTGTTCTAACAATACCATCTGGCTCGGAGGGATTTGTCATCTACAGTGATGCTTCGAGCAAAGGGTTGGGATGCGTTCTCATGCAACATGGAAAAGTCATAGCCTATGCATCAAGACAACTCAAGGAATATGAGAGGAATTATCCTACTCATGATCTAGAGTTGGCAGCTGTTGTCTTTGCACTTAAAATTTGGAGGCATTACTTGTATGGGGAGAAAGTGGAGATCTTTACGGATCATAAAAGCCTCAAATATTTCTTCACTCAAAAGGAACTCAACATGCGACAACGACGTTGGCTTGAACTGTTGAAAGATTATGATCATACCATTCAATACCATCCTGGAAAAGCGAACGTGGTAGCTGACGCATTGAGTAGAAGATCATATGCGGGTACAAGTGCAATATTAACAACGCAAAGGCCCATTTTGTGTGACTTGCAAAGGATGGAGATAGAGTTGAAGACTCCAGGGACCCATGTGATGATGGCGAATATACGAGTAGAACCGACTTTAATCGATAAAGTTAAAGCTGCTCAAGCTACAGACCTGGAGCTGATGCGTATGAGGAAGAAAGTGCAAGAAGGTTCTATGCCGGAAGCAAGAATCGATGAAGAAGGAATACTTCGAGTCAACTCCAGACTTTGTGTTCCTAACAACCCTGATTTAAAGTATGAAATCATGATGGAGGCGCACAACACACCGTTTGCAATCCATCCTGGAAGTACCAAAATGTATCATGATCTTCGTCATACATTTTGGTGGAGCAATATGAAGAGAGAGATAGCGTTGTTTATCTCAAGGTGTCTAACTTGTCAACGAGTCAAAGCGGAGCATCAAGTACCAAAAGGTCCATTGCAACCACTTGAAATTCCAGAATGGAAGTGGGAGCACATTACCATGGATTTCGTTACCGGTCTTCCTAGGGTTTCTCAAGGTATTGATGCGATTTGGGTCATTGTTGATAGATTGACCAAGTCTGCTCATTTCTTACCGATACGAGAAACTTATACACTTGAACGTCTTGCTCGTATGTACATAAACGAGATTGTAAGACTGCATGGTATGCCAGTATCCATAGTTTCTGATCGAGACCCAAGATTCACTTCACGATTTTGGGTTAGTTTACAAAAAGCTATGGGCACGGAGTTACGATTTAGTTCAGCATATCATCCTCAGACGGACGGACAATCAGAGAGGACTATTCAAACTCTTGAAGATCTATTAAGACTCTGTGTCTTTGACTTCAAAGGAAGTTGGGACAAGTTCTTACCATTGGTGGAGTTTTCCTACAACAACAGTTATCAAGCAAGTATTGGCATGGCTCCATTCGAAGCATTGTATGGAAGAAAATGTCGTTCTCCAGTATGCTGGGATGAGGTGGGCGAAGCAACGTTGTTGGGACCGGAGTTGGTACGTATGACTACAGAAAAGATTCAAACGATCCGACAACGTATAAAAACCTCACAAGATCGACAAAAGAGTTATGCTGATCTTCATCGAAAGGACGTGGAATTTGATGTAGGAGATCATGTGTTCTTACGTGTTGCTCCATGGAAAGGAGTTACGAGATTTGGAAAGAGAGGAAAGCTAAATCCTCGATTCATCGGTCCATTTTTAATCCTCGATCGAGTAGGAACTGTGGCTTATAGACTCGCTTTACCGCCAAGTATGTCTCGTGTTCATAACGTTTTCCACATATCCATGTTACGCAAATATGTGGAAGACCCGAACCACATTATTGAGTTAGAACCGGACGAAATAGCGGAGGATTTGACGTATGAAGAAGTTCCTGTTCAAATCTTGGATAAGAAGGAACATATTCTACGCTCCAAGGTTATACCTCAAGTCAAAGTTTTGTGGAGAAACCACGATGTTGAGGAAATGACTTGGGAGTTAGAATCAGAAATGAAATCAAGGTATCCTTACCTCTTCGACATACCAGGTACGTACCCTAATTTCGAGGGCGAAATTTCATAAGAAGGGGAGGTTGTAAGACCCCAACTTTTATAAATAAAGATGAATTTTCTATAAATATCATTTTTGAATATTATGGAGTTAATTTGATATAATGTTATAGTTGTGGGTAATATTTATAAATTTTGCAAAGTAAGCAAGTTGTTATAAAATATTCGTTTGGTCGGAGAATATTCTTTTTGTCGGGGAATATTCGTACGACGGCACAATCATTGGTGGACCCCACAACGGAATTATTGTCGGATTGAGAAAACGACAGAATTATCTTTCTATAAAAATAACGGCTGAGGTGTTACCGTTAAAACCGTTAAAACTGTTGAACTACTCGGTAGTAAAAGTACAGTAATACGCGTGGTTGCATAGTAGCACACGGTATTGATTATTGATGCTTACGTGAGAAGTCACTCAGCTATACTCAATTATTGCTACAGTAATTGCTGCATCATATCTCTTAAATTATTGTCATAGTATCATCTGTATAATATGTTATATTATTGAGACGTTGTGGTAAGTTTGGTTATTTTATGGGGGGCCATATGTCATCATCTAAGAGTCTCTTCGTCAATAGTAATTACCGTCGTCAATAGTAATTACCGTCGTCAATAGTAATTACCTTTGTCAATAGTATTTACCTTGGTCAATAGTAATTACCTTCGTCAATAGTATTTACCTTGGTCAATAGTAATTACCTTCGTCAATAGTATTTACCTTGGTCAATAGTAATTACTTTCGTCAATAGTAGTTGTCCCTTCAATATTACCAAGAGTCATTTGACCCTTCGTTAAGACCAAGAGTCATTTGACCCTTCGTTAAGACCAAGAGCCACCCTCAGTTTTTCTATAAATAGAGGCCTAGGGCTTCATTATTTTTCACGAATTCATTCAAGCTATAGAGAGAGAAAGTATAGAGAGAATAAGAGAGAGAGAGACTAAAAGTATTCTGCTACATCACTTTTTCAATATCCAGTTCTTTTAAGGTAGGGAATATTATTTCTTTTATATTCATGAAGAGAACTTCTGTTATTCCATTTGTTATTATTCTGTTGGAATAACCAGTATACGCGGTCTACCCTATACTTGGTGACATTCTTCTATTATTCTGTTGGAACATCCTGTCTGTGTGTTTTACACCGGACCTGGTTCCGTTTATTATTCTGTTGGAACATCCTGTCTGTGTGTTTTACACCGGACCTGGTTCCGTTTTTATTATTATTCTGTTGGAATATCCTGTCTGTGTGTTTTACACCGGACCTGGTTCCATTATTTATTATTCTGTCGGAATATCCTGTCTGTGCGTTTACGCCGGACCTGGTTCCATTATTTATTATTCTATTGGAATAACCTGTCTGTGCGGTCTATCGCATGCATGGTGATTTCTTTTGTTATTCCATTCTTTATTGTACTCAGTTGGTTAAGTTTTGACTTCTATACTCCATGAAATTTGTGGAATATCCTTGATAGTTGCGTTTCATCCAGTATCTTTTCAAGAAAATATTCTTCTAAGCATTCTTGAATTTTACTCCACAATGCAGTATCATGTTGACAATTTGGACGTTGTTAATTCCTGGATAAATTAATTCTTGAACTTGTTTTATTGAATTCTTATATCATTGTCATCATCCTCATGTTTATAAAATGTTGAAAGTCATCTGTGGCCTGTAGTGCATAGATGGACTTGGTATGATTATGACCAGGGATTATTCGGTATAATCATGACCGTAATGTTACAAATGATGTGGTAAAAGTCCTCATTGGCCCGTAGTGCATTGATGGACAGTTGTTGGCATGATCATGACCATTAATGAATACACGAATATCCTTGGCCGTAGTGCAGGGGTGATTCGATGATGTGGATTATTTTATTAAGCTGAGTCTCAGCGATCACAGTGTTGAAAAACCTTTTAAATCATAAAAGATAGTAGAGTTTATTTTCTACTTGACTCTTTTAATGGATTGCTTGTTCCGCTACAGTTAAACTTGATGTCTATTATATTTTATCAGTTTAACATTGTTGAAGGCTAATGATAATTTATTCTGCATTATCTTAGTCATAATATTTCTTACTGGGCTAGTTGAGCTCACCCTTTCTTTCACTGTTCTCTTCAGGAAATGAGAACGTAGCTGGGACAAGTCGGGGTACGGAGTGATGGTCCGAATGATAGTATTAGTTAGTAGTCCTCACTATTCTATGTAATGATGTGTTAATAAATGTAATGAGGATTCCTTTTGAGTATGAATACTCTCTAGAAGATAATATTTGTATTCAAACTCACAGTTTATGTTTTGTCGTATTGTACACGACAGATGTATTAATCAGTTGTATTTGTATTCTGTACTATGTATCTGACGACCCAAGATGGGTGATGTATACCTAATTTTGGGGGCGTCACAGTACGTGAACGAGATTGTGAGATTGCATGGCATGCCAGTATCCATAGTTTCGGATCGTGACCCAAGATTCACTTCACAATTTTGGGTTAGCTTGCAGAAATCTATGGGCACGGATTTACGATTCAGTTCAGCATACCATCCTCAAACGGACGGACAATCAGAGAGGACTATTCAAACTCTTGAAGATCTATTAAGACTTTGTGTCTTAGATCTCAAAGGGAGTTGGGATAAGTACCTACCATTGGTGGAATTCTCCTACAACAACAGTTATCAGGCGAGCATATGTATGGCTCCATTTGAGGCGTTGTATGGAAGAAAATGTCGTTCTCCAGTATGCTGGGACGAGGTGGGTGAAGCAACATTGTTGGGACCAGAATTGGTACGCATTACTACAGAGAAGATCCAAACGATTCGACAACGTATACAAACGGCACAGGATCGACAAAAGAGTTATGCGGATCTTCATCGGAAGGACGTGGAATTTAATATTCGGGATCATGTATTGTTACGTGTTGCACCATGGAAGGGAGTTACAAGATTTGGGAAGAGAGGAAAGCTCAATCCAAGATTTGTTGGTCCATTTGAGATTCTTGAGCGAATAGGAAATGTGGCATATAGACTCGCATTACCTCCAAGCATGTCTCGTGTTCATAATGTTTTTCACATATCTATGCTTCGTAAATATGTTAAAGACCCGAACCACATTATTGAGTTAGAACCAGACGAGATAGCTGAAGATTTAACGTACGAGGAGGTACCTGTTAAGATCTTGGATAGGAAAGAGCATGTCCTACGCACGAAGGTTATACCACAAGTTAAGGTTTTGTGGAGAAACCATGCTATTGAAGAAATGACCTGGGAGTTGGAATCAGAAATGAAAGCGAGGTATCCTCACCTTTTTGAAACATCAGGTACGTACGTCAATTTCGAGGACGAAATTTCATAAGGAGGGGAGGTTGTAAGACCCCAACTTATTAATGAATAAAATCAAATTTTCTCAAAATATTATTGTGAATAATAAGGGGTTAATTTGATATAATACTTTGGTTATGGGTGAAATGTGCAAATTTTGCAAAATAAGCAAGTGGTTATAAAATATTTATTTTTGGTCGGTGAATATTCGGTTGGTCGTGGAATATTCTTGCTGTCGGGGAATATTCGTACGACGACGCAGCCTTGTGTGGGCCCCATAACGGAAAGCGATTGGATGAAGAAAACGACAAGTATAAGTTGTTTATAAATAACGGCGTAGTTGTTACCGTTAATACTGTTGGAATACCCGGTGGTTAAAATACAGTAGCACACGGTATTACACCAATTATTGATTCTTACGTAAGAAGGCACTACTCAATAATTGTTACAGTAGTTATTATTCAATATTTTATTTTATTGATTCAATAATTGCTGCGTTGATATTTTATATTATTGTTGTTTCAATAATTGTTGCTGCACAGTATTTTCATTTATCAGATCAATAATTCATATTATTTGAATAATATTATTAGATAACATTATTGGCAATGTCTAGAAAGTTCTGTCTAAGGAGAGGTTTGGTCATCTAATTGCGCGCCAGTAAGGAGAAATCCTTATTGGAAAGCCCCCTCTTTCCTGGGAACGGCCTGGTTGTCATAAATGTGATTCTGTAATATTATTTGTGAATAATTAATTATTGATTCATATGATAAGGAAATATTTATTTTATGTGGATATAAATGAGGGATATATTTTTGTGGTTAAAAATGAAGGAGTTAATGTTGAGGTGTTTTATCAGTATTTTTATCGGAATGGAGGTATTAAAAATCAAATCAGGGTTTTTGAGAAATATTGCGGGTGCTATAATTTTTAATCCGACCGTTGGATCGTGGTAATTTTTGGATATGTTATACATATATAAGTTGAGTATATGTCCACAAATTTTGAACCGTTAAAAATGAACGTATGATTTATTATGAATTTTACAAGATGACTGGTTCAAAAATTGTTGAATTTTCGGAGTTTATCATTTTGGTGGAAAATTCTAGAATTAGTGGGCCCCACTTGTGGTTGGTGAAGAAATATGCTGAATTATATTTCAAATGTGGTGGGTGGGAATAGTAGCAGGTAAAGCCATCAGGTTGCAGGTCAAACCTACCAAAATTTTCCTATAAATAGAGGGCTAAGTTAGAATTGAAAATCACACCAGAAACAAGTTTTCTCTCTTTCTCTCTCTAGATTATTGAGTGTATTTTGTGAGTATTTAGATACTTTGAGAGTTTCTATTCATCAGAGCAAGTTTCTTTCAGCCTTATACCGGTATTCCGACCAGAAGTACTGATATTTTGAGGTAAGGGATATTATTTTCTTCTTAATGATATTATTTTCTTCAATATCATTATGCTGAAATATTGATATGAGTTTTTATCAAATTTGGAGCTTTTTGTGTCGGGGGTTACTATTCACGTATACGGCACTATTTACGTATACGGCACTATTCACGAATACGGCACTATTCACCGAAAAATAAAATTTTCCCTTTTTGTCCAAGATGTCTATTATGGTTACTATCTTTGATTGTATCCATGTTTTGATCTTTATTTTTGAATTCTGCTTCACAATTGATTATTATGAAGTATTATTGATCTTGGATAAACTGTTATACGAATCCCTACTATTTGTCCTTCTGTCTCATTGGATTCGTTCTCTTTAAGATATTTTTCATCATCCTCAGTCCTAAATGATGATATTACTGAATATCTTTGGCCTGTAGTGCAAAGATGTATAATTACTTGATGAATATCTTTGGCCTGTAGTGCAAAGATGAACAGGTGTTGAGATGAACATGACCGACTGATGATACAAATGAATATCTTTGGCCTGTAGTGCAAAGATGAATATTTGGTTAAAGATGATTATTAATTGATGTTACAGGGATAAAATATTGATGATGGACTTTTAAATCTTAGAAGATAGTAGAATTCTTTCTCTACTTGACTCTTCTAATGGTTTGCTGTTTTCGCTGCAGTTGTTGATCTAAAACTTGTTGTCGATTATATTTTATCAGATTTTTCCCTGTTGAAGACTAACGATAATTTGTTGTATATTATCTTAGTCATAATATTCTTTACTGGGCTAGTTGAGCTCACCCTTTTTCCTTTTTTTTCCATTTTTCTTCTCAGGAGGTGAGAACATAGCAGGATCTAGTCGGGGTATGGAGTGATGGGTCTAGAAAGATGTATTAGCAGTCCTCACTATTTCTGTAAAATAGTGTTTGAATAATTGTAATGAGAATTTATTTGAGTGTGGATATTGTCTAGAAGACAATATTTGTATTTAAACTCACAGTATGTGTTGTCGTATTTTGCACGACAATTGTATTATTGAAGTTGTAGTTTGCTTTCTGTACCATGTATTTGGCGACTCAGAATGGGTGTTGTATACCTATTCTGGGGGCGTCACATTCGGTCCCACACAATATGCTGAGGTAGAATATGCCACATCAGCAGTTTGTAAAATATTTATAAAATAATTTGTGTACGTCTTTAGCATTATTCAAATTAAAATAACATACAATATCAATCATAACTTACTATGTTGATTTTATAATCCCCAAAATCCACTACTTTTCTAAACATAATTATTATATCCTAAAATCACTATTTTTCTAATATTATACCATTCATAATTATACCATACATGTATGGTATAATATTATAATACACATATATAATAAAATAACAAACTCACTACCTATCTAAACTATGCGGATATTATCATTACTAAGTAAATTATATTACAACATAATATTATACCATTTATAATTATATTACAACATAATATTATATAGTTTAAAACATTTAAAATAAAATTAAAATAACAAATAATATCATTCATAACTTACTATGTTTATTTTATAATCCCCTAAATCACTATTTTTTCAATCCAAACGGTTTTTATATTATCGTTAATTAATTATTATTTCCTAAAATCACTACTTTTTAATCCTACATTAATATTTTAATTTTATAATCCTATAAATCACTACAAATCTAAATTATTCTGATAATGTTAACTGTTCTAATATTATCATTACTAATTTAATTATTATATCTTAAAATCACTACTTTCTTAATCTCAAATTAATATTTTGAATTTATAATCCCCTAAATCACTACAAATCTAAACTATTTTGGTAATATCAACTGTTCTGATATTATCCTTTCTAATTTAATTATTATCTCCTAAAATCACTACTTTGCGATATTATCATTACTGAGCTATTATTATTACTCTCTGTTATTTAACATAATTTTCTCTCTATAAATACAACATAATATTATATCATTTATAATTATATTATAACATAATATTATACAATTTAAAATATTTAAAATAAAATTAAAATAACAAATAATATCAATCATAACTTACTATGTTAATTTTATAATCCCCAAAAATCCACTACTTTTCTAAACATAATTATTATATCCTAAAATTACTAATATTCTAATATTATACCATACATTATATCATACATGTATGGTATAATATTATAATACAAGTATATAACAAAATAACAAAATCACCACCTATCTAAACTGTGCGGATATTATCATTACTAATTAAATTATATTACAACATAATATTATACCATTTATAATTATATTATAACATAATATTATACCATTTATAATTATATTATAACATAATATTATACAGTTTAAAACATTTAAAACAAAATAACAAATAATATCAATCATAACTTACTATGTTGATTTTATAATCCCCTAAATCACTACTTTTTCGATCTAAACGGTTTTTATATTATCATTACTTAATTATTATCTCCTAAAATCACTACATTTTAATCCCCTATTAATATTTTAATTTTATAATCTCATAAATCACTACAAATCTAAATTGTTCTTATAATGTTAACTATTCTAATATTATCATAACTAATTTAATTATTATCTTCTAAAATCACTACTTTTTTAATCCCAAATTAATATTTTTAATTTATAATATCCTAAATCACTACAAATCTAAAGTGTTTTGGTAATGTCAACTGTTATGATATTATCCATTTTAATTTAATTATTATCTCTTAAAATCACTACTTTATGATATTATCAGTACGACTGAATGACACTTCTGTCCTTCCAAGTTGCCACCCATTTTTAAAGTCGTCCTAAAGTTTAATATTGTCAGTTAGAACCTTAAAGTGGTATTTTATTGGCTTTTCTGTTCCTTCAGCCCAATTTAACATCAACCCAACCCATTTTGACCAATTTTGACCCAACCCGACCTAGTTTAACCCAAACCAAATTTTTAATATTTTAAAATATAAAATTATTTTTAAAATAAGTTTAAAACAATAATTATATTTAATTTTCTTATGTAATTTTTTTGAATTCTGGTGCAAGTAAGCGTATTTGATACATGAACTCTTTAAAATGCATCAAGTACCTGTGTCAGATATTTGACGCTTGGTGAGGTTTGTGTAATGTGTAAAAGACTTCAAATATGCCACTAACAATCATATCAATATAACAACTCGATGACATTGTGCATTACACCTTCTAAATATTTGTTAGTGCTTTATAATGAAAGAGGGACCCATTTTTAATCCTATTGATTACATTATAAATATTTTTATTTAGAAATTAATATATATATATATATATATATATATATACACACACACACACACACACACAACTGTTATATAATATCCTAGAGTTTAGTGATCAGATTAATTCTATACTTGGATATGTATGTAAAATCCCAACTTTTTATAAAATTGAATTTTCATTATATTTTGAATAAAAAGGTGTTGATTTGATATAATGCTTTATTTATGGGTGAAATGTGTAAATTTTACAAAATAAGCAAGTGGTTATAAAATATTCATTGTTATCGGGGAATATTCATTTGGTCGTGGAATATTCTTGTTGTCTGGAAATATTCATACGACGGCGCAACCATTTGTGGGCCCCATAAAAGAATAACTATCGGATATAAAAAGCGACAGAAATAACCTTTTTTTAAAATAATGGTAAAATTTTTACCGTTAACTGTTAAAATACACGGTGGATAAAAAGTACAGTAATACACGTGGTTGCACAGTAGCAAACGGTATTGCACAGTATTTTTGGATTATTAATTCTTACGTAAGAAGTTACTACTCAATAATTATTACAGTGATTATTGTTTAATATTTTATTTTATTGATTCAATTGCTACGTTGATATTTTATATTATTGTTAATTCAATAATTGTCACTGCATAGTATTTTCCATTATCAGATCAATAAGTCATATTATTTGAATAATATTATTAGATATCATTACTGACAATGTCTAAGGAAGTTCTGTCTAGGAAAGGGGTTTGG
This sequence comes from Panax notoginseng, assembly GCA_016801055.1. Lineage (NCBI taxonomy): Eukaryota > Viridiplantae > Streptophyta > Magnoliopsida > Apiales > Araliaceae > Panax > Panax notoginseng. The sequence goes on from CM029016.1 coordinate 8,723,081, forward strand.
TCACCTAATTACGCGACAGTAAGGAGAAATCCTTATCGGAAAGCCTCCTCTTTCCTGGGAACAACCTGGTTGTCAATATTATAGTTATGTAATATTATATGTGAATAATTAATTATTGATATATATGATAAAGAAATATTTATTCAATGTGGATTTAAACGGAGGAATTTTTTTAGCATGTGACATTTGTTGAAAGTTGGTATTTTATCTTTTTTCGATAAAATAATTCATTCAAATATATTATTATAATATTACATTATAGTAGTATGATGTGATTATATAATAGTATGATTTTTATAATTTAAGTGGTAACATTATTATAGTAAATTCATGGTATAAAAGTAAAATGAGGTGGAAGAGAACAAATTGAAATTGAATTATTATGATGTAAACAATGATGTCATCAGAATGATGAGGTAAGCAATGATGACATCGAACCGATGAGGTAAGCAATGATATCATATGATCGATGATGTAAGCGATGATGTCATAAATTATGACAAAAAGACTATTTTACCCTTACTCTACTAAGCCTATTCTTCATTATTTCTCACCAATTCACTAAAGTTATAGAGAGAGAAAGTATAGAAAGAATAAGAGAGAAAGAAGAAGAGTATTCTGCTATTACACTAGTGCAGTCTCCAAATTTTTATTAAGGTAAGGGGTATTATTTCTTTCGTGTTCATGAAGAGTGTTATTTTCTTTCAATACTCGTAAGGGTTGTTATTCCATTCTTTATTGTTCTGTTGGAATAACCTGTCTACGCGGATTATCGCATCTATGGTAAAATCTTTTTGTTATTATATTCTTTATTATTCTGTGGGAATAACCTGTCTACGCGGACTACCGCATGTCTGGTGAATAACTCTTCGTATTCATTTGTTATTAAATTGTGGAAATGATCTGTCTACGCGGACTACCACATGACAGTTAAAAATTCATTTGCGATTTCGTATATTGTTCATTTCAGATTCCTAACTCTAAACTTACTACGGTAAGTTTTGCTTCTATAATTCCTGAAATGATCAAAAATTACTTGAGTTTTGCGTTTCAACTAATATCATTTCACTGAAATATTGGTCTGAACTTTCTTATAAAATTTTTACCTCTTCATGTCAAGGTTACTATTCACGTATACGATACTATTCACGTATACGACACTATTCACGAATACGGTACTATCCACAGAAAATTTTAAATTTTTTTTCTTGGTCCAAGTTGTCTATTATGGTTACTATCTTTTTGATTCTATCTATGTTTTGATCTTCATTCTTAAATTTTGCTCCACAATTGATTATTATGGAGTATTTTTAAACTTGGATAACTGAAGTACGAATCTCTAATCTTTGTACTTTTTTCTCACTGGATTCGTTTTCTTTAAAATATTTTCATAATCCTCAGTGCTAAATGGTGATATAACTGAATATCTTTGGCCTGTAATGCAAAGATGAATGATTACTTGATGAATATTTTTGGCCCGTAGTGTAAAGATGGACAGGTGTTGAGATGAACATGACCAATTGGTGATACAAATGAATATCTTTGGCCCATAGTGTAAAGATGAATATGTGATTCAGGATGTATATTGATTGATGTTACAGGGATAAAATATTGATGATGAACTTTTAAATCATAGAAGATAGTAGACTTCATTCTCTACTTAACTCTTCTAATGAATTGTTATTTTCGCTACGAATATTGATCTAAAACTTGTTGTCCATTATATTTTATCTGATTTATTGAATGCTGACGATAATTTGTTGTTCATTATCTTAGTCATAATATTCTTTACTGGGCTAGTTGAGCTCACCCTTTTTCTTTTTGTTCTATTTTTCTTCTCAAGAGGCGAGAATATAGCGAAAACTGGTCGGGGTATGGAGTGATGTTTCTGTAAGATTTTGTGAAAATCAAAGTAGCAATCAAATTGTTAGAAAATAGCGGAAGCAAAATAAAATTAGATTTTAAAATTTTTCACAAACCAATTACCCGGATCATTCTTTATGCATATTATTAATTAAAACGAAGAATAAGAAGTTATGAAATCATACCCTTGTAGATACGAGCTTCCACAGGTACGAGTTCATCTCCTACTTCTCCACGATCTCCTTGAATCTCCGGGTAAATTCCTTCCTTTGATCAATGTTAGCCACCCAAGTGTATGACCTCTAGAGGTGATCCACCAAGAACAATTTTCAAGAAGAATGGTGTATTGACTCAAGCCCTAGTTTTTCTTATCTTTATAAAAAAAGGGGCGTACTCTCCAACTATTGGAATTACGTATATTTATGATATCTGATATACGACTCCTCTTATAAAGATATCAGGTAACCCTATTTAATTAAAATAAGGTATTATTTATTTAATTAAACTCTTTTATTTAAATGGGCTACCTAATCTTATTAAGGATGATTAGTTAAACTCCTTTAACTAATTTTTCCTCCTAATCCTATTAGATATAAATGAGAGTACTTATATTAAATTAATTCCTAAACTCCTTTAGAAATTAAAATAATAATAATTGTAATAATATTAATAAGACTCCTCTTATTAATTTATATTTAATATTTCTAAAATATTAAATAATAAATATTAAGCTATTTAATTTATTCTATCATCATAGATTAAATTAAATACACTTAACATATTATTACGATTATACCATTAACTTCTTAAATAATTATTCTTCCTTTTATGGTGTGACCCTTTAGGTTCTCCATATTAAATCGGTTGTGAATAAATCAATTAGAACAATTTTAATCTTATTTAAATAAATAAATTAAACGATTAATTTATTTAAATAAATAATATTTATTCTACAATAGGGATAAGCCTCCCCAGCGATCAACGACTTTCTAGATAATATAGATTTCAACATTAATCATAAAAGAACCTTTGAGTTAATAGTTAACGTACAATTCAATCCTTCCACCATACAATGTCCCAATTAAATATAAGACATGGAATTACTGTCAAGTCTTATTTTATTTAATTATATGTATTTCGATTCTTAAATGCACAACTCCTAATGAATGCAAATTAGAAACTACTTTCTAATTTCATTCCACCTTGGCCAAGGTTTCTTGGGTTGTCATTTATCGAATCACATAGGACATTTCTCTTCTTTTATTAGAAGTGGTAGATTCTTTATTGATCATTCATTATCTTCATATATAACTTATTACACCCAAGCATACCTTTTGATATACTCTAAGAGTCTTAAGGAATAAGTCAAAGTATAATTCATTATATATAAGATACTATGATGATCCCAAGTCTAAGGATCATTTGTACTACTATCACTACAGGAATTCCTATTGACAGACAAGTAAAACTCCATTAGGTATTCCTTAGCGAGTCACGTTTAGTGAACTTATTCTCTAATAAACACCTACATACTTGCTTTAGTGTCTCCACACAAATGATCATGAGATCAATCATCCTCATCCAATGAGCAAGCAACGTATATACCAATCTATTCGGATTCACTAATCCCCTTTTTAGTAATCCATTGATTGGGAATATTTTAGTTTTAAGTTGTCTAAGAATTTAAATCTCATTAGCATGATCTCATCATGATTCTAAAAGTATTGCTTAAAACTATGGGTTTATCACATATTATTAAAACATCACCATATAGATAATAAATGCCTTTAATAAATAATTCTTTTATTAATAAATAAATAATATTGATTACAAAGTATATACTTTATCATCATACATGATTGGCTTGTGTGACGCCCCCAAAACAGGTATACAACGCCCATTCTGAGTCGTCAATAACATGGTACAGAAATAACTACAACTTTATTAATACAACATAAAAACTGTGAGTGTAAATACAAATATTGTCATCTAGACAATATCCACACTCAAATAAGTCCTCATTACAATTATTGGTACAATATTTTACAAAAAAAATGGTGAGGACTACTAAAACAACTTCTTAGAACCTTCATTCCATACCCCGACTAGTACTTGCTACATTCTCGCCTCCTAAGAAGAAAATGGAACAACAAGGAAAAGGGTGAGCTCAACTAGCCCAGTAAAGAATATTATGACTAAGAAAATATACAACAAATTATCGTTAATCTTTAACAGGAAAAAATTTAATAGAATACAATTGACAACAAGTTTTAAATCAATATTCGCAGCGGAAAATAATAATTCATAAAAGAGTTACGTAGAGAATGAAATCTACGATTATCTATGAATTTAAAAGCCCATCATCAACATTTTATCCCTGTAATATCAATCAATAAATATCTTGAATCAAATAGTCATCTTTGCACTACAGGCCAAAGATATTCATCAGTTGGTCATGTTCACCTCAACACATGTTCATCTTTGCACTACGGGCCAAAGATATTCATCAGAAATCATTCATCTTTGCACTACAGGCCAAAGATATTCAGTTATATCATCATTTAAGACTAAGGATGATGAAAAATATTTTAAAGAAAATGAATCCAGTGAAACAAAATAACAAATATTAAGGATTCGTATTTCGATTTATCCATATCCAAAAATACCTTATAAATAATCATAGTGAAGTAAAATTCAAGAATGATCAAAATATGGATACAATCAAAGCTAGTATCCAGAATAGATATTTGGACGAAAAGAAAAAAATTTCATTTTTCGATGAATAGTAACTCGTGAAAAGTAACTCGTGAATAGTAACTCATGAATAGTAACCTCGACATAAAAAATTCTAAATTTGATAAAAAGTTCAGATCAATACTTCAGCATAATGATATTGAAGAAAATAATATCATTTAAGAAGAAATAACATCCCTTACCTCGGAAAGACGGTACTTCTGACTGGAATACTAGATATAGTGCTGAAGGAAACTTGCACCGTATAGCAACACTTAAAGTATCAAATACTCACAAGAATACGCTCGATATAGAGAGAGAAATAGAGAGAAACTTGTGTTTCTAGTGTAATTTTCAATTCTAACCTAAGCACCCTATTTATAGGAAAATGCTTAGAACACCAAAGTAGAAAATTTAATATAATAATAATATATTTATCAAATTTTCCTTAGCCCACCTCTAGACATCTGATCTCAGCCCATTTATATCACATGTTAGCCCACTTAAATGCCAAAAAATGTTTTTCTTCAAAATAATAAATAAAACTTCCAAAAATTAATTATTTCAGAACTTCAGAACTTCAATAATTCATAATAAATAGCCCTTTATCAGAAAATTCGAATCTCACGAGTTTTTATAGGAAATTCAATTCTCTACAACTTTGCAGAAGAAAGTTTTTCCAAATTCCAAACAGAAATTGACCGAAATCTACAAACGGGCGATTTTACAGTCAATAATAAATTTTCGGTCAAGAATTGTGTCCACCAACACACAAAATATGTGTTAATCATTTAATGCCACAAAAATACTCTTCCTCCTTATATACTCATATATCCCACATTCATTGTAAAAATATCACCATCAATATATTATTAAAATAATATATTTAAATAAATTATTTTATCAGAAAAAGATAAAATATTAATTTTCAACAATTGTCACATTAAAAATTTTCTCCATCTATATCCACATAAAATCAATATTTTCCTCATCATATAAATCAATAATTAATTATACACAAATAATATTACAGAATCACAGTACTGGCAACCAGGCCGTTCCCAGGAAAGAGGGGGCTTTCCAATAAGAATTTCTCCTTACTGGCGCGCAATTAGATGACCAAACCTCTCATTAGACAGAACTTTCTAGACATTGCCAATAATGTTATCTAATAATATTATTCAGATAATATGAATTATTGCTCCGATAATAGAAAATACTGCGTAGTGACAATTATAAAATATCAACGTAGCAATTATTTAATCAATAAAATAAAATATTGAACAGTAATTACTGTAACCATTATTGAGTAGTGTCTTCTTACGTAAGAATCAATAATTGGTGCAATACCGTGTGCTACTGTGCAACAACGCGTATTACCGTGCTTTAACCACCGGGTATTCCAACAGTATTAACGGTAACAACTACGCCGTTATTTATAAACAACTTATTTTTGTCGTTTTCTTCATCCAATCGCTTTCTGTTATGGGGCCCACAAAAGACTGCGCCGTCATACGAATATTCTCCGACAGTAAGAATATTCCACGACCAAGCGAATATTCCCCGACAACAATGAATATTTTATAACCACTTGCTTATTTAAAATATTTGCGCATTTTACCCATAACTAACCACATTAATCAAATCAACCCTTACTATTTCAGAATAATAAATAGAGGAAATTAAATTTTATTTATTAATAATTTGGGGTCTTACAACCTCCCCTCCTTATGAAATTTCGTCCTCGAAATTGACATACGTACCTGGTGTTTCGAAAAGATGAGGATACCTCGCTTTCATTTCCGTTTCCAACTCCCAGGTCATTTCCTCAATAGCATGGTTTCTCCACAAAACTTTAACTTGTGGTATGACCTTCGTGCGTAGGACATGCTCCTTCCTATCCAAGATCTTGACAGGTACCTCCTCGTACGTTAAGTCTTCGGCTATCTCGTCCAGTTCTAACTCAATAACGTGGTTCGGGTCTTTCACATATTTACGAAGCACAGATATATGAAAAACATTATGAACACGAGACATACTTGGAGGTAACGCGAGTCTATAGGCCACATTTCCTACTCGGTCAAGAATCTGAAATGGACCAATAAATCGTGGATTGAGCTTTCCTCTCTTTCCAAATCTTTTAACTCCTTTCCATGGAGCTACACGTAATAATACATGATCCCCAATGTCAAATTTCACGTCCTTTCGATGAAGATCCACATAACTCTTTTGTCGATCCTGTGCCGTTTGTATACGTTATCAAATCGTTTGGATCTTCTCTGTAGTCATTCGTACCAATTCTAGTCCCAACAACGTTGCTTCTCCCACCTCATCCCAACATACTGGAGAGCGACACTTTCGTCCATACAATGCTTCAAAGGGAGCCACACCTATATTTGCCTGATAACTGTTGTTGTAGGATAATTCCACCAATGGTAGGTACTTATCCCAACTTTCTTTGAAATGTAGGACACAAAGTCTTAATAGATCTTCAAGAGTTTGAATAGTCCTCTCTGATTGCCCGTCCGTTTGAGGATGGTATGCCGAACTGAACCGTAAATCCGTACCCATAGCTTTTTGCAAGCTAACCCAAAATCTTGAAGTGAATCTTCGGTCACGATCCGAAACTATGGATACTGGCATGCCATGCAACCTTACAATCTCATTCACGTACATACTAGCAAGACGTTCAAGGGAATAAGTCTCCCGTATCGGCAAGAAATGAGCAGACTTGGTTAATCTATCAACTATAACCCAAATAGAATTTATGCCTTGAGAAACCGTGGGAAGACCCGTAACGAAATCCATAGTAATGTGTTCCCACTTCTATTTCGGAATCTCAAGTGGTTGTAATGGACCTTTTGGTACTTGATGCTCCGCCTTTACACGTTGACAAGTTAAACACCTCGAGATAAACTTTGCAATCTCTCTCTTCATATTGTTCCACCAAAATGTATGTCGAAGATCACGATACATTTTAGTACTTCCAGGATGGATTGCAAATGGTGTATTGTGTGCCTCCATCATGATCTTGTACTTCAAATCAGAATCGTTAGGAACACAAAGTCTGGAGTGGACTCGAAGTATTCCTTCTTCATCGATTCTTGCTTCTGGAATAGCACCTTCTTGCACTTTATTCTTCATACGCATCAGCTCCGGGTCTGTAACTTGAGCAACTTTAACTTTATCGATTAAAGTTGGTTCTACGTGTATACTTGACATCATCGCACTCGTTCCTGCATATGATCTTCTACTCAACGCGTCAGCTACCACGTTTGCTTTTCCAGGATGGTATTGAATAGTGTGGTCGTAATCTTTCAACAGCTCGAGCCAACGTCGTTGCCGCATGTTGAGTTCTTTTTTAGTGAAGAAATATTTAAGGCTTTTATGGTCTGAATATATCTCCACTTTCTCCCCATATAGATAGTGCTCCAGATCTTTAGCGCGAAAACGACTGCTGCCAACTCTAGATCATAAGTAGGATAATTCCTCTCATATTCTTTAAGTTGTCGCGAGGCATAGACTATGACTTTCTCACCTTGCATGAGAACACATCCTAACCCTTTGCCTGAAGCATTGCTGTAGATAACAAATCCATCCGAACCAGATGGTATTGTCAGAACAGGTGCCGAAATGAGTCTCCTCTTAAGCTCTTGGAAACTCTTCTCGCATTCTTCGCTCCATATGAATTTGATATCCTTCCGAGTCAGCTGAGTTAACGGGGTAGCGATTCGAGAAAACCCTTCTACGAATCTTCGATAATAACCAGCTAAGCCCAGAAAGCTACGTACATCGGTCACCGTCTTCGGTTGCTCCCAGCTTTGTATTGCTTCAATCTTCGTCGGGTCCACAGATACTCCATGTTTTGACACCACGTGTCCTAGGAATGCTACTTCCTCAAGCCAGAATTCGTATTTCCTCAATTTAGCATATAGCTTGTTTTCACGCAGCCTTTGGAGTACTATCTTCATATGGTGCTTATGATCTTCACGGCTTTTGGAATATATGAGGATGTCATCAATAAAGACAACAACGAACTGATCCAAATAATCCTTGAATACTCGGTTCATCATATCCATGAAAGCCGCAGGAGCATTAGTCAATCCAAAAGACATGACTAAGAATTCATAATGCCCGTACCGAGTTCTAAATGCAGTTTTTAGAATATCCTCAGTTTTAACCTTCAGCTGATGATATCCAGAACGAAGATCGATTTTTGAAAAGAATTGTGCTCCTTGTAACTGGTCAAACAGGTCATCAATACGAGGTAGAGGATACCTATTCTTGATGGTGACATGGTTTAATTCCCGGTAATCGATACAAAGTCGCATACTCCCATCTTTCTTCTTTATAAATAAAACAGGAGCACCCCAAGGAGATGTACTAGGACGAATGAAACCGATGTCCAACAACTCTTGTAGTTGGACTTTTAACTCCTGAAGTTCAATAGGAGCCATTCGATATGGGGTTTTAGAAATGGGCTTTGTACCAGGTTCAAGATCAATAAAGAATTCAACTTCACGTTCTGGGGGTAGACCGGGAAGTTCTTCAGGAAATACGTCAGGAAAGTTACTAACAACAGGAATATTATTCATATTTGACGTGTCTTTATTTAAATCCATAATATGGGCTAAGAAAGCTTGACATCCGTTTTTCAATAAACGAATGGCTTTATGACTTGATATGACAGTGATTGATTTTAATGGCTTTGTTGCTTGAATTCGAACAACATGTTGATTAGGAATATGAAAACTAATCACCTTACGAAAACAATCAATTTTGGCATGATGAGTAGTTAACCAATCAATTCCTAAAATCACGTCAAATGCAAGTATCTTTAAAGAGATAAGGTCAACAGGTAAGGTGATGGTGCCAACTTGGATCAAACAAGATTTATAAATAGTGGATGTGATGAAAGTTTCCCCTAACGGAGTCTTCACAGATAAATCAAAGTCTAATTTCTCCGGAGTCAAGTTTAAACGTTGAGCACAAGCAGGAGAAATAAATGAATGGGTAGCACCAGTATCTAGTAAGGTATAAACTTCACATGAATTTATGATTAGCTTACCAGTGATCACCTCGTTTGGGTTCCTCGCATGTTGACCAGTCACGACAAACGCTCTTCCAGGAACCGTTGACTTTGACTTTTCTGGGACAGCCTTTTGAGTCACCGTCCCCGCTGAACTTGGTTTTGCTACCGCACAATTGTGACGCCCCCAGAATAGGTATACAACACCCATTCTGAGTCGCCAAATACATGGTACAGAAAGCAAACTACAATTTCAATAATACAATTGTCGTGCAAAATACGACAACACATACTGTGAGTTTAAATACAAATATTGTCTTCTAGACAATATCCACACTCAAATAAATCCTCATTACAATTATTCAAACACTATTTTACAGAAATAATGAGGACTGCTAATACATCTTTCTAGAACCATCACTCCATACCCCGACTAGATCCTGCTATGTTCTCACCTCCTGAGAAGAAAAATGGAACAAAAAGGAAAAGGGTGAGCTCAACTAGCCCAGTAAAGAATATTATGACTAAGATAATATACAACAAATTATCGTTAGTCTTCAACAGGGAAAAATCTGATAAAATATAATCGACAACAAGTTTTAGATCAACAACTGCAGCGGAAACAGCAAACCATTAGAAGAGTCAAGTAGAGAAAGAATTCTACTATCTTCTAAGATTTAAAAGTCCATCATCAATATTTTATCCCTGTAACATCAATTAATAATCATCTTTAACCAAATATTCATCTTTGCACTACAGGCCAAAGATATTCATTTGTATCATCAGTCGGTCATGTTCATCTCAACACCTGTTCATCTTTGCACTACAGGCCAAAGATATTCATCAAGTAATTATACATCTTTGCACTACATGTAAGACCCCGAATTTTATGAAATAAAAGTATTCAATTTTTCTTATAATTACTATTCAGTAAATGGTTAAATTGATAAAAGTTTAAAGTTATGAGTGAAATATGATTTTTTTTCAAAATAAGCAAGTGGTTATAAAATAATCATTGTTGTCGGGGAATATTCGTACGACGGCGCAGCCATTTGTGGGCCCCATAACAGAATAACTGTCGGGTGAAGAAAACGACAAATTTGAGTTTTTACAAATAACGGCGTAGTTGTTACCGTTAACACTGTTGGAATACCCGGTGGTTAAAATACAGTAATACGCGTTATTGCACAGTAGCACACGGTATTGCATAGTATTTTTAAAATTATTGATTCTTACGTAAGAAGGCACTACTCAATAATTGTTACAGTAATTACTGTTCAATATTTTATTTTATTGATTCAATAATTGCTACGTTGAAATTTTGTATTATTGTTGTTCAATAATTGTTGCTGCACAGTATTTCCCATTATCAGATCAATAATTCATATTATTTGAATAGTATTATTAGATAGCATTATTGACAATGTCTAGAAAGTTCTGTCTAAGGAGAGGTTTGGTCATCTAATTGTGCGCCAGTAAGGAGAAATCCTTATCGGAAAGCCCCCTCTTTCCTGGGAACGGCCTGGTTGTCATAAATGTGATTCTGTAATATTATTTGCGAATAATTAATTATTGATTCATATGATAAGAAAATATTTATTTTATGTGGATATAAATGAGGGATATATTTTTGTGGATAAAATGTTGAGGTTTTTATCAGTATTTTTGTCGGAATGGAGGTATTAAAAATCAGGGTTTTTGAGATATTTTGCGGGGGTTATAATTTTTAATCCGACCGTTGGATCGTAGTAATATTTGGATATGTTATACATATATAAGTTGAGTATATGTCCACAAATTTTGAACCGTTAAAAATGAATGTATGATTTGTTATAAATTTTACGAGATGACTGGTTCAGAAATTGTTGAATTTTCGGAGTTTATCATTTTGGTAGAAAATTCTAGAATTGGTGGGCCCCACTTGTGGTTGGTGAAGAAATGTGCTGAATTATATTTCAAATGTGGTGGGTGGGAATAGTAGCAGGTAAAGCCATCAGGTTACAGGTCAAACCTACCAAAATTTTCCTATAAATAGAGGGCTAAGTTAGAATTGAAAATCACACCAGAAACATAAGCTTTCTCTCTTTCTCTCTCTATATTATGAAGCATATTTTGTGAGTTTTTAGATACTTGGTGAGTTGCTATTCATCAGTGCAAGTTTCCTTCAGCATCATATCCGATATCCAGTCAGAAGTACTGCTCTTTTGAGGTAAGGGATTGTAAGGGATTGTAAGGGATATTAAGAGATTTTAAGGGTTGTTATGATTTTCAGTTTCGTAATTTTTCTGATCTTCAAAAATTCTGGAAAAATTTGAAATGATATTTTGATGAGTTTTCTTGATTGTGTCCAAAAATGGTGATTTTTGGATGTATAGATTGAGAGTTATGAATTTTATGAGAAAAGACTATTTTAAAAGTAACAGCTTATAATTCCTTGTGGTTAACTCCAAAATTGATGAAATTTTTATTGGGAGTACATGTATATGAAAGAAGTATACTCTGTAAATTTCAGAATTTTTAGACAAAAGTACAATTTTTGATAAATGTCTAAATATTCAGCTATTTTGGCCATATGAAAAATAGTAAATGACTTTTAAAAATTCTGAGAAAAATATATGTTCACTATGGGACTATATTATGCTAAATTCCAGAAAAGAAATATTTTTGGAACTGATTTGATATTTTTCATAAAAATGGTCTAGCTATGAGTAAATGAATTAAATATGTTTTGTGAAGAAAGAAAATTGGAAAATAGGATTTTATGGCTTGAGAATCCTATATGAGGTATATGCAGATTTTTGATGAGGGTTTTGGTTATTGATGATGAAATTGTAAGAGTTGGCATTTTATGATGATTAAATGCATTAATTAGTAAAGTGTAAACAATTAAAATAAATTGTTTATAAATTTAAGTAATGTTATTCTTTCAATATCATTATACCGAAATATTGGTATGGATTTTATTGTGGAATTTCTATCTTTTGTGTCGGGGTTACTATTCATGAGTTACTATTCACGATTTACTATTCATGAGTTACGAATATTACTCTTGAGATTAAAACTATATGTTGATCATATTATTTTTATCATCATATATAACATTTTTATAACCCTGATGTTGAATTTCTCTTTCACTGGAGTGTAAAGATGGGTAGATTATTGGTATGATCATGACTAGGGTTCTCTTTGGCCTGTAGTGCAAAGTTGAATTGTGACTGGTATGATCATGACCATTGAATTTACAATTGAATATCTTAGTGTAAAGATGAATTGATTAACATGGTTATAATTATGGTGTATATAAATTCTGAAATGATTATATATTTCTTTGAGATATGAATATATTTGGCCTGTAGTGTAAATATTAATTGTTGAGGAATATCTTTGGCCTGTAGTGCAAAGATGAATTGCAGATGAATATCTTTGGCCAGTAATGCAAAGATGAACTGTTGATGAATATCTTTGGCCTGTAGTGCAAAGATGACTTGTTGATGAATATCTTTGGCCCGTAGTGCAAAGATGAAGTTATTAGTATGATTATGAACAGGAACTGTGATTTGGTATAACCATGATGTTTGATGTTTCAGGTGATGAAAATTATCTTCGTCCTAGATGAGAAGAGGAATTAGGAACTACAGTTATGATTATGAGTTATTCATATGATTGTGGACCAGAATTGTTGATTGATGTTACAGGGATAAAACATTGTTGGTGGATTTTTAACATGGAGAAAATAATAGACTTTATAGTCTATTTGACTCTTCTAATGGATTGCTCGTTCCGCTGCAACTATGGTTGAAATTTTTATCATTTACCATATGTTCTAAATCTCTGATTTATTGTTGATGAAGGCTATTGATAATTGAATTATCTTTAGTCATGATATTCTTTACTGAGCTAGTTGTGCTCACCCTTTTGCTTCACAATTCCTTTCAGGTAATAAGAGTGTAGCTGGGTCGAGCGGGGGTAACAAGGGAATAGAACGGTGGTCATCATTTAGTAGTTATATTTGGTGAAGAAAATAGGGTGAGGCGAACCCAACGTTGGAAGGGTGTTTTGTCACTATCATACAAGATGTCTAATGACATACAACCTCGTGTCATCATAGGACAGGGTTGTGCTCATCCACTTGCTGAGTATATCTATGGGCACTACCTATATAATCTTGATGTTTGTTTGAAGTATAATTCTCAATTAGAGACAGTAGAGATAATGATATGTCAAGAGAAGACTCACCATCGGGAAGAATATGATAGTAATCTTCTCGTTTTTCTTTGGGGTCTATTGGGTCAACCAAGGATAATTCTGTGGCCATATGATATCTATCATAACCTAGACGCGTGGCCTCCCATGTACGAAGGTTTCCTTGAGCACTTCCCAAAGATTCTAATTTCTAAAACAGTTTTTGATTATACCTTTATGTAAGGTGTTATTGTGAGGTGATGTCCACGGTTGGAACATGAGTCACATTTGGTATATATTTGTATCCAAACTCACAGCATATGTGTTGTTGTCTTTTGCACGACAATTGTTGTAATAAAGTTGTAGTTGTTTTCTGTACCATGTATTTGACGACTCAGAATGGGTTGGGTGGAATGAACCTATTTTGGGGTCGTTACACTACAGGCCAAAGATATTCAGTAATATCATCATTTAGGACTGAGGATGATGAAAAATAACTCTGCAAACTTCGCTTCGTACTGGGACACCGTTATATTGTTTTGTTCCAGTCTGATAAACTCCACCTCCTTCATATGACGAATACTTTCAGGAAAGTACTTGTCATTGAATAGTTTCTGAAACGTTTCCCAAGACATGTTGAGTGCGTCAGGCTGGGTACGCTTCACAGACTCCCACCAGTAGTCTGCCTCACCGCGAAACATAAAGGTGGCGAATGTAACCTTCTGTTCCTCAGTGCATCCCAAGACATCGAATATCTTGGTAATTTGCTTGACCCACGTTTCTGCCATGATCGGATCCGGCTTTCCCTTAAATTCTGGTGGTCCCAATTCTTTGAACTGCTTAGCTGTGACAAACCGCGCATTGTTATCATTTCCACCCGTATTCTGCACACGAGTCTCCCTCGTCTGATTTTTCATGAACTGTAAAAAGCTCCTAAACATTCCATCATTCATCGTTTGCTCGGTAACGTTGTTTACAGGAGGAATATTGCCTTCCTGTTGCACGTTCCCCTGGGTGGTGATCAAAGGTGTCTCCACGGCCTGATTTACTCCATTATTAACGTTCTCAGCTGCCATTCTTAAATACTGCCATAAAACAAGGGTTAATAGTCATGTCATATATTATCCCTATACTCTGACCGACCAAATAAACACCAAATAAACTTAGTCAAGTCATACTAGTGAAGGAATTCCCCGTCTCTCCCCTCCTAGTTCTTGTCTCACATCTCAGCCAGGGATCATATCCCTAAGCTCTGATACCAACTGTGACGCCCCCAGAATAGGTATACAACACCCATTCTGAGTCGCCAAATACATGGTACAGAAAGCAAACTACAATTTCAATAATACAATTGTCGTGCAAAATACGACAACACATACTGTGAGTTTAAATACAAATATTGTCTTCTAGACAATATCCACACTCAAATAAATCCTCATTACAATTATTCAAACACTATTTTACAGAAATAATGAGGACTGCTAATACATCTTTCTAGAACCATCACTCCATACCCCGACTAGATCCTGCTATGTTCTCACCTCCTGAGAAGAAAAATGGAACAAAAAGGAAAAGGGTGAGCTCAACTAGCCCAGTAAAGAATATTATGACTAAGATAATATACAACAAATTATCGTTAGTCTTCAACAGGGAAAAATCTGATAAAATATAATCGACAACAAGTTTTAGATCAACAACTGCAGCGGAAACAGCAAACCATTAGAAGAGTCAAGTAGAGAAAGAATTCTACTATCTTCTAAGATTTAAAAGTCCATCATCAATATTTTATCCCTGTAACATCAATTAATAATCATCTTTAACCAAATATTCATCTTTGCACTACAGGCCAAAGATATTCATTTGTATCATCAGTCGGTCATGTTCATCTCAACACCT
This sequence comes from Panax notoginseng, assembly GCA_016801055.1. NCBI lineage: Eukaryota > Viridiplantae > Streptophyta > Magnoliopsida > Apiales > Araliaceae > Panax > Panax notoginseng. The sequence goes on from CM029016.1 coordinate 8,738,784, forward strand.
GTTCATCTTTGCACTACAGACCAAAGATATTCATCAAGTAATTATACATCTTTGCACTACAGGCCAAAGATATTCAGTAATATCATCATTTAGGACTGAGGATGATGAAAAATATCTTAAAGAGAACGAATCCAATGAGACAGAAGGACAAATAGTAGGGATTCGTATAACAGTTTATCCAAGATCAATAATACTTCATAATAATCAATTGTGAAGCAGAATTCAAAAATAAAGATCAAAACATGGATACAATCAAAGATAGTAACCATAATAGACATCTTGGACAAAAAGGGAAAATTTTATTTTTCGGTGAATAGTACCGTATTCGTGAATAGTGACGTATACGTGAATAGTGCCGTATACGTGAATAGTAACCCCCGACACAAAAAGTTTCAAATTTGATAAAAACTCATATCAATATTTCAGCATAATGATATTGAAGAAAATAATATCATTAAGAAGAAAATAATATCCCTTACAAATATTAAACGAAAATAATATTCTTTACGAATATTAAACGAATATAATATTTCTCGCGAATATTGAACGAAATAAAATTTCTTATGAATATTGAACAGAAATAATATTCACTCGAATACGAAAAATAATATCTCTTCAGAATGTGAAATAAATAATACCCCTTACCTCAAGATATCAGTACTTCTGGTCGGAATACCGGTATAAGGCTGAAAGAAACTTGTTCTGATGAATAGAAACTCTCAAAGTATCTAAATACTCACAAAATACACTCAATAATCTAGAGAGAGAAAGAGAGAAAACTTGTTTCTGGTGTGATTTTCAATTCTAACTTAGCCCTCTATTTATAGGAAAATTTTAGTAGGTTTGACCTGCAACCTGATGGCTTTACCTGCTACTATTCCCACCCACCACATTTGAAATATAATTCAGCACATTTCTTCACCAACCACAAGTGGGGCCCACCAATTCTAGAATTTTCCACCAAAAATAATTTATAACCTGATTTCTGAATCAGCCACCTCTTAAAATTCATAACAAATCATACGTTCATTTTTAACGGTTCAAAATTTGTGGACATATACTTAACTTATATATGTATATCATATCCAAAAATTACCACGATCCAACGGTCGGATTAAAAATTATAACACCCGCAATATTTCTCAAAAACCTTGATTTGATTTTAATACCTCCATTCCGATAAAAATACTGATAAAACACCTCAACATTAACTCCTTCATTTTTAACCACAAAAATATATCCCTCATTTATATCCACATAAAATAAATATTTCCTTATCATATGAATCAATAATTAATTATTCACAAATAATATTACAGAATCACATTTATGACAACCAGGCCGTTCCCAGGAAAGAGGGGGCTTTCCAATAAGGATTTCTCCTTACTGGCGCGCAATTAGATGACCAAACCTCTCCTTAGACAAAACTTTCTAGACATTGCCAATAATGTTATCTAATAATATTATTCAAATAATATGAATTATTGATCTGATAAAGGAAAATACTGTGCAGCAACAATTATTGAAACAACAATAATATAAAATATCAACGCAATAATTATTGAATCAATAAAATAAAATATTGAACAATAACTACTGTAACAATTATTGAGTAGTGCCTTCTTACGTAAGAATCAATAATTGGTGCAATACCGTGTGCTACTGTATTTAAACCACCGGGTATTCCAACAGTATTAACGGTAACAACTGCGCCGTTATTTATAAATAACTTATACTTGTCGTTTTCTTCATCCAATCGCTTTTCGTTATGGGGCCCACACAAGGCTGCGCCGTCGTACGAATATTCCCCGACAGCAAGAATATTCCACGACCAAACGAATATTCCCCGACAAAATGAATATTTTATAACCACTTGCTTATTTTGTAAAATTTGCACATTTCACCCATAACCAAAGTATTATATCAAATTAACCCCTTATTATTCACAATAATATTTAGAGAAAATTTGATTTTATTCATTAATAAGTTGGGGTCTTACAACCTCCCCTCCTTATGAAATTTCGTCCTCGAAATTGACGTACGTACCTGATGTTTCAAAAAGGTGAGGATACCTCGCTTTCATTTCTGATTCCAACTCCCAGGTCATTTCTTCAATAGCATGGTTTCTCCACAAAACCTTAACTTGTGGTATAACCTTCGTGCGTAGGACATGCTTTTCCTATCCAAGATCTTAACAGGTACCTCCTCGTACGTTAAATCTTCAGCTATCTCGTCTGGTTCTAACTCAATAATGTGGTTCGGGTCTTTAACATATTTACGAAGCATAGATATGTGAAAAACATTATGAACACGAGACATGCTTGGAGGTAATGCGAGTCTATATGCCACATTTCCTATTCGCTCAAGAATCTCAAATGGACCAACAAATCTTGGATTGAGCTTTCCTCTCTTCCCAAATCTTGTAACTCCCTTCCATGGTGCAACACGTAATAATACATGATCCCCAATATTAAATTCCACGTCCTTCCGATGAAGATCCGCATAACTCTTTTGTCGATCCTGTGCCGTTTGTATACGTTGTCGAATCGTTTGGATCTTCTCTGTAGTAATGCGTACCAACTCTGGTCCCAACAATGTTGCTTCACCCACCTCGTCCCAGCATACTGGAGAACGACATTTTCTTCCATACAACGCCTCGAATGGAGCCACACCTATGCTCGCCTGATAACTGTTGTTGTAGGAGAATTCCACCAATGGTAGGTACTTATCCCAACTCCCTTTGAGATCTAGGACACAAAGTCTTAATAGATCTTCAAGAGTTTGAATAGTCCTCTCTGATTGTCCGTCCGTTTGAGGATGGTATGCCGAACTGAATCGTAAATCCGTGCCCATAGCTTTCTGCAAGCTAACCCAAAATCGTGAAGTGAATCTTGGGTCACGATCCGAAACTATGGATACTGGCATGCCATGCAATCTCACAATCTCGTTCACGTACATACTAGCAAGACGTTCAAGGGAATAAGTCTCACGTATCGGCAAGAAATGAGCGGACTTGGTTAATCTATCAACAATAACCCAAATCGCATCTATGCCTTGAGAAACCTTGGGAAGACCTGTAACAAAATCCATAGTAATGTGTTCCCACTTCCATTTCGGAATCTCAAGTGGTTGCAATGGACCCTTTGGTACTTGATGCTCCGCTTTTACACGTTGACAAGTTAAACACCTCGAGATAAACTCCGCGATCTCTCTTTTCATATTGCTCCACCAAAATGTATGTCGAAGATCGTGATACATTTTGGTACTCCCAGGATGGATTGCAAACGGTGTGTTGTGTGCCTCCATCATTATTCTATGCTTCAAGTCAAAATCGTTAGGAACACAAAGTCTGGAGTTGACTCGAAGTATTCCTTCTTCATCGATTCTTGCTTCTAGAATAGCACCTTCTTGCACTTTCTTCTTCATACGCATCAGCTCCATGTCCGTAGCTTGAGCAGCTTTAACTTTATCGATTAAAGTCGGTTCTACTCGTATATTTGATATCATCATGTGGGTACTTGGAGCCTTCATCTCTATCTCCATCCTTTGTAAGTCATACAAAATGGGCCTTTGTGTTAACAATATTGCACTCGTACCCGCATATGATCTTCTACTCAATGCGTCAGCTACTACGTTTGCTTTTCCAGGATGATATTGGATGATATGATCGTAATCTTTCAACAGCTCGAGCCAACGTCGCTGCCGCATGTTGAGTTCCTTTTGGGTGAAGAAATATTTGAGGCTTTTATGATCTGTATAGATCTCCACTTTCTCCCCATACAGGTAGTGTCTCCAGATCTTCAACGCAAAAACGACTGCTGCCAACTCCAAATCATGAGTAGGATAATTCCTCTCATATTCTTTGAGTTGTCGTGAGGCATAGGCTATGACTTTCCCATGTTGCATGAGAACACATCCTAACCCTTTGCCTGAAGCATCGCTGTAGATAACAAATCCATCCGAACCAGATGGTATTGTCAGAACAGGTGCCGAAATGAGTCTCCTCTTGAGTTCTTGAAAACTCTTCTCACATTCCTCACTCCATACGAATTTTCTATCTTTCCGAGTCAGCTGAGTTAACGGAGTAGCGATTCGAGAAAATCCTTCCACGAATCTTCGATAGTATCCAGCTAAGCCCAGAAAGCTACGTATTTCGATTACCGACTTAGATTGCTCTCAACTGTGACTCATATCCCAACCTTGGATAGCACGTCACAATGACACCTATCAGTTTACTACCGCACGAATATGGCGTCCCCTACGGAGAGTTTGTCTTCAGTACATTCCGTAAAGGAAGTCACCAGATAAAGGCTCGGGTACAAACTTCTACAGTTAGGTTTTTAACTCCTGAAGTTTAATAGGAGCCATTCGATATGAGATTTTAGAAGTGAGTTTTGTACCAGATTCAAAGATGATACAAAATTCAATATCACGCGTAGGCCAAGAAATTCTTCAGAAAATACGTCAGGAAACAAACAACAGAAATATCACTCAAATCTGACGTATTTTTGTTCAAGTCCATGACATAGCTAAGAAAGCTTGACATCCGTTTTTCAATAAACGAATGACTTTACGGCTTGATATGAAAGAGTTTGACTTCAATGGTTTGGTTGCTTGAATTTGAATAACAGGTTGCTTAGGAATATGAAAACTAACAACCTTACAAAAGTAATCAATTTGGCATGATGAGTAGTTAATCAATCGATTCCTAAAATCACATCAAAAGCAAGTATCTTTAAAGAGATAAGGTCAACAGGTAATGTGATGGTGCCAACTTGGATCAAACAAGATTTATAAACAGTGGATGTGATGAAAGTTTCTCCTAACGGAGTTTCCACAGATAGGTCAAAGTTTAACTTCTCCGGAATCAAGTTTAAACGTTGAGTATAAGCAGGAGAGATAAATGAATGGGTAGAACCGGTATCTAATAATGTATAAACTTCACAAAAATTTATAATTAACTAACCCGTGCTAACTTCGTTCGGGTTCCTCGCATTCTGACCAGTCACGAAAAATGCTCTTCCAGGAACCGTTGACTTTGACTTATCCGGGACAACTTTTGGAGTCACCATCCCCGCTGAACTTGGTTTTGCTACAGAACACTCTCGAGCTATATGACCCTCCTTTCCACAGTTATAACATACCTTGAACTGTTGTGGGCAGTTTGGACTTATATGTCCCTCCTCTCCGCATCTGTAACATCTAACTGGCGGTCGTTCTCCTCCCCTAGAATTTGTTCCTGGTGCTGGTGTTGCTATCGACGTCTTCCTGTCATCGTTAAATCTTCTCTTCTTGAAATTTTTACTTGACTCACCTCTCCTATTATCATGGCCACGATGACCACCCGAGTGGTTACCGCTTTTGTCCGAATGCTTTCCTTCCCTCTGGTTGTCATTGCTCCGATGACCGCTGCCACCGGTATGACCCTGGTTGTGGTTCCTCAGTTGCACATACTCATTATCTCGCTCTAATAATTGAGCCCTGTTTACAACATCTGAATATAAAGAAAATTTATGAGAGATAAGATATTGTCGAATCTCGGGTTTTAGACCTCTCAGAAATATCCTTGTCATTCGTTCCTCATTTTCGACCAAATGAGGTGCAAACCTGGATAACTCTGCAAACTTCGCTTCGTACTGGGACACCGTTATATTGTTTTGTTCCAGTCTGATAAACTCCACCTCCTTCATATGACGAATACTTTCAGGAAAGTACTTGTCATTGAATAGTTTCTGAAACGTTTCCCAAGACATGTTGAGTGCGTCAGGCTGGGTACGCTTCACAGACTCCCACCAGTAGTCTGCCTCACCGCGAAACATAAAGGTGGCGAATGTAACCTTCTGTTCCTCAGTGCATCCCAAGACATCGAATATCTTGGTAATTTGCTTGACCCACGTTTCTGCCATGATCGGATCCGGCTTTCCCTTAAATTCTGGTGGTCCCAATTCTTTGAACTGCTTAGCTGTGACAAACCGCGCATTGTTATCATTTCCACCCGTATTCTGCACACGAGTCTCCCTCGTCTGATTTTGCATGAACTGCAAAAAGCTCCTAAACATTCCATCATTCATCGTTTGCTCGGTAACGTTGTTTACAGGAGGAATATTGCCTTCCTGTTGCACGTTCCCCTGGGTGGTGATCAAAGGTGTCTCCACGGCCTGATTTACTCCATTATTAACGTTCTCAGCTGCCATTCTTAAATACTGCCATAAAACAAGGGTTAATAGTCATGTCATATATTATCCCTATACTCTGACCGACCAAATAAACACCAAATAAACTTAGTCAAGTCATACTAGTGAAGGAATTCCCCGTCTCTCCCCTCCTAGTTCTTGTCTCACATCTCAGCCAGGGATCATATCCCTAAGCTCTGATACCAACTGTAACGCCCCCAGAATAGGTATACAACACCCATTCTGAGTCGCCAAATACATGGTACAGAAAGCAAACTACAATTTCAATAATACAATTGTCGTGCAAAATACGACAACACATACTGTGAGTTTAAATACAAATATTGTCTTCTAGACAATATCCACACTCAAATAAATCCTCATTACAATTATTCAAACACTATTTTACAGAAATAATGAGGACTGCTAATACATCTTTCTAGAACCATCACTCCATACCCCGACTAGATCCTGCTATGTTCTCACCTCCTGAGAAGAAAAATGGAACAAAAAGGAAAAGGGTGAGCTCAACTAGCCCAGTAAAGAATATTATGACTAAGATAATATACAACAAATTATCGTTAGTCTTCAACAGGGAAAAATCTGATAAAATATAATCGACAACAAGTTTTAGATCAACAACTGCAGCGGAAACAGCAAACCATTAGAAGAGTCAAGTAGAGAAAGAATTCTACTATCTTCTAAGATTTAAAAGTCCATCATCAATATTTTATCCCTGTAACATCAATTAATAATCATCTTTAACCAAATATTCATCTTTGCACTACAGGCCAAAGATATTCATTTGTATCATCAGTCGGTCATGTTCATCTCAACACCTGTTCATCTTTGCACTACAGGCCAAAGATATTCATCAAGTAATTATACATCTTTGCACTACAGGCCAAAGATATTCAGTAATATCATCATTTAGGACTGAGGATGATGAAAAATATCTTAAAGAGAACGAATCCAATGAGACAGAAGGACAAATAGTAGGGATTCGTATAACAGTTTATCCAAGATCAATAATACTTCATAATAATCAATTGTGAAGCAGAATTCAAAAATAAAGATCAAAACATGGATACAATCAAAGATAGTAACCATAATAGACATCTTGGACAAAAAGGGAAAATTTTATTTTTCGGTGAATAGTGCCGTATTCGTGAATAGTGACGTATACGTGAATAGTGCCGTATACGTGAATAGTAACCCCCGACACAAAAAGTTCTAAATTTGATAAAAACTCATATCAATATTTCAGCATAATGATATTGAAGAAAATAATATCATTAAGAAGAAAATAATATCCCTTACAAATATTAAACGAAAATAATATTCTTTACGAATATTAAACGAATATAATATTTCTCGCGAATATTGAACGAAATAAAATTTCTTATGAATATTGAACAGAAATAATATTCACTCGAATACGAAAAATAATATCTCTTCAGAATGTGAAATAAATAATACCCCTTACCTCAAGATATCAGTACTTCTGGTCGGAATACCGGTATAAGGCTGAAAGAAACTTGTTCTGATGAATAGAAACTCTCAAAGTATCTAAATACTCACAAAATACACTCAATAATCTAGAGAGAGAAAGAGAGAAAACTTGTTTCTGGTGTGATTTTCAATTCTAACTTAGCCCTCTATTTATAGGAAAATTTTAGTAGGTTTGACCTGCAACCTGATGGCTTTACCTGCTACTATTCCCACCCACCACATTTGAAATATAATTCAGCACATTTCTTCACCAACCACAAGTGGGGCCCACCAATTCTAGAATTTTCCACCAAAAATAATTTATAACCTGATTTCTGAATCAGCCACCTCTTAAAATTCATAACAAATCATACGTTCATTTTTAACGGTTCAAAATTTGTGGACATATACTTAACTTATATATGTATATCATATCCAAAAATTACCACGATCCAACGGTCGGATTAAAAATTATAACACCCGCAATATTTCTCAAAAACCTTGATTTGATTTTTAATACCTCCATTCCGATAAAAATACTGATAAAACACCTCAACATTAACTCCTTCATTTTTAACCACAAAAATATATCCCTCATTTATATCCACATAAAATAAATATTTCCTTATCATATGAATCAATAATTAATTATTCACAAATAATATTACAGAATCACATTTATGACAACCAGGCCGTTCCCAGGAAAGAGGGGGCTTTCCAATAAGGATTTCTCCTTACTGGCGCGCAATTAGATGACCAAACCTCTCCTTAGACAAAACTTTCTAGACATTGTCAATAATGTTATCTAATAATATTATTCAAATAATATGAATTATTGATCTGATAAAGGAAAATACTGTGCAGCAACAATTATTGAAACAACAATAATATAAAATATCAACGCAATAATTATTGAATCAATAAAATAAAATATTGAACAATAACTACTGTAACAATTATTGAGTAGTGCCTTCTTACGTAAGAATCAATAATTGGTGCAATACCGTGTGCTACTGTATTTAAACCACCGGGTATTCCAACAGTATTAACGGTAACAACTGCGCCGTTATTTATAAATAACTTATACTTGTCGTTTTCTTCATCCAATCGCTTTTCGTTATGGGGCCCACACAAGGCTGCGCCGTCGTACGAATATTCCCCGACAGCAAGAATATTCCACGACCAAACGAATATTCCCCGACAAAATGAATATTTTATAACCACTTGCTTATTTTGTAAAATTTGCATATTTCACCCATAACCAAAGTATTATATCAAATTAACCCCTTATTATTCACAATAATATTTAGAGAAAATTTGATTTTATTCATTAATAAGTTGGGGTCTTACAACAATCTCGAGCGATATGTCCTTCCTTTCCACAATTATAGCATACCTTGAACTGTTGTGGACAGTTTGGGCTGATATGTCCCTCTTTTCCACATTTATAGCATATGACCGGTGGTCGATCTCCTCCCTTGGAACCAGTTGCTGCTGGTCCTGACGTCTTCGTATTATCATTGTTGAATCTCCTCTTTTTAAAATCTCCTCCCGACTCGCTTCTTCTATTTTCATGGCCACGATTACCACCAGAGTGGTTGCCGTTCTTGTCTGTATTTTTCTTTCTCCGCTGGTTATCATTGTTCTGATGACTGTTGTCACCGATATGATCCTGGTTGTGGTCCCTCGGTTGACCATACTCGTTATCTCGCTCTAATAATTGTGCCCCGTTGACAACATCTGAATAGAGAGAAAATTTATGAGAAATGAGATATTGACGTATGCCGGTTTCAAACCTCTCAGAAACATCTGCGTCATACGTTCCTCATTCTCCACAAAATGAGGTGCAAACCTGGACAACTCTGCAAACTTCGCCTCGTACTGGGACACCGTCATGTTGTTCTGCTCCAGTCTAATAAACTCCACTTCCTTTATATGACGAACACTTTCAGAAAAGTATTTGTCATTGAACAGTTTCTGAAATGTCTCCCAAGACATGCTGAGTGCGGCCAGATGGGTACGTTTCACAGACTCCCACCAGTAGTCTGCCTCGCCACGGAACATAAAGGTGGCGAATGGAACCTTCTGTTCCTTCGTGCATCCCAAGATATCGAATATCTTGGTAATTTGCTTGACCCACGTTTCCGCCATAATCGGATCCGGCTTTCCCTTAAATTCTAGTGGTCCCAACTCTTTGAACTGCTTGGCTGTGACCAGCTGTGCGTTGCCATTATTTCTTCCTATATTTTGAACAGGAATCTCCTTCGTCTGGTTTTGCATGAACCGCAAAAAGCTTCTAAACATCTCATCGTTCATCGTCTGCTCAGTGGTGTTGTTCACAGAAGGAACATTGCCAGCCTGTTGCACATTCTCCTCGTTGGTGAGTACAAGTGTCTCCACGGTTTCATTTACTCCACTGTTAACATTCTCAGTCGACATTCTCAAATACTGCCATAAAACAAGGGTTAATTTAACAAATTAACAAATCACATAATATCCCCATATTATGACCGACCAACAAATAAGCTTAGGTAGGACACACTAGCGAATGATTTATTCGTCTCTCCCCTCCTAGTTCTATTCCCCGATCTCCGTCAGAGATCATATCCCTAAGCTCTGATACCAACTGTGACGCCCCCAAAACAGGTATACAACACCCATTCTGAGTCGTCAATAACATGGTACAGAAACAACTACAACTTTATTAATACAACATAAAAACTGTGAGTGTAAATACAAATATTATCATCTAGACAATATCCACACTCAAATAAGTCCTCATTACAATTATTGGTACAATATTTTACAAAAAAAATGGTGAGGACTACTAAAACAACTTCTTAGAACCTTCATTCCATACCCCGACTAGTATTTGCTACATTCTCTCCTCCTGAGAAGAAAATAGAACAACAAGGAAAAGAGTGAGCTCAACTAGCCCAGTAAAGAATATTATGACTAAGATAATATACAACAAATTATCGTTAGTCTTCAACAGGGAAAAATTTAATAGAATACAATAGACAACAAGTTTTAAATCAATATTCGCAGCGAAAAATAATAATTCATAGAAGAGTTACGTAGAGAATGAAATCTACGATTATCTATGAATTTAAAAGCCCATCATCAATATTTTATCCCTGTAATATCAATCAATAAATATCTTGAATCAAATAGTCATCTTTGCACTACAGGCCAAAGATATTCATCAGTTGGTCATGTTTACCTCAACACATGTTCATCTTTGCACTACGTGCCAAAGATATTCATCAGAAATCATTCATCTTTGCACTACAGGCCAAAGATATTCAGTTATATCATCATTTAAGACTGAGGATGGTGAAAAATATTTTAAAGAAAATGAATCCAGTGAAACAAAATAACAAATATTAAGGATTCGTATTTCGATTTATCCATGTCCAAAAATATCTTATAAATAATCATAGTGAAGTAAAATTCAAGAATGATCAAAACATGGATACAATCAAAGCTAGTATCCAGAATAGATATTTGGACGAAAAGAAGAAAATTTCATTTTTCGATGAATAGTAACTCGTGAATAGTAACTCGTGAATAGTAACCCCGACATGAAAAGTTCTAAATTTGATAAAAAGTTCAGATCAATACTTCGACATAATGATATTGAAGAAAATAATATCATTTAAGAAGAAATAACATCCCTTACCTCGGAAAGACGGTACTTCTGACTGGAATACTAGATATAGTGCTGAAGGAAACTTGCACCGTAAAGCAACACTTAAAGTATCAAATACTCACAAGAATACGCTCGATATAGAGAGAGAAATAGAGAGAAACTTGTGTTTCTGGTGTAATTTTCAATTCTAACCTAAGCACCCTATTTATAAGAAAATGCTTAGAACACCAAAGTAGAAAATTTAATATAATAATAATATATTTATCAAATTTTTCTTAGCCCACCTCTAGACATCTGATCTCAGCCCATTTATATCACATGTTAGCCCACTTAAATGCCAAAAAACGTTTTTCTTCAAAATAATAAATAAAACTTCCAAAAATCAATTATTTCGGAACTTCAGAACTTCAATAATTCATAATAAATAGCTCTTTTATCAGAAAATTCGAATCTCAACAATTTTTATAGGAAATTCAATTCTCTACAACTTTGTAGAAGAAAGTTTTTCCAAATTCCAAACAAAAATTGACCGAAATCCACAAACGGACGATTTTACAGTCAATAATAAATTTTCGGTCAAGAATTGTGTCCACCAACACACAAAATATGTGTTAATCATTTAATGCCACAAAAATACTCTTCCTCCTCATATACTCATATATCTCACATTCATTGTAAAAATATCACCATCAATATATTATTAAAATAATATATTTAAATGAATTATTTTATCAGAAAAAAGATAAAATATTAATTTTCAACAATTGTCACATTAAAAATTTTCTCCATCTATATCCACATAAAATCAATATTTTCCTCATCATATAAATCAATAATTAATTATACACAAATAATATTACAGAATCACAGTACTGGCAACCAGGCCGTTCCCAGGAAAGAGGGGGCTTTCCAATAAGAATTTCTCCTTACTGGCGCGCAATTAGATGACCAAACCTCTCATTAGACAGAACTTTCTAGACATTGCCAATAATGTTATCTAATAATATTATTCAGATAATATGAATTATTGCTCCGATAATAGAAAATACTGCGTAGTGACAATTATAAAATATCAACGTAGCAATTATTTAATCAATAAAATAAAATATTGAACAGTAATTACTGTAACCATTATTGAGTAGTGTCTTCTTACGTAAGAATCAATAATTGGTGCAATACCGTGTGCTACTGTGTAACAACGCGTATTACCGTGTTTTAACCACCGGGTATTCCAACAGTATTAACGGTAACAACTACGCTGTTATTTATAAACAACTTATTTTTGTCGTTTTCTTCATCCAATCGCTTTCCGTTATGGGACCCACAAAAGACTGCGCCGTCGTACGAATATTCTCCGACAGTAAGAATATTCCACGACCAAGCGAATATTTCCCGACAACAATGAATATTTTATAACCACTTGCTTATTTAAAATATTTGCGCATTTTACCCATAACTAACCACATTAATCAAATCAACCCTTACTTTTTCAAAATAATAAATAGAGGAAATTAAATTTTATTTATTAATAATTTGGGGTCTTACAGCTTGTATGCATACTACTTTCAGTTTCAGGGCAGTTGTTTTAGCAGTCCTCACTATTTTGTAGAATAGTGTATCAGTAATTATAATGAGAACTTATTTGAGTTTGGATATTGTCTAGAAGACAATATTTATATTTAAACTCACAGTATATGTGTTGTCGTATTTTGCACAATAATTGTTATAATAAAGTTTGTAGTTATTTTCTGTACGATGTATTTGACGACTCAGAATGGGTTGTGTGGACCTATTTTGAGGGCATCACAATGTATTTGTGCACAAAACTTTTACCCAACTTTATGTAACATATGCTACCAAAATTTGATCATCGCACAACAATCTATCATTTTCTTATTATTTTTTTAATTTATTAATTGCACGTATAAATTTATTATTAACAAAATGAATAATCTCGCCGCAACGCATGGGTTTATATCTAGTTAATTAAACTAAGACTCTCTTTTTGTTCCTTATTATTCTACAATAATTTTTTTAAAAGAGTATTTTAGTTACTTAGTCATATAATAAATTTTAAATTAAAAATCATATTTAGAATTTTAATTTAAGTTTTTATTCAACTTTAATCTCTAAATGGCTGTATATTAGAAATATTATAAGTACATAATAATTAATATAAAAAATTATAATTTAATATATATATATACACGGTTTCTTTAAAAAACGTACCGAAGACGGACTAAAAGAAAAACGAGTAGAAGCCAACAAAATTCGCGGGTCAAGAAGAGCTGAAGAAAAAAAGAAGAAGCACGCGGGTCAAGAAGAATACATGGGTCAAAAAAGTAACCCATGCCATATCACTTTCAGAGAACACCGCTCTCTCTCTCTCTTCCCTTTCTCTCTCTATCAGCGACCTTGCCCCTCTTTCTCTATCAGCGAGCCTGAAGCAAATCGGAAGGGTAAAAAGACGATCGAACAGGTGGTGTTGCAAATCAGAAAGTAGAATCGGAAGGTAAAGATTCCTACTTAATTTTGTAATTTCTGTTTGATTTGAAAGAAATATAGGTTTATTTTGGGGAAAGTGTATTGTTGATGTGAGGGCCTCTTTGTTCTCTGTTTTCTCCATATACAAGCACCAAATTCAAGCCCTATTTTGTTCTCTGTTTACTACATCTCCATCTTAAGGCCTCTTTCTTATGCTTATATTTTTGTTTTTATCTTAAGGGCCTCTTTCCAGTAATTTTTAGTTACGATTGGTAATCCTTCTAATTTGATTATTCTAATTATTATTTGAAGAGATTATCGTGTGTATACTTTCATTAATGTATAACAGACTATTTGTTTTATTCTATTTTTGAGTTGTCGACCTACGTGTATATATATATTGATTTCAATCTTCCTTTCTTTCTTTTATTGGGTTCAATGTCAAAATTCAATCTTTCCTTTTGATAGACTGACTGGTTCTAAGTTCTAACTGCCTTTGTTAATTATTACTACATTTTTCAAGACTGCTTAAGCTGTGCAGTAATAATTATGGGATACATCTAGCCTGTATTAGTTTTTCTTATAAATTAGGCCAAAAACAGTGAGATTTTTAAACAGTCACCGGGTTATTTTTTTCAGTTTAGTTATCTTAGTGTGAGATTGTTTTTTATCTTAGATAAGGAAAAATCTAGCATTATGTGAAAATTTTCAATCATAAGCTAAATTCATAATTCATAATATGTAAAGAAAATTTTGTAGTGATGCATAATAAATAACCTGTAATAAATTGTACACCACTTCGAATATTTGTTTGACATTTTGGCAATGCTTTGATATATAGTGAAGTGCATGTTTGGGGGCTTCTTGTTGTTTAGAGTGCATGATAACTGTAATCTGTGGGGAATCCTTGTTTGCACTTCAAAGTGTTGGCAAAATTAGCATTAGCTAAGAAGACTTCCTGGATTTCCACTCTTTAGCAAGACAATTAATTCATTTTTCTAAGAAACGAAAAGAATGTCACCCTGTATTATAGTATTAAAATGTTTTGGCTTGATTTTTGCTAAAAGTCATGCCCTTCTCCTTGAAAACTTCTAAAAAAGGGAATAAAAAGCAAGAGCCAAAAGAAACCATTGGAATTCTTTCTTTTGAAGTTGCAAATTTATGTCCAAAATGTTATTCTACATAAATCTCTTATTGATTTTGAAATTTCTAAGCTTAAAAGTGAGATCTTGAATTCTGATGGCATAAAAGCCCTGATATCTGCCGATGAGGCTTTTCTTTTGGAGCTTGCCCTAAAGGAGATGCTTGATGAGCTGAACTGTGTGGCTGGAGTTGTTTCTAGGTTTGGGAAGAAATGCTCCATACCAGCGTTGCAAGGCTTTGAGCATGTGTATGGGGATATAGTGGGTGGAGTGATTGAAGTGAGAGAATTAGGGTTTTTGGTGAAGGATATGGAGGCAATGGTAAGGAAAATGGAGAGGTATGTGAATTCTACCACTAACCTTTATGTGGAAATGGAAGTTCTGAGTGAGTTGGAACAACCAACGAAGAAGTTTCAATTGAATCAACATTATGAGAGTAGAAGGGCTTTTGAGCAGAAACTGGTGTGGCAGAAGCAAGATGTAAGGCATCTAAAGGACGTTTCGCTTTTGAACCAGACTTGTGATAAGGTTATGGAGTTATTGGCACGAACCATTTACACACTTTATGTGCGACTTTGTCATGTTTTTGGCAAACCTGTATTGAGGCGAGAATTTAACCTGTATAGATTTACCTTTTCTTTTGTTTAGCTGCTGTTATTATCCTAAATTGGGCAATCTGTGTATTTTGAAATATTTTGAAATTTGTACCATTCAACACTAGTCTTTTAAAATAAGTCTCTTAATGAAAACTAGTTTATGTTTGGAGTAGGCTTTTCATTTGTCAGTTTATGTTTCTATATATTTTCGTAAATGTCTTCATACCAATTTGCCAAGGACATGTGGTTTTAACAGACCAAGCGATTTGGAAATGGCAATTGAAGTATAGTCCCTCTGCTCATAAACCATATTTTTTTGCTGCAAACTTTTATAACTTCCTCAACGGTAATGATACTTCTTATCTACAGGAATCAACTACAGTTCACAACACTAAAAATTTGGAAACCCGTCAGAGAAAATGAGCAACAGTTACTACAAGTTAAACAACAATCCAAAGACAAACAACCTACATTTACAGGCACTCAACGTTACAGATGTGATGAGAAAATAACATTTAACCAATTAAATGGTAAAAATATGAATTCAGCTATATAAACGGCCATCGATATCTCCAAGACACCAACACATATCAAACACTTGGTAACCCCAAATGACGGGGCTGAACAGTCCTTGAATCCAATGTTGATAGGATCTAGGGCATTTATATTACACCGGACACAACAATTTCTGCAAAATCAAAACAAAGTAAAATGTTGGTGACCCCAAATGACGGGCCAAGTGTAAAACAAATCAATAAGCTTGCATAAGAAATTTATATATTTCTACTTTTGCTTTTCTTTTCCTTTAGTTTGCTTCCTGGAAACTAATACACACGTACCCATGACCCCCCAACTAGATGTTTCCATTTGTACTAAACAGAAAATATAACAGACATTTCCTTTGTGTCATATCCCAATATTGCATTAATATAATAGTCATATACAACAATGAAACCAACTAGCAAGATATTTAAAAACTTACTAGCAATATATTTAAGACAATTCTGCCTGTTACATCATCTAGTGAAACCAACATCAGTAACCAAAAAGAATAGCATCCCTCTTTTCATCAAAATCAAGAAATCTAGTATCAAGAATGTCTTACAGCACAACATCATCTTGCATCTCTGAACCTGTAAATAAAATATATGTATATTAAATTCAGCCAATATGTAACCCATAATATTGAATAAAAGAAATGATCAAACCTTGGACTGTGTGACTATCATTCTCTACTTTCTTTTCATTATTGTCAACATTATCACCACATTCATCACTACCCCATACTTCATCCTCTAAGTTAGCATCCATCCCTATAGTTAAAAAAACAAACAACATTTAAGTCCGGACAACAACAATTAGAAGAACATTGAGAATTGCATATTGCATATTTCATGACAGATTTTTCAATGAAAAGATTCTAAACTTGGGGATGCTACAAAGAACTACCATTTTAATTCCTCACTTTTCGTATTCTGATAAGTGATACCAAACTAATGTCTGATTTTAAGATTATAGGTACATGATATATTATTTTTATTTTGCTAGAGTTTTTCAAGTGATTCAGATAATACGAAGGAGAAAGTTTAACACAATATTTATAAGAAACAACTCACATGTCATTTATAATCTTTCTGCACCTTCTATGCCTCTGAAATTAACATCTGAATTTAAACTATATAATTAAGTTTGTCCTATTTTTCCCAACATAGAATGCCACCAGTGAAATTATACTAGTTTAATTATATTTGAATTAAACTAAAATATGCTTAAATATATCAATTTAATATAAATAAGTACAAATATTTTAATATGCAAAATAATTGCAAAGAAACGAGCTCAATTTAAACATATAGCTAAAATGAAAAAGAAAATATACTCTGTGTATTCGATGTCCGGCGATTTCCAAACCCTAGCTTCAGCTTCAGCGCTTTGAATGAGAATCGGGGAAAGGGGGTTTGAGAGAGAATCAGTAGAGAGTGATGGATTCGGGAACTGATGAGAGTGATTTCAAACGGGTCGCGTACAATCCAAGCTTGAGTGATCTCACTAAAACCGATTTGGAAAACCTATCTTTATCGTCGCTTTGAGAGAGAGGGGGGCAACAGGTTCTGTTCTGTACGAATTGGAAGAGTACGAGTCTAAGAGAGAGGGAGGGGTTGAAACGGTTTTCATATGTGTCGACCCGGTATTTTTTGACCCGCGAATTTTGTTGGTTTCTACTCGTTTTTCTTTTAGTACGTCTTTGGTACGTTTTTGAAAGAAACTGTATATATATATATATTCTATTACATATAAGAGACATTTAATTAATTAATATTACAAAAAGATTTTAACTTACATATTATTTATTAAAATTTAGTTAGCTAGCTTTTAAAACTAAAATAATAATAATAATTCATTATTTACGGTAATTATATTCCTAAATAATTATATATTAAAAAAAATTATAAGTAAATAATAGTTAATATAAAACAATTATAATGTATATTACAAAATATATTAATAACTTAAATTTTGTAAACAACTTTATTTCATATATAGGAGATCTTAACTTAATTAATGTTAAAAAAATCATCACTTATATATTACTAATTAAAATTTAATTACCTTTTAAAACTAAAATCTTAATCGTAAATTATTATGTTACAATAGTTTTATTTTTTATAAAATTTATTTAGTTAATTAATTATATAATAAAGTATGACTCAACAATATATTCAAACTTTTAGGTTTTCACTTAATTTTGAACTCTAATTAAAAATGCATATATAAACACAAAGAATTGATTATAAAAACTAAATATTAAATTTTGAAACTATATAAACATTTAATATTAAATTAAAAATAATAAATGAATCACATTAGTAACATTGTGAGTATTCGACAACTATATGTGATATGTACGTATTTTTTGAAGGAAAATAAATAATAGAAAGATAATTTAAAATTCAAAAAATATATTTTTTAATCAATATATAAAATAAATTAAAATTAAAATTATTTTATTTTAAAAATAGCACGTGCTTTGCATGGTGTACTTAGTTAGTAAATATATAATAAGATAAAACTTAGTTTTTTCTGTTCTCGTCTTTGGTCTTTATTATAGGCCTAGAATTTAACTAGAAGTAAAATATTTTTATGCTCCTATATAATGTTAGTATTAATTTAACAAAAATTAAAATTATCTTCATGGTCTTACAAATTTTAATATTAACTTATTATTCTGCAATGATTTTATTTTTTATAAGAGTCATTTAGTTACATAGTCATATAATAAATTTTAACTTAAAAATTATATTTAGGATTTTAGTTTAAATTTCTACTCAACTTTAATTTAGTTTCTAAATGACTACATATTAAAAATATTATGAGTACATAATAATTAATAATAAGAAAACATATATATATTAAAGATTACTTTAGTTACCAATTCTATTATATATTGGAGACCTTTAGTTAATTAATGTTACAAAACAATTCTAACTTATATATTAATTATTAAAATTTAGTTTACTAGGTTTTAAAACTAAAGTAATAATGACAACTCATTTTTTCAGCATTTATATTCTTAAATAATTATATATTAAATATTATGAGTAAATAATAATTAATATAAAACAATTATAATGTATATTACAAAATATATTAATAACTAAAATTTAGTAAACAACTTTATTTCATATAGGAGATCTTAAGTTAATTTATGTTAATAAAAATCATGACTTATATATTATTGATTAAAATTTAATTACTTTTTAAAACTAAAATTATGATCGTAACTTATTTGTAAGACCCCAATTTTTATGAATAAAGATTAATTTTTCTCTAAATATCATTTTGAATATTATGGTGTGGATTTGATATAATGTTATAGTTGTGGGTAATATTTACAAAATTTGCAAAGTAATCAAGTTGTCATAAAATATTCGATTGGTCGGGGAATATTTGTTTTATCATAGAATATTCGTACGACGACACAATCATTGATGGATCCCACAACGGAATTACTGTCGGAGTTAGAAAACGACATAAATAACTTTTTATAAAAATACAGGTAAAAGTTTTACCGTTAACTGTTGAAATACCTGGTGATAAAAGTATAGTAATACGTGTGGTTGCATAGTAGTACACGGTATTGCACAGTATCTTTGATTATTGATGCTTACGTGAGAAGTCACTCAGTTTTATTCAATTATTGCCACAGTAATTGCTGCATAGTATCTCACATTATTGATTCAATTATTGTCATAATATTTTATATTATTAAATCAATAATTGAGACGACAAAGTTATTCATATTATCATTTGCATTATTGACGATGTCTATAAAATTTTATCGAGAAAATGAGTTTGGTCACCTAATTGCGCGTCAATAAGGAGAAGTCCTTATCGGAAAACCCCCTCTTTCCTGAGAATGATCTGGTTGTTAATATTGCGAGTTATAATATTAATGATGAATAAATGTTATTAAAAATATGTTTTGAGAAGCCAAGTGATTTGGGATAAATGGAAGAAATTTTTATGAAGTATTTGCTATAAATTTGACATATTATATGGATTCCCACTTACCCATTTTTCAAAATTTTCGGTAGAAAATTATCTCAATTTTGTATATATATATATATATATATATATATATATATATATATATATATATATATAAAAGAATCACGGGGGAGGGGTGTAGAGTCACGGGGGGGTATATTATTATTATTATTATTATTATTATTATTATTATTATTATTATATATTATATAAGTTTTGTTTTTTTATATAAAATAGAAAATATATTATATTTTATTATGCATAGTGTTGCATAGTACGACATAGTATTTGCATAGTGCAGCATAGTAAAATTAAAATTTTTAATCGACCGAATTCGCCCGTGATTCCTACTGTTGGTCCGTGATTTTCTAAATTCAAATAGTGTCATGTCATTCTCCTATAAATAGGATGCTCAGTTTAGAAATAAAAATCACACCAGAATCAGAAAATTCTTCTTCTATAATATTGAGCGTATTTCTTTAGAGTTTAAGAAAGTTTTAAGTGTAGAAAACAGTGCAAGTTTTCTTCAAGAATATCTCCGCTATATCAGTCAGAATACTCTCCTTTTAAGGTAAGGGGTATTATTTATTTTATATTCGCTTACGATATTATTTTTCGTATTCGTAAGGAATTTTATTTTCGTTCAATATTCGTAAGGAATATTATTGTCGTTCAATATTCGTAAGGAATATTATCTTCGTTCAATATTCGTAAGGAATATTATTTTCATTCAACAGTCGTAAGGGATATTATTTTTGTTCAATATTCGTAAGAAATAATATTTTCTTCCATACTCTGTAGTATGTAAGTAATATTATTTCGTTTCAGATTCTGAATTCTCCACTCATTTTGTTAAGTATTGCTTCTATACATCTTGAAATTAGTAGATATCATTGAAATTTGTATTTCATCTAATATCGTTTTATAAGAATATTTTTTGAATATTCTTGTTAAATTTTGATCTTTTCATTCCAGAGTACTATCCACGGGGTACTATTCACCCATGCTACTATTCACGATAAAAAATTTATTTCTTTTTTGTCCAAATTATTTTTGATACATGAATATTATTCTTGAATTTTATTCCACAAAGTAGTTATCATGTTGATAATTTGAATATTTTTAAACTCTGGATAAATTTAAAATCTTTAATATTTATCCTTGATTTCGTTAGATTGATGCTTATATTATTGTCATCATCCTCATGCTTATATTATGATGAAAATCATCTTTGGGCCGTAGTGTATAGATGGACTGTTGATTGATATGATTATGACCAGAAATTATGTATCGGTATAATCATGACCTGTAATATTATAAACGATGTGGTAAAAGTCGTTATTAACCCGTATTACATTGATGGACAATTGTTGGTATGGTCATGACCATGGGTTCTCTTCGGCCAAGGGTGCAACCGTGCAAAGATGAATTGTTATTTGGCATGATCATGACTACTGGTGATCATAACAAATATCATTGGCCCGTAGTGCATGGATGATTCGTGGCTGTGATACTAATGAATATCATTGTCCCGTAGTGCATGGATAATTCGGTGATGTGGATTATTTATTAAATTGTGTTGCAGAGATAGAATATTATAAATGAACTTTTAAATCATAGAAGATATATAGTAGATATCATGCTCTACTTGACTCTTCTAATGGATTGCTATTTTCGCTGCAGTTATTGATCTAAAACTTGTTGTCTATTGTATTACATCAGTTTAACACTGTTGAAGGCTAACGATAATTTATTTTGTATTATCTTAGTCATAATATTCTTTACTGGGCTAGTTGAGCTCACCCTTTGCTTTCATTGTTTTTTTCAGGAGATGAGAATATAGATGAGACTAGTTGGGGAACGGAGTGATGGTCCGAGATAGTGGCTATAGTAGTCTTCACTATTTTATAAAATAGTGTGATAATAATTGTAATGAGGACTTCATTTGAGTTTGGATATTGTCTACGAGATAATATTCGTGTTAAAACTCTCAACTTTGTTTTGTCGCATTTTATACGACAGGTATTTGAATTATGGACCATGTATTTGACGACTCAGAATAGGTTGTGTATACCTATTTTAGGGACGTCACATTATTATTTTATAATAATATTATTTTTTATAAAAAAATATTTAGTTAATTAATTATACAATAAAGTATGACTAAACACTATGTTTAGGATTTTAAGTTTTCACTAAACTTTGAACTCTAATTAAAAAATGCATATATAAATATAAAAGATTGATTATAAAAATTAAATATTAATTTTTGAAACTATATAAAAACTTAATATTAAATTAAAAATAACAAAAGAATCACATTAGTAATACTCAATTGTGAGTATTCGACAAGTGTATGTGATATATAGTCATTTGTTTTTTTAAGAAAAATAAATAGTAGTAAGTTAATTTAAAATTCGAAAAATATATTATATAATCATCATATAAAATAAATTAAAATTCAAAAATAATTTTATTTTAAAAATAACCCATGCTTTGCACTGGGCACTTAACTATTACATATATAATAAGGCAAAAGTTAATTTTTTTTGTTCTTGGTCTTTGTTATGGAACTAGCTAAAACACTTTTTTAAGTCTCCCTAATTTTATTTTATTTATTTTAAATTAATCCAATAAGATAAATTTATATGTGTGCAAAAGTATGTACCCTAAAATAAAAAAACGACTGTGAGAGCTTAGAGTGAAAAACCACCAATAAAAAAATAAATAATTTACTATACAAAAGCACAGGATTATGTTGAGCCGAGTTTAATATTTTATAACTAATTTGCTATATAATTAATTATAGTAGCGTATTAACTAATAACTAAATTATAGTTATATATTGTAAATTATATTTATGTTATGGACATATTTTAATATCATATTGAAGATTATTATAATTAATATTTTTATCAGTAATAAATAATTCACATGTATGTGAGCTAAGTTTTTAATTTAACTTTGTAGTTAAATTGTCATTAAAATATAATAGTTAGGCTTTGTAGTTAAATTCATAAATAATTAATGATTAATGAGATTAGATGGCCAAATCCTTAACTTAAAGGGTCCTTAACACTAATATACAACAATTAGAAAGTAATTATAAAAATAAAACATCTACAAAATAATTATAAAAATAACGCAATTCACATTAATAAGGAAACCTAAAATCAAGGAGAAATAACTGCCATAATTAATAATTCAAATTCAAATGTCCACCAATCAACAACACTTCCATGTCCCTCTCTTTTGATGATCTCAGGCGCGAGATACTCTGTGTCTTCAAAACCTCTTGCTTTATTGAGTTGGAACCCACCCTTAATTCCTGAGTAGTTTCATCACTTCATGTCAAAATAAATAAACCGTGAAACATATATATATATATATATATATATATATATATATATATATATATATATATATATATACTCACAAAAACTCATAATTCATAGACATGACAGTTGATGCAAACCTGTAGTGATCCAAATTAAAAATCTAAGAAGCTCTTGTAGCTAAGTTATTTCTTTTTCCATTTCCGATACTTAGATTCTGTAAATGTCTGAAGTTCTTCCACCTTCTTCCTTGAATCAGTCAGAAGACCCTCTATCTCCATTATCTTCTTCTTCAGTTCAACAGTAGCTTTGGTTACCTTGGTGTGAAGGTTTGGTTACCTTGGTGTGAATGTTTGGTTACCAACTGCACCATGAAAAATCTGAAGATGTGGAGGTGAATTGGTTACCTTGGTATAACAATTTGGTTACCTTGGTATAAATGTTTGGTTACCAATTGCACTATGAAAAAACTGCAGGTGTGGAGGTGGATTGGTATCCTTGATATGAAGGTTTGGTTACCTTAGTATGAATGTTTGGTTACTAATCTCTTCTATCAGTTGCTAATTTTTGGATCAACAGTAGCTTTGGTTACCTTGGTATGAAGGTTTGGTTACCTTGGTGTGAAGGTTTGGTTACCAACTGCACTATGAAAAATCTAAAGGTGTGGAGGTGGATTGGTTCAACAGTAGCTTTGGTTACCTTGGTATGAAGGTTTGGTTACCTTGGTGTGAATGTTTGGTTACCAACTGCACTATGAAAAATCTGAAGGTGTGGAGGTGGATTGGTTACCTTGGTATGACAGTTTGGTTATCTTAGTATGAATGTTTGGTTACCAACTGCACTATAAAAAAACTGCAGGTGTGAAGGTGGATTGGTAACCTAGGTATGAAGGTTTGGTAACCTTGGTATGAAGGTTTGGTTACCTTAGTATGTCTGTCACTTTGATTTATTCATATAACTTAAAAAATTCTCAACTAGAAATTTTGGTAAAGCCACATTATGTATTTCAGCATCAAAACCCCTTTAAAACAGGTTCTTTACATAATAAACATGCTTTCCAAATTCTGCCTAAGAGGCGACAACTTTCAAATTATCCAAGTTATCAATTCTGCCTTCAGCAAAAGAACATGCTCTTTCACGAGACATCAGATGAAATCTAAATCTATTCATGCTTTCCAAACTTTTGAGTAAAAATAATATATCATATGTTGAACTTGACTTTTCAACAGTAGAAGTAAGATGAAAAACGAACATATCAAAGAAAAGAGGCGTATACAGCGGATATGTTCCAACTTTGTCCAACACACAAGAACAATAAACCTGTTGACAAAGTTGAGAACAACCTTATTTATGTTTCAGAACCCTAAGTCAATTTATATGCTTGACTCCACAAACCGTCGGGCAAACCCTCCTCTGTCGGGCAAACCCTCCTCTGTCGGGCAAACCGTCGCCACTTTGGTTTATAGTAGAAAAAAAGAGGATGAAGAAAAAAGAGGATGAAGAAAAAAGAGAGAAACAGGAATAAATATCAAAAATGGGTCTGCTGTGTTTGAAAAAGAAAATAATAATTAACGGGAAGAGATATGGGAGATCTCCAATACTAATCCCCTAAATGAAGGAATCCTAATTGCATATTAATCCCTTAAATTAAGGAATTCTAATTGCACTAATATTGTAAATATATATGATAAAGTGTTATTTTTTTATAAATATTTTATGGATGTATGATTTTTGTAATTATTTTTAAAAATGTACTATAATATGTAATTGTTCCTAACTTAAATGCTTAAATCCATTAGTTGGGCTAACACTGACCGGCGATTTGGATTAGAGGGCCCACATTACTGATAGAATCTATTCCATAGTGTGGGTTAAAAAAAGCCTTTTACCCTTTTGGGATGTCTGCCCCCACAAAACCAGTTCAATTCATGTATTTTATTTTAATTCGTTATATTTAATAAAATTTTAACTTTAATATTGATTAATATATAAGTTTTTTAAATGTTTTAGTTATATAATAAAGGACTAAAATACAGTTTCAATTCTACAATTTGTAGTGTTGTTGAGATTTACACCCTAAGGTTTAAAATGCATCTGAGTGCACCCTAAAAAAAATTTCTCCTAAAAAAAATGCACCTCCATGGTTTAAACCGGTCAAAATACATTCCAAAGTTTTTTTCCCTCCAAGCAAAATGCTCCTTCACTTTTGACTTTTGGGATGCATTTAAATACGTTTTAAATATTACTCACTCTGTTCTTAAAAGATTGACGTTTTAAGAAGTAATTTTTGTTCTGATATATTTGACGTTTTGAGTTTATCGATACATGGTAACTATTTTTCTCTACTTTACCCTTATTTAAAGCTAATTGAATGGTATACTCCTTTTTGGAATTTACAAAGCTAATAATTGGTCGAGACAATTATAATATTTAAGGGTAATATAATATTTTATATATGTATTAATTATATTTCTTAATCTATGTGAATTAACCGTAAATGACAATCTTTTAAGAACATAGAGAATAAGATACAAATCTCAACAACCCTACAAACTTTGAAGTTCAAATTGTATTTTAGTCTATGGTAAAGTCATGGCCTCCTAAGGGTAGGTAAGTCAAAATATGGTATTTACAAATTATGTTAATGAGAATTTTAGATTAAAAATGCAAAATTTTCACTTCAATGTAAATTATTTAGTTTTTATGATTGCCAAACTCCCATCTTTTAACTATACTTTTTCTACCAATGTAAATCAACATAAGCTGAAAATAGATTTCATATGTAAGTTTCTAAAGCTATTAAATTAAGTACATGCATAAATTTTAAGAAACTAATATTTCTACATGTATTTTTGATATTTACAGATGGTCATCTCTCACGTGAGTATATACTGGGTGTAGACACTCGAAATTTTCTTTTCATGTTACTAACCCTGCAGGAGGGTAAAAACGTCTTTTTAACACTCTAGAGATAACCCTGAAGAACCACAACATCAATTCTAACCCTGGAGATAGCCCCAGAAGATCCAGTTTCCAACCCCGGAGATAAGCCGAAAAATTAGTTTCCAACCCCAGACGCCACATGTGCGTTGACCTGCTGACGTGACACGCGTGGCAGGTCTGAAGTGGTATTTAATATTGTACTTTGGCACGCGTCCGCTGCTGATGTGGCTTCTTTTGAATTTTTTCCAAAAATTTACCTCTTCAAAGATTTGAACTTGCAACCTCTTGCTTAGAATTGCTTGGAATTTTGATCACATGACCATTAGAGCAACATTAATCAACTGTTAAAATTTTGCAAGGATTAATATTTATTTCAAAACATGAGATTTTCCCCATATATTCCTTTCTTCTCCTTCACTAATAATAATAATAAAAATAATAGTACTAATAAAAATAATAATAATAATAATAATAACGATAATAATAACAATAATAATAATAATAACAATAATAGTACTAATAATAATTTTTAATAACAATAATAATAATAGTACTAATAACAATAATAGTAAAAATAATAAAAATAATAATAATAATAACAATAACAATAACAATAATAATAATAATAATAATAATAATAATAATAATAATAATAATAATAATAATAATAATAATAATAATAATAATAATAATAATAATAATTGCAAGACCCCAACTTATTATAAATAAAATTGAATTTCCTTTATTTATTATTTTAAAATAGTAAGGGTTAATTTGATTAATGTGGTTAGTTATGGGTAAAATGCGCAAATATTTCAAATAAGCAGGTGGCTAAAAAATATTCATTGTTGTCGGAGAATATTCATTTGGTCGTGGAATATTCTTCCTGTCGGGGAATATTCGTACGACGGCGCAATCTTTTGTGGGCCCCATAACGGAAAGCGATTGGATGAAGAAAACGACAAAAATAAGTTGTTTATAAATAACGACGTAGTTGTTACCGTTAATACTGTTGGAATACCTGGTGGTTAAAACACAGTAATACGCGTTGTTGCACAGTAGCACACGGTATTGCACAAATTATTGATTCTTACGTAAGAAGGCACTACTCAATAATTATTACAGTAATTACTGTTCAATATTGTATTTTATTGATTCAATAATTGCTGCGTTGATATTTTATATTACTGTTGTTTTAATAATTGTCACTACACAGTATTTTCTATTATCGGAACAATAATTCATATTATCTGAATAATATTATTAGATAACATTATTGATAATGTCTAGAAAGTTTTGTCTAAGGAGAGGTTTGGTCATCTAATTGCGCGCCAGTAAGGAGAGATCCTTATTGGAAAGCCCCCTCTTTCTTGGGAACTGTCTGGTTGTCAGTAATGTGATTCTGTAATATTATTTGTGAATAATTAATCATTGATTTATATGATGAGGAAAATATTGATATTATGTGGATATAGATGGAAAAAAAATTTTATATGTGACAATTGTTGTAAATTAATATTTTATCTTTTTCTGATAAAATAATTCATTTAAATATATTATTTTAATAATATATTAATGGTGATATTTTTACAATGAATATGGGATATATGAATAAATGAGGAGGAAGAGTATTTTTATTGGATTAAATATTTAACACATGTTTTGTGTGTTGGTGGACACAATTCTTGACCGAAAATTTATTATAGACTGTAAAATCGTCCGTTTGTAGATTTCGGTTAATTTCTGTTTGGAATTTGAAAAAACTTTCCTCTGCAAAGTTGTAGAGAATTGAATTTTCTATAAAAAATTACGAGATTCGAATTTTCTGACAAAAGGCTATTTATTATGAATTATTGAAGTTCTGAAGTTCCGAAATAATTGATTTTTGGAAGTTTTAATTATTATTTTAAAGAAAAACATTTTTTACAAATTAGTGGGCTCAACATGTGATAAGAATAGGCTGAATTCAGATCTTCTAAGGTGGGCTTGATAATTTTGTAAATATAATATTATTATATTCAATTTTCTGCTTTGGTGTTCTAAGCATATTTCTATAAATAGGGTGCTTAGGTTAGAATTGAAAATCACACCAGAAACTAAAATCTTCTCTCTCTTTCTTTCTCTATATTAGTGAGCGTATTCTTGTGAGTATTCTAATACTTTGAGTATTGCTATACGGTGCAAGTTCAAGTCATAGCCTATATCCGGT
This sequence comes from Panax notoginseng, assembly GCA_016801055.1. NCBI lineage: Eukaryota > Viridiplantae > Streptophyta > Magnoliopsida > Apiales > Araliaceae > Panax > Panax notoginseng. Next base: position 8,767,357 of record CM029016.1, read on the forward strand.
GTTTCAACTAGAAGTACTGTTTTACGAGGTAAGGGATGTTATTTTCTTCGTAAATGATATTATTTCTTCAATATCATTATGCCGAAATATTGGTTAAATTTTTTTATCAAATTTAGAACTTTTTCATGTCGGGGTTACTATTCACGAGTTACTATTCACCGAAAAATGAAATTTTCTTCTTTTTGTCCAAAATATCTATTCTAGATACTAGCTTTGATTGTATCTATGTTTTGATCATTCTTGAATTTTACTCCACTATGATTGTTTATAAGGTATTTTTGGACATGGATAAACTGTAATATGAATCCCTGATATTTATTCTTTTGCTTCACTGGATTCGTTTTCTTTAAAATATTTTTCATCATCCTCAGTCTTAAATGATGATATAACTGAATATCTTTGGCCTGTAGTGCAAAGATGAATGATTTTTTATAAATATCCTTGGCCCGTAGTGCAAAGATGAACAGGTGTTGAGATGAACATGACCAACTGATGAATATCTTTGGCCTGTAATGCAAAGATGACTATTTGATTCCAGATATTTATTGATGTTACAGGGATAAAAGGTTGATGATGGACTTTTAAATTCATAGATAATCATAGATTTCATTCTCTACGTAACTCTTCTATGAATTATTAATTTCCGCTGCGAATATTGATTTAAAACTTGTTGTTTATTGTATTCTATTAAATTTTTCCATGTTGAAGACTAACGATAATTTGTTGTATATTATCTTAGTCATAATATTTTTTACTGGGCTAGTTGAGCTCACCCTTTTCCTTGTTGTTCTATTTTTCTTCTCAGGAGGCGAGAATGTAGCGAGTACTAGTCGGGGTGTGAAATGATGGTTCAAGACAGTTGTTTTGGTAGTCCTCACTATTTTGTAAAATAGTGTATCAATAAGTATAATGAGGACTTAATTGAGTATGAATACTGTCTAGATGACAATATTTGTATTTAAACTCACAGTATATGTGTTGTCGTATTTTGCACGACAATTGTAATAATAAAGTTGTAGTTATTTTCTATACCATGTATTTGACGACTCAGAATGAGTTGGATGGATTGGACCTATTTTGGGGGCGTCACAATAATAATAATAATTTTTAATTGCCAAGTAAAAATATTAAGGTTCAGCAGTGGTGGGTCTAGTTGTATATTGGATTTGTTCATTTTACTTAATTAATTTATTTTATTGATTTTGAATTGTTAATTAGCTTTTTTGTTTGATTATTTTTTCCACCATCCATGTAGACATACACTACCTCCATTCCATAATAATTGTCGTTTTAGAAGGAAATTTTTTTTCCAATTTATTTGTCGTTTACAACTTTCTAGGAGAATAAATTACTCCCTCCATCCCATAATAACTGTCGTTTTAGCTTGATACACATGAATTAAGAAAGTCATTTAGTGCTATCATTTATTAATTAAAATTGGTGTGAAATTTCATCACTACCCCTTTATGGGAAGTTGAAAACTATTAATACAAGAGAGAAAATTTCTTGGGACAATGAGAGAAGGTAGGGGTGATATAGGAAAGTAAATAATTTATTCTCCTAGAAAGTTATAAACGACAAATAAATTGGGAAAAAAATTTCCTTCTAAAACGACAGTTATTATAGGATGGAGGTAGTATTTATTTTCCTATATCACCTCTACCTTCTCTCATTGTCCCAATAAATTTTCTCCCTTGTATTAATAGTTTTCAACTTCCCATAAAGGGGTAGTGATGAAATTTTACACCAATTTTAATTAATAAATGATAGTACTAAATGACTTTCTTAATCCATGTACATCAAGCTAAAACGACAGTTATTATGAGATGGAGGGAGTATGTTATATACACACACCCTCTCTCTCGCGTGCTATTAATTCCATTAAAAGTCAGTTATTAAGTGATGTAAATGTAAATTAGGATTTAGTTGAATGATTTAACTCATGTTATATATGATGCCACATCACTCTCTTGGTAAACTATGGTTGAAACTTTGGCTATATTTTAGGTAGTTTTAATAATTGTTTAAAAGTTTAATATTATTAGTGTTAAAAAATATAGTTAGTTTATTTTTTTTGATAGCTTAACAAAAGTTTACTGAAGTAATTAAGTCAAAAGCTTAAAACCCTTGGTATCACCCAAATTTGATAGTGAAAAATTTAAGACCTACAATCACTATAAATGTTCCTCTTGTTTTGGTATTTTTTTGTTACTTATGTTTCGAAGGTGGAGGAACAAGGATGCGGAAAAGAATAGTTGTTAAAATTATTATTATTATTATTATTATTATTATTATTATTATTATTATTATTATTATTATTATTATTAGTGAAGGAGAAGAAAATAATATATGGAAAAAATCTCATGTTTTGATATAAATATTATTCCTTGCAAAATTTTAATAGTTGATCCATGTTGCTCCAGCGGTCATGTGATCAAAGTTCCAAATAAAAAATTACAAATTTAAATGACATGTGTCCAGTGGCGGAACCAGAACAAAATTTGAGGGGGGGCAAAATTTGAGGGCGATTAATGGAGGTCCGGAGCAACGACGTGTAGGAATTGAAGCGGTTGGCAGAAAAAGTGGCCGTTAAAGTGATTTTTTTTAACTGATGAAGCACTCAAACAACTTGAGTTAACTTATAACTCATGTATGTACATCAATTTACAGAGAGAACCCGTTAATTTTCATGTTTTAACCAAATTAATCTCTTTATGGCATTTATACAAGCACATGGTATGCAAGCTTTAAAAATCCTAGTTTCATGACATCCAAACATATAAACAGATAACCTCCATACAATATTCCATCCTTATATCATCTAAACCTTTCATGGTTCCATAATCAAAACTCTCATAACCAATTTCAAATCAATAACAAATATATTTTATCCAATTTCTATAAACTTATTTTACATAACCAATTTTACATATTTTTTCTTTATTTTTGTGTGTGTGACTGGCCGTACCGCCCCGCCCCGCCCCGCCCTCCCCTCCCCTCTACCGGGGCAGGTGCCCCCCCTGGCCCCCCTGGTTCCGCCAGTGCATGTGTCAAAATATAATATTAAATACCACGTCAGACCTGTCAGCAGGTCATTTAACCCTCTTCATTTCCCATAGGGAATGGCCTAGTTGGTCTTGGACATCGGCAATGAGTAATGACCACCAACTCTCTCTCCTAACAAGTGGATTTTTAAAAAAAACAGGTGAAGGCCGACATAAACAGTTAAATGGGCCGGTTTTATCCTAACGAATCAATTTGATGCACAATTTCAACTAATTAAGTTTGTTGTCAATGATAACGGCTCAACATTTTTTGACCAAAAAACGAGCAACTCTTCTAGGTGGACATAGAAATTGAATATGAGTATATTTAAAATTTTATTTATTTTTATTTTTATTTATTATTGGGGGTCAAAATACAAATAAGTAAAATTCAAATGCATTCATTTTTAATTTTTATGTCTAATTTTTATGTCCACAGAGTTTTTGAAAAACGAGTCATGCCTCAAATTACATGCATTTATGAGTTCTTTCATTGGATCATACTCTTTCTGTTCATTAATATAAGTTGTTTTAGATTTGTGCATAAGTATTAAGAAAATAATTGTATACGTATAACATTAAATATAATATCAATTGTCTATGTATTAAAAAAAAGAGTGTTATTTATTGGACAAAAAATAGTAAAAGAACCAAAGTTATATTTAATACTTAATTTGGGTAATATTGTAAACTGAGTAATTAATACTTACTTGAAATTCTCAAACGATTTATATTAAAGAATAAAAACACTTTTCTAAAATAACTTATATTAAAGAACGAATGGAGTATATTATTTCAGAGCGGGTTTGAAATGATCAGCTCATGATTTAATTAATTTGTTGTATCAATAAATATAGTAAAGAGTTATATTTTAAATAATAATATTTGTTATTTTAATACTACACAATTACAACTTTCATCTGTTATATAAATATAATTTATTTTTATAAAATTATCTAAATAAATTATTATTTAAATATTATTCCCTTCGGTCCTTAATATAAGTCGTTTTAGGGTTATGCACAAGCATTAAGGTAATGATTGTATAGCATTAACTATAATATCAATTGTCTATATTACCCTTGTTTTGGAATAAGAGATTATTATTTATTAGACAGAAAATAGTGAAAGAACTAAAGTTATATTTATTACTTGAGGTAATATTGAAAATTAAGCAATTAATGTTTACTTGAAATTATAAAACGACTTATATTAAAGAATAAAAATATTTCTTTAAAACGACCTATATTAAGGAACGGAGGGAGTATACAATTAGAACTATGTTTAATGTTTCATTTCCTTTAATTGCATGGAGGGGTTATAAACTTATAATTAAGAAAAGGGGGAATTAATAATTGATTTGGCGCCTCTTGATGCTCTCCCTCAAAGCCACATTAGTAGTACTATACCCTCCATCAAGCACAAGGTTCAACCCACTCACATACTTAGCTTCATCACTACCCAGATATACCGCCGCGGCCGCCACATCCTCCGCCTCCACCGTCGCCTCCTTCAAATTTGCAATGTCCGATATAAAACCCACCACCTTCTCCCGATCCTCTACCCCAAAACATTTCCTCAGCATCGGAGTATCCACCCCGAAAGGCGAAATGCAATTAACCCTAATCCCATAACCCCCTAATTCCACACACAAATTCTTTGTAAGCCCCACCACAGCGTGCTTGGACGCCAAGTAAGCATGGGAAACATCTCCGGAAGTAACAGATGCAACACTGGCGGTGAAAATTATGCTGCCTTTTTTAGCCGGAACCATAACCCTTGCAGCGTGTTTGGCGCTTAGGTATGACCCGAAAACGTTAACATTGAAGACGTGTTTGAAGTCTTGGTCGTCGGTGTTTTGTATTCTTGTTTCTACTTGGCCGTTGATGCCGGCGTTGGCGTACATTATGTCGAGTTTTCCGTGCTTGGCGATGGTGGAGTCAATTAGGTTTTTGACGTCGGAGTCGTTGGTGACGTCGCAGTGGATGAAGGAGAGGGAGTCGGAGTTGTTGATGTCTTTGCATACGGAATGTCCTAGTTCGTCTTGGACGTCGGCGATAACAACTTTGGCGCCGTGACGGACGAATAGACGGGCGGTGCTCTCGCCGATGCCTCTGGCGCCGCCGGTGATCACGGCCACCTTGCCCTCCAACCTGAAAAAAAAAATGATAATGTATATTTGCACTTAATTTCAATTCAAATATTAATGTTATCAAAAGTAAATATATATTTAATGATATTTTTTCAATTGTTTTAATGTAATGGACAAGTATATAATCTACTCAATATACGTGAGTGGTATATCAGAGCTTAAAGGCAAAAATTAAACAAAATTTACCTTTTGGCAATCGGAGCTAACAAAGAGGAGCCTTTCATGATTTTTCAACTTCTATTTTCAGCTGAAATGAGAGGTCGAATTTTGCTACTACTCACTGGATTTGCTCTTGTATTTAACAAAGATGTTACTAAAACGCAATATATATAGTAATTGATGGGGAAATTAAATAATAAGCATATGGACATGGACCATCAACTTTGACTGGAAAGTACAGTTTGTAGCAATCATTTTTGACTGAGCTCTTCTATGTAGCCAGTAAAATTGGATATAAAAATTGAACGTATATAAATGTATTTAAATTTTATTTATTTATACTTTTATTTTTAATAAAAAATCAAAATTTAAATAAATAAAATTTAAATATACCCATATTTAATTTTTGTGTGCACGTAGAATTTTTGTTTTTGACTTGATAGTTGTTGTATTAGTCGTAGTAGGTGAAGCCTTGGAGTCCAAAACGTTATGTACGTTCATAGTAATTGCATGAGGACCACAAGCAGTATTATAAATAGTTCAAATTACTAATAAAGTTTGACCAGAAAAAAATAGAAAAATAAATACAAAGTAGTTATCGAACAAGGGTTGGTGAGTTTTGGCTTTATCAATCATGTTATCGAGATTCAAGACCAATTATACGTGTTACGCGGGTAAATTATATAGGAGTAAAATAAGAAATTTATAAAATTTAGAGGATTAAATAAAAATGTATAAAAAATTTAATATGAAAATAAAAAAATAATAATATATATAAAATTATAGGGACAATTTTTTTTTAAAATATATATGAGATAAAATCACCAACTTTTTATGGAGGTTTTATAATATAGATAGAAAAGATAGGTAAATAGATGACTACTTCCATATAAAGTTAAATCGGGATGGTAACTAATATTCCCTCCCAATTTAAAAATGGCCGGACTATTTACCATGTTTTTTAAACAGAGTAAAGTTTGTACGAACAATTTTAAAGTTGACTAAATATTAAAGTTTTTCTATCATACTCGTATTTAGATTTGACAATTTATTTTATAAATTAATGGTCTAGCGTATATTAACTAGAATTATTTAAGTTGGTTAATTATTTTAAATTCTTTGAATTGTTAAATTTTAAACTCATATTTTTTAAAAAAAAAATAGTCCCAAATCAATTAACTGCTTTTGATCCATTTTTTTCATCATGTTTAATTTGTTTGTACTGATAAATCCACAACATAAAATGATATTTTCATAATAAAATTATCGCTATAAATTCTATTATAGCAACGATTTTTACCGTCGTTATATATCTATAGCGATATTTTTATTGTAAAAATATTATAAAAATATTAATTTCCATTTGGAAATGGTAGAACAACACGTCGACAAACAGAGAAAAAGGAAGAGCACACATACGCCACGTGAGGATGATAATAGAATTATTGACAAATCCTAAACAAAATTTTGACTTTGTGGGATACAGAGAAAATAAAACATATTTTAGCTTTAAAAAACTGAAATTTGATCAAATTTTCATATGCAGTGCAGAATTATAGGCATATTTGGTTTTAACTTTTGAGCCTCCAAACATTTTTTTTTATTCTTTCTATTTGAGAGAGAGACAAAACGATTCCATATTTTAGAGAGAGAAAATGATAGACTTCATGGGTGATCGTCTGGATCGTTTCTAATAAAACCGTAATATAGAATACTCACGACATCTCAACCCTCCATCTATATAGAGACGAAAATATTGGTACAATCGATGTGTAAAGAAATCCGTATTAAATGAATACCCACAACATTTAAATCTCGTACTTATAAGAAATAAGAATAAGAGCATCTCCAGCAGATGGACTATCTGCTGGACTATATTTAGTCCATCTAATATCAGCAAATGTCCTTTAGTCTTCACTCCTTCCAGCAGATGGACTATCCTGTAGACTATCTCGTGGACTATAATATAAAATGATTAAAATAATCAATTAATTCAAAAAAACTCCAACGGACATAATCCAACGACCATATTCCAACGGCCATATTATAACGGCTATATTTTAATAAACAAATATCATCTATAAATATAAGTCATATCTAGTCTCTCATATTCACTCGTCTTAACTTCATTCTTCCAGTCAAATAAGTTATTTTAAATATGTCTCGTCAATTCGAATTAGCTATGTTGCACGTCGATGAAGAAGAAGATGAAGAAGAATATGGACAATTATTAGGCATGGCGGCTATTGAAGATGAACAACAAAATGTCAATAGGCATACATCGCGTCATCGTGGTTCTGTGCAAGGTCGTATTACCATTGATCGTGGTAGACATGAAGGTCATAATCGACTTTTTCGTGATTATTTTGCAGAACATCCTACATACCCCCCGTATCTATTTCGGAGAAGGTTTAGAATGTGGCGCCCGCTTTTCCTCCGAATTCAAAGAGCAGTTGAAGCGTATGATTCATACTTCATCCAAAAAATGAATGCTGCAGGACATCTCGGTTTATCTTCTCTACAAAAGATAACTGCCTCAATGCGGATGCTTGCCTATGGTGTTTCAGCGGATTCCGTTGATGATTATGTGCGAATCGGTGAAAGCACGGCTATATTAAGTCTTAAAAGGTTTGTAAAAGCAGTCATTTCAATTTTTGGTGATGAATATCTGAGATCACCCAATAGTAATGACATCGTTAGATTGCTATCAAAAGCTGAAGAGCGTGGTTTTCCTGGGATGTTGGGGAGCATCGACTGTATGCATTAGAAATGGAAGAATTGTCCGGTTGCGTGGCATGGTATGTATTCTGGACATGTGCATGAGCCAACAATTATTTTAGAAGCGGTGGCTTCATACGATCTTTGGATATGGCATGCATTTTTTGGATTACCAGGCTCTCATAATGATATTAACGTTTTGGAGAGATCATCTATCTTCTCTGCTCTTACTGAAGGTCGTGCTCCACCAGTGAACTACTCAATTAATGGCAATGAGTACACGATGAGATATTACCTTGCTGATGGTATATATCCCCCATGGGCAACATTTGTTAAAACTATTTCGGCACCTCAGGGAAATAAAAGAAAACTATTTGCTAAGACTCAAGAGGCGCTTAGAAAGGATGTTGAGCGAGCATTTGGGGTACTGCAAGCACGTTTTGCGATAGTTCGTGGTCCTGCACGATTTTGGGATCAAACAACACTAAAAGAAATTATGACTGCATGCATAATATTACATAATATGATCGTTGAAGATGAACGAGATGAAAATCAAGAACCAACAACCTACGATACACATGACGAGATTCCAACTGTAGAAGTGTCTCATGAGCGTACCCCACAATTACTTGAATTCATTGAAGCAAATCATCACATAAGGGATAAACAAGTTCATTCTAAACTGCAAGAAGATATTATTCAACACTTGTGGACACTACATGGCAGAGCCTAATCCATTACATTCTACTACAATAATAAGCAAATTAAGCTACTTCAGGCTCCATTACATTCTACTACAATAATAAGCAAGTCAACTACTAGATGTAACTCTTTTCATGATTTCTTTCTTACGTTGTTTGTAATATTCAGCTACTTCAGGCTCCATGTTAGCAGTGTCAATCATCATAATCCTTTCATCCTCTTGTGCTTTCAGTATATTCAACTTCTCTTGCTCTTGAAAATATATTCTGTCCATGTTCTCTTGTCTCTTTTGTTGGTTCAATTTCATCTGATGCTCAAACTTCTCAAACCTCAACTCCATAGGTGTACTAGTGTCACCAATTCCTTTGCCCTTTTTAAATAATGCTTTCGAAACCTTTCTTCCCATTGGCCTCTCTAATCTTGCAGAGATTGTATCTTCAATACTATCGTCTTCACCCAAACTGACTTCTTCTGCGGTTGATGGAGAAGATGCTGCTGGACTTGACTTTCTATTACTTTTCTGTTTTTTTTTCACTATTATTTGTTCTCCATTTTGGTGCATCCTTTAATATTCTCCAACAATGCATAAATCCAAAAGGTTGATTTTGCATACTTTTGAACATCTCTAATGCTTGACATATCTATTAAAAAATTATTTACAAAGTATTAAATATAAAATATAAGAAAACTTAATGAAATTTTATATGAAAAAATTGAAATACCTTATCTTGTTCGCCTACACCGCTTTGTTGCATTCTTTCAATTGAAGCATAATATCCACAAAATTTGTTCACCGCGAGTTGAATTGTTGACCAACGTTTTGCCAAAGCAGTAGAATTGCGTTCAGACTCGAAATTTTTGTATTCGTGAAAGTATTCGTGAACTCTTTCCCAATATCTTCCATGTTTCTGATCGTTTCCTTGAATTGGATCCATACTTACATTTAGCCATCCGGAAACAAGAAGAGCATCTTCTTCAATTGTGTAATTTCCCTTTCGCCCTGATCTTTTATTGGACTCATTTTCGGGAGTCTGAATTGGTACATCAGTTTGGATTGAAAATTCATCCAACAAATTTGGATCATCAAGTGAGAAACCTTCAGATAATAATGAAGAATAATACATTGGAGGATCATGATTTTCCATCTAAAAAATAAATTAAAAAGATATTATTAATAAAAAACAAAAATCAAATATAATAAAAATATAAACTATTATTAATAAAATACTTACAATTGCTAAATGTTGGAGTAGTTGATTAAAAGATATAAAATAAATTGAATTAGTATTATACATATTTATAGATTTTCAATTTCTATCCGTTTGTACTCTTTATTACCGTTCTGAAATTTTTTTTCTATCCGTTGGATTGTACTTTATTACCGTTTCTCTTTTTTCACTTCACTTTCAGTTCTCTCACTTTGTCTCCTTCTTCTTCTTCGACAGATCTTCTTCTTCAACAGAGTTTCTCTTCTTTTTTTTTCTTCAATTTCTTCAACATAGAGTTTCCTATTTAATTATATTAAATTATAGTCTGGCTGATTTTTGGTTCGCAGATTTGGTCGTTTTGAGCGGCCGGAAAAGTTGGCCGACTAAATTTGATCCATCTGCTGGAGCGATTTTGACATCCTAGACTAAATATAGTCTACGAATTTGGCAACTCCGGCCTGCTGGAGTTGCTCTAAGGGGCGGACCTATAGCAGGATAGAGGAGACATCTGACTCCTCTTAACTTTCAGGGGGGGCATATTTAAAAAAAAATAGGAGAAATTTAAGTGAAATTTCACATTTCGACTTAAAAAATTAAAGGACAAATCAGTAGCCCAACTTTCCATCTATTCAGCAGCAATAAAGAGAATAAAGCAAAAGTCAACACTCAACAACTCCAACTCGACAACTCTTCAAATCTCCCAAAATAGTAAATCTCAATAGAGCAACTAGGATTCAGATATGCAAATTCCAAGTGGTCCAGTGGACCAAGTCTCCAAATTTCAAAGTACATTTTAATTTTATAAATTTAACAATTATTTTAAGAATTTTTGTAATTATTTATGGATTCTTCTTGTTTGTGCTTTTATAAAATTAAGGTTTTTTATTTCTTAAAGCAACACTGTAACAATGAAGAGAATTCCATCAAATAAAAGTTCTTCAAGTATGTATTCTAATCTATTTTTATTTTCTTTAAATTTTATAATTTATTTTGTAATATTACTTGTTAATGGTTAAATTGAGATTGCTTATTGTTAGTGCTAACTACACTTAACTATTCATATTGTATATTGATTTGTTTTGATGTTGAATTAGTTTTTAAATATTTATTAATTGTTAGGCATGAACATACGTAATTGGGTTACAACAACTAAACTTACAAAATTAGCTGAATGGACTAGTGACGAACCTGCCACTGTTGATATTCACCAAGAAATTCACCCGTAAAATGTTAACCCCCAAACCCAAGTACCAGAATCTTTTGCCCAAAATATCCACTTCCAAATCCATACAGCGGTATCTCCTTCCCTTAATATTGAAGGGGATCCCAGTAAAAGACCACTAATAAGTTTTTATTCTGCTGGTGAAAGAGAGAATTTTCGAAGTTATTTACTTAGGGACCCGATTCAACCAATACCTCATAAATTTTCCGATACACTAATTAGTGGAATTGCTCATAAATTCAACAAGAATTGGTACAAAAAATATCAAAGTTGGTTGGAATATAGTTTGAGTGAAGATGCTCTATTTTGTTTGTGTTGTTACCTATTTAAAATTGATCATGTGGTGGGGATGCATTTGTTGGCGTGGGATTTAGAAATTGGAAGAGAAAGATTGGAAATACATGTTGGAGATCATAGTAGTGTTCATCGTAAATGTAAATAGGCTTGTCGTGATTTATTGAATCAACCTCAACACATATATATTAATCTTGCTAACATAACTGAGTAACAAATGATCGATTATCGTATTCAATTGCACGCATGAGTTAAATGTGTTAAGTTTCTTTTAAAAGAAGGATTGCCTTTTCGTGGTCACGATGAGTCAGATGGTTCAAGAAAACGAGGGTTATTTATTTCTTAGCTAAAGTTTCTTTCGAAAAACAATGATGAGGTGCATAACGTTGTCCTAAAAAATGCTCCAGAGAATCATAAATTGATTGCACCCTCAATCCAAAAAGATATTAATTTGTATATTCGCTGCATTTGACTACACAAGCTATCATTAAAGAATTTGTGTAAGACCCCAATTTTTATAAATAAAGATGAATTTTCTATAAATATCATTTTTGAATATTATGGAGTTAATTTGATATAATGTTATAGTTGTGGGTAATATTTATAAATTTTGCAAAGTAAGCAAGTTGTTTTAAAATATTCGTTTGGTCGGGGAATATTCTTTTTGTCGGGGAATATTCGTACGACGGCACAATCATTGGTGGACCCCACAACAGAAGTATAGTCGTAGTTAGAAAACGACAAAATTATCTTTCTATAAAAATAACGGCTGAGGTGTTACCGTTAAAACCGTTAAAACTGTTGAACTACCCGGTAGTAAAAGTACAGTAATACGCGTGGTTGCATAGTAGCACACGGTATTGATTATTGATACTTACGTGAGAAGTCACTCAGCTATACTCAATTATTGCTACAGTAATTGCTGCATCATATCTCTTAAATTATTGTCATAGTATCATCTGTATAATATGTTATATTATTAAATCAATAATTGAGACGTTGTGGTAAGTTTGGTTATTTTTATGGGGGGCCATATGTCATCATCTAAGAGTCTCTTCGTCAATAGTAATTACCGTCGTCAATAGTAATTACCGTCGTCAATAGTATTTACCTTGGTCAATAGTATTTACCTTGGTCAATAGTAATTACCTTCGTCAATAGTATTTACCTTGGTCAATAGTATTTACCTTGGTCAATAGTAATTACCTTCGTCAATAGTATTTACCTTGGTCAATAGTAATTACTTTCGTCAATAGTAGTTGTCCCTTCAATATTACCAAGAGTCATTTGACCCTTCGTTAAGACCAAGAGTCATTTGACCCTTCGTTAAGACCAAGAGCCACCCTCAGTTTTTCTATAAATAGAGGCCTAGGGCTTCATTATTTTTCACGAATTCATTCAAGCTATAGAGAGAGAAAGTATAGAGAGAATAAGAGAGAGAGAATAAAAGTATTCTGCTAATTCACTTTTCCAATATCCAGTTCTTTTAAGGTAGGGAATATTATTTCTTTTATATTCATGAAGAGAACTTCTATTATTCCATTCTTTATTATTCTGTTGGAATAACCAGTATACGCGGTCTACCCTATACTTGGTGATATTCTTCTATTATTCTGTTGGAATATCCTGTCTGTGTGTTTTACACCGGACCTGGTTCCGTCTTTATTATTATTCTGTCGGAATATCCTGTCTGTGTGTTTTACACCGGACCTGGTTCCATTATTTATTATATTATTCTTTATTATTCCGTCGGAACATCCTGTCTGTGCGGTTACGCCGGACCTAGTTCCATTATTTATTATTCTGTCGGAATATCCTGTCTGTGCGTTTACGCCGGACCTGGTTCCATTATTATTATTCTGTTAAGAATAACATGTCTGTGCGGTCTATCGCATGCATGATGATTTCTTTTGTTATTTCATTCTTTATTATAATCAGTTGATTAAAACTTTGACTTCTATACTCCATGAAATTAGTGGAATATCCTTGACATTTGCACTTCATCTAGTATCTATTCATGAAAATATTCTCCTGATCAGTCTTGAAGTTTACTCCACAAAGCAGTATCATGTTGACAATTTAGACGTTATTAATTCTTGGATAAATTAATTCTTGAACTTGTTTTATTGAATTCTTATATCATTGTCATCATCCTCATGTTTATATTCTGTTGAAAGTCATCTGTGGCCTGTAGTGCATAGATGGACTTGGTATGATTATGACCAGGGATGATTCGGTGTAATCATGACCGTAATGTTACAAATGATGTGGTAAAAGTCCTCATTGGCCCATAGTGCATTGATGGACAGTTGTTGGCATAATCATGACCATTAATGAATACACGAATATCCTTGGCCGTAGTGCAGGGGTGATTCGATGATGTGGATTATTTTATTAAGCTGAGTCTCAGCGATAGCAGTGTTGAAAAACCTTTTAAATCATAAAAGATAGTAGAGTTTATTTTCTACTTGACTCTTTTAATGGATTGCTTGTTCCGCTGCAGTTAAACTTGATGTCTATTATATTTTATCAGTTTAACATTGTTGAAGGCTAATGATAATTTATTCTGCATTATCTTAGTCATAATATTTCTTACTGGGCTAGTTGAGCTCACCCTTTCTTTCACTGTTCTCTTCAGGAAATGAGAACGTAGCTGGGGCAAGTCGGGGAACGGAGTGATGGTTCGAATGATAGTATTAGTTAGTAGTCCTCACTATTCTATGTAATAGTGTGTTAATAAATGTAATGAGGACTCCTTTTGAGTATGAATACTCTCTAGAAGATAATATTTGTATTCAAACTCACAGTTTATGTTTTGTCGTATTGTACACGACAGTTGTATTAGTAAGTTGTATTTGTATTCTGTACTTTGTATCTGACGACCCAAGCTGGGTGATGTATACCTAATTTTGGGGGCGTCACAGTTGGTATCAGAGCTTAGGGATATGATCCCTGGCTAAGATGTGAGAATAGAACTAGGAGGGGAGAGACGGAGAATTCCTTCGCTAGTATGACCTACCTAAGTTTATTTGCATGGTATTTAATTGGTCGGTCATAATATAAGGATACTATATGACATATCAATTAACTTTTATTTTGTGGCAGTATCTGAAAATGGCATCTGAGAATGTTGAGAATAGCAATGGAGCACAGGCGACTATTGATTCACCACATATCAATAATCAGGATAATGTGCATCAGGAAGGTGACAATCCTCATGCAAACAACAACACTGACCAGATGATGAATGATGGAATGTTCAGAAACTTTATGCAGTTCATGCAACAGCAGGCGAGAGCGGCTCCTGTCCAAAATATAGGTAGAAACACTGAAAACTCTCGGACGGTCACCGCTAAACAGTTCAAGGAGCTGGGACCACCAGAGTTTAAGGGAGAGCCAAAACCACTTATAGCGAAAACATGGATAAAGCAGATTACCAAGATATTTGATGTCTTGGGATGCTCCGAGGAGCAAAAGGTTCCCTTTGTCGCCTTTATGTTGCGAGGAGAGGCAGATTACTGGTGGGAATCGATTAAGCGTACTCAACCTGCCGCACTGAAGATGTCTTGGGAGAAGTTCCAAGAGCTGTTCAATGACAAATACTTTCCCGAAAGTGTTCGTCACATGAAGGAGGTGGAGTTCATCAAATTGGAGCAGAATAATATGACCGTGTCGTAGTATGAGGCTAAATTTGCTGAGTTGTCCCGGTTTGCGTCCCACTTAGTGGATAATGAAGAGCGAATGACGCGAATGTTTTTGCGAGGTTTGAAACCTGAGATATGTCAACATCTTATTTCTCATAAACTGTGTTTGTATTCAGATGTTGTGAATAGGGCTCAGTTAGTGGAGCGCGATAACGAGTCAACGCAACCAAAAGAGAGCAGTCGACAAAATGATAATACCAGTGAGAGCAGTCATCGAAGCGGTGACAACAAGCGTGGAGGGAATCAACAGGCCAGAAATGGTAACCACTTCGGTGGTAATCAGGACCAAAATAATAAGAATGGTCATTTCAAGAAGAGGAGATTCAACAATGATGGAAAGATGTCAGCACCAGCACCCGTTGTTAAGGAAGGAGAACGACCACCTATCATATGTTTCAAATGCGGAGGGGAGGGGCACATCAGTCCAAACTGCGCGATGCCGTCTAAAGCATGTTATAATTGTGGAAGAGAAGGTCATTTAGCTCGATTTTGTCGTTTACCAAAAACAAGTTCAGCCAAGATGGAGACACCAAAGGCCGTCCCAGAAAAGTCAAAACCGGTAGTGCAAGGGAGAGCGTTTGTTGTGACCTTCCAGAAAGCAAGGAACCCGAATGAGGTCATCACGGGTAAGCTTATCATAAACTCTAACGAAGTCTATACTTTATTTGATACCGGTTCTACCCATTCTTTTATTTCTCCTACTTGCGCTCATCGATTAAATTTGATTCCGGAGAAATTAGACTTTGACTTATCTGTTGAAACTCCATTGGGAGAAACCTTCATTACATCCACGATTTATAAGTCTTGTTTGGTTCAAGTTGGTACCCACACATTACCTGTCGATCTTATTTCATTAAAAATACTTGCATTTGACGTGATTCTAGGGATTGATTGGTTAACTACTCATCATGCAAAAATTGATTGTTTTCGTAAAGTTGTTAGCTTTCATATTCCTAATCGACCTATTATGTGAATTCAAGCAACCAAACCATTAAAACCAATCGCTGTCATCTCAAGCCATAAAGCTATTCGTTTATTGAAAAACGGATGTCAAGCTTTCTTAGCTCATGTCACGGATCTAAACAAAAATACGTCAGTTTTGAATGATATTTCTATTGTTAATAAATTCCCTGACGTATTCCCTGAAGAACTTCCTGGCCTACCCTCAGAGCGTCAAATTAAATTTTGTATCGACCTTAAACCCGGTACAAAACCCATTTCCAAAGCCCCATATCGAATGGCTCCTATTGAACTTCAGGAGTTAAAGATCCAACTGCAGGAATTGTTAGACATTGACTTTATTCGTCCTAGTACTTCTCCTTGGGGTGCTCCTGTTCTATTCGTGAAGAAGAAAGATGGAAGTATGCGACTTTGTATTGATTATCGGGAGTTGAATCATGTCACCATCAAAAATAGGTACCCATTGCCACGTATTAATGACCTGTTTGACCAGTTGCAAGGAGCACAATTCTTTTCAAAGATCGATCTTCGTTCTGGATATCATCAGCTGAAGGTTAGAACTGAGAATATTCCAAAGACGGCTTTTAGAACTCGGTACGGGCATTATGAATTCCTAGTCATGTCCTTTGGATTGACTAATGCTCCTGCTGCCTTCATGGATATGATGAACCGGGTATTCAAGGAATATTTGGATCACTTTGTGGTCGTCTTTATTGATGACATCCTTATTTATTCTAAAAGTCGTGAAGATCATGAGCAACACTTGAGGCTGGTACTCCAAAAGCTTCGTGAATACAAGCTTTATGCCAAGTTGAAGAAATGCGAGTTCTGGCTGGAGGAGGTAGCATTCCTTGGGCACGTAGTATCAAGTCGTGGAATATCGGTTGACCCGGCAAAGATTGAAGCTATTCAAAGCTGGGAGCAACCTAAATCAGTGACCGAAGTACGTAGCTTTCTTGGTTTAGCTGGTTATTATCGGAGATTCGTGGAAGGATTTTCTCGAATCGCTACTTCGTTAACTCAGCTGACTCGGAAAGATACAAAGTTCGGTTGGAGCGAAGAATGTGAGCAGAGTTTTCAAGAACTCAAGAGGAGACTCATTTCAGCACCTGTTCTAACAATACCATCTGGCTCGGAGGGATTTGTCATCTACAGTGATGCTTCGAGCAAAGGGTTGGGATGCGTTCTCATGCAACATGGAAAAGTCATAGCCTATGCATCAAGACAACTCAAGAAATATGAGAGGAATTATCCTACTCATGATCTAGAGTTGGCAGCTGTTGTCTTTGCACTTAAAATTTGGAGGCATTACTTGTATGGGGAGAAGGTGGAGATCTTTACGGATCATAAAAGCCTCAAATATTTCTTCACTCAAAAGGAACTCAACATGCGACAACGACGTTGGCTTGAACTGTTGAAAGATTATGATCATACCATTCAATACCATCCTGGAAAAGCGAACGTGGTAGCTGACGCATTGAGTAAAAGATCATATGCAAGTACGAGTGCGATATTATCAACACAAAGGCCCATTTTGTGTGACTTGCAAAGGATGGAGATAGAGTTAAAGACTCCAAGGACCCATGTGATGATGGCGAATATACGAGTAGAACCAACTTTAATCGATAAAGTTAAAGCTGCTCAAGCTACAGACCTGGAGCTGATGCGTATCAGGAAGAAAGTGCAAGAAGGTGCTATGCCGGAAGCAAGAATCGATGAAGAAGGAATACTTCGAGTCAACTCCAGACTTTGTGTTCCTAACAACCCTGATTTAAAGTATGAAATCATGATGGAGGCGCACAACACACCGGAAGTACCAAAATGTATCATGATCTTCGTCATACAATTTGGTGGAGCAATATGAAGAGAGAGATAGCGCTGTTTATCTCAAGGTGTCTAACTTGTCAACGAGTCAAAGCGGAGCATCAAGTACCAAAAGGTCCATTGTAACCACTTGAAATTACAGAATGGAAGTGGGAGCACATTACCATGGATTTCGTTACCGGTCTTCCTAGGGTTTCTCAAGGTATTGATGCGATTTGGGTCATTGTTGATAGATTGACCAAGTCTGCTCATTTCTTACCGATACGAGAAACTTATACACTTGAACGTCTTGCTCGTATGTACATAAACGAGATTGTAAGACTGCATGGTATGCCAGTATCCATAGTTTCTGACCGAGACCCAAGATTCACTTCACGATTTTGGGTTAGTTTACAAAAAGCTATGGGCACAGAGTTACGATTTAGTTCAGCATATCATCCTCAGACGGACGGACAATCAGAGAGGACTATTCAAACTCTTGAAGATCTATTAAGACTCTGTGTCTTTGACTTCAAGGGAAGTTGGGACAAGTTCTTACCATTGGTGGAGTTTTCCTACAACAACAGTTATCAAGCAAGTATTGGCATGGCTCCATTCGAAGCATTGTATGGAAGAAAATGTCGTTCTCCAGTATGCTGGGATGAGGTGGGTGAAGCAACGTTGTTGGGACCGGAGTTGGTACGTATGACTACAGAAAAGATTCAAACGATCCGACAACGTATAAAAACCTCACAAGATCGACAAAAGAGTTATGCTGATCTTCATCGAAAGGACGTGGAATTTGATGTAGGAGATCATGTGTTCTTACGTGTTGCTCCATGGAAAGGAGTTACGAGATTTGGAAAGAGAGGAAAGCTCAATCCTCGATTTATCGGTCCATTTTTAATCCTCGATCGAGTAGGAACTGTGGCTTATAGACTCGCTTTACCGCCAAGTATGTCTCGTGTTCATAACGTTTTTTACATATCCATGTTACGCAAATATGTGGAAGACCCGAACCACATTATTGAGTTAGAACCGGACGAAATAGCGGAGGATTTGACGTATGAAGAAGTTCCTGTTCAAATCTTGGATAAGAAGGAACATATTCTACGCTCCAAGGTTATACCTCAAGTCAAAGTTTTGTGGAGAAACCACGATGTTGAGGAAATGACTTGGGAGTTAGAATCTGAAATGAAATCAAGGTATCCTTACCTCTTCGACATACCAGGTACGTACCCTAATTTCGAGGGCGAAATTTCATAAGAAGGGGAGGTTGTAAGACCCCAACTTTTATAAATAAAGATGAATTTTCTATAAATATCATTTTTGAATATTATGGAGTTAATTTGATATAATGTTATAGTTGTGGATAATATTTATAAATTTTGCAAAGTAAGCAAGTTGTTTTAAAATATTCGTTTGGTCGGGGAATATTCTTTTTGTCGGGAAATATTCGTACGACGGCACAATCATTGGTGGACCCCACAACAGAAGTATAGTCGTAGTTAGAAAACGACAAGATTATCTTTCTATAAAAATAACGGCTGAGGTGTTATCGTTAAAACCGTTAAAACTGTTGAACTACCCGGTAGTAAAAGTACAGTAATACGCGTGGTTGCATAGTAGCACACGGTATTGATTATTGATACTTACGTGAGAAGTCACTCAGCTATACTCAATTATTGCTACAGTAATTGCTGCATCATATCTCTTAAATTATTGTCATAGTATCATCTGTATAATATGTTATATTATTAAATCAATAATTGAGACGTTATGGTAAGTTTGGTTATTTTTATGGGGGGCCATATGTCATCATCTAAGAGTCTCTTCGTCAATAGTAATTACCGTCGTCAATAGTAATTACCGTCGTCAATAGTATTTACCTTAGTCAATAGTATTTACCTTGGTCAATAGTAATTACCTTCGTCAATAGTACCTTGGTCAATAGTAATTACCTTCGTCAATAGTATTTACCTTGGTCAATAGTAATTACTTTCGTCAATAGTAGTTGTCCCTTCAATATTACCAAGAGTCATTTGACCATTCGTTAAGACCAAGAGTCATTTGACCCTTCGTTAAGACCAAGAGCCACCCTCAGTTTTTCTATAAATAGAGGCCTAGGGCTTCATTATTTTTCACGAATTCATTCAAGCTATAGAGAGAGAAAGTATAGAGAGAATAAGAGAGAGAGAATAAAAGTATTCTGCTACTTCACTTTTCCAATATCCAGTTCTTTTAAGGTAGGGAATATTATTTCTTTTATATTCATGAAGAGAACTTCTATTATTCCATTCTTTATTATTCTGTTGGAATAACCAGTATACGCGGTCTACCCTATACTTGGTGATATTCTTCTATTATTCTGTTGGAATATCCTGTCTGTGTGTTTTACACCGGACCTGGTTCCGTCTTTATTATTATTCTGTCGGAATATCCTGTCTGTGTGTTTTACACCGGACCTGGTTCCATTATTTATTATACTGTTCTTTATTATTCTGTCGGAACATCCTGTCTGTGCGGTTACGCCGGACCTAGTTCCATTATTTATTATTCTGTCGGAATATCCTGTCTGTGCGTTTACGCCGGACCTGGTTCCATTATTATTATTCTGTTAAGAATAACCTGTTTGTGCGGTCTATCGCATGCATGGTGATTTCTTTTGTTATTCCATTCTTTATTATACTCAGTTGATTAAAACTTTGACTTCTATACTCCATGAAATTAGTGGAATATCCTTGACATTTGCGCTTCATCTAGTATCTATTCATGAAAATATTCTCCTGATCAGTCTTGAAGTTTACTCCACAAAGCAGTATCATGTTGACAATTTGGACGTTATTAATTCCTGGATAAATTAATTCTTGAACTTGTTTTATTGAATTCTTATATCATTGTCATCATCCTCATGTTTATATTCTGTTGAAAGTCATCTGTGGCCTGTAGTGCATAGATGGACTTGGTATGATTATGACCAGGGATGATTCGGTGTAATCATGACCGTAATGTTACAAATGATGTGGTAAAAGTCCTCATTGGCCCGTAGTGCATTGATGGACAGTTGTTGGCATGATCATGACCATTAATGAATACACGAATATCCTTGGCCGTAGTGCAGGGGTGATTCGATGATGTGGATTATTTTATTAAGCTGAGTCTCAGCGATAGCAGTGTTGAAAAACCTTTTAAATCATAAAAGATAGTAGAGTTTATTTTCTACTTGACTCTTTTAATGGATTGCTTGTTCCGCTGCAGTTAAACTTGATGTCTATTATATTTTATCAGTTTAACATTGTTGAAGGCTAATGATAATTTATTCTGCATTATCTTAGTCATAATATTTCTTACTGGGCTAGTTGAGCTCACCCTTTCTTTCACTGTTCTCTTCAGGAAATGAGAACGTAGCTGGGGCAAGTCGGGGAACGGAGTGATGGTTCGAATGATAGTATTAGTTAGTAGTCCTCACTATTCTATGTAATAGTGTGTTAATAAATGTAATGAGGACTCCTTTTGAGTATGAATACTCTCTAGAAGATAATATTTGTATTCAAACTCACAGTTTATGTTTTGTCGTATTATACACGACAGTTGTATTAGTAAGTTGTATTTATATTCTGTACTTTGTATCTGACGACCCAAGATGGGTGATGTATACCTAATTTTGGGGGCGTCACAATTTGGGGATGGGTTTTTTTCTTTGTTGGTTGATGAGGCTCGTGATACATCAATCAAAGAACAAGTGGCAGTGGTTTTACGTTAAGTGGACAAGTATGGTTGTATCATTGAGCGATTTCTTGCCATTATTCATGTTCCTGAAACTTTTGCTTTAACACTAAAAGTTGTTATTGATCAACTTTTTTCTAAACATGGATTAAGCATGTCGTGTATGATAATGTCGAAGGGGAGAAAAGTACAGAAGCTAGTACACTTTTGAAATTCATGCATGATTTTAAGTTTGTGTTCTTATTACACTTATTGAAAGAAGTCATGAGAATTACAAATGACTTATCACAAGCCTTACCGAGGAAAGATCAAGACATTATTGTAAGCACAATAGCTCTAGTCAATAAAATCAAGCAACGATTATAATGCATGAGAGAAAACTGAGATGATTTGGTAGTGGAAACTTGTGAATTTTGTGCATTGCATAACATAGTTGTCCCGAGGATGGAGGATATTTTTGTGTTTCAAGGGAGATCACGACGCAATATTGAAGAAATCACAAACCTTCATTGCTTTAGGGTTCAATTATTTTTCACTGTGATTGATAGTTAACTTGGGGAGTTGAATGAGCGTTTTGATAACGCAAATACAGAGTTACTTTCAAGTATAGCTGGTCTTGACCCACGTGACTCTTTCTCGGCATTTGACAATAAAAAATTAATTAATTTTGCGAAACTTTACCCTTCAGAATTTGATGATATGGAACTTTTGGCACTTGATGGTCAACTCCAAAATTATATTGTGGATATGAGAAACGATCCCAATTTTTCGAGTATAAAAAGAATTGGTGAATTAACTCAAATGTTGGTTAATAAAAGAAACGATGATGTGTATCCACAAGTCTATTTATTGCTGAATTTGACTCTACTTTTGTCCGTTGCTGCTGCAACTATTGAAAGGACATTTTCAGTCATAAATATCGTGAATAATGAACTCCGTAACCAAATAGAAAATAAATGGATGAATGACTGTTTAGTAACAATCATTAAGCGTGATATTTTTGTAACTATTAAAAATGAGGCTATCGTGTAACAATTTCAAGTAATGAAATCTCGAAAAATATTATTGTAAATAATATTTGAGGATTGTTTAGTTTTGTGATTCATTTTATTAAATTTTTATTAGTAATAGATTTTTTTTTGAGACTGGATCGGCCCTGGCAGGAACCTCGGTATAATCAACGATTGATGCGGTAGAAGACGCCACACAAAGCTATGCATTGTGTATGATAAATCAAAGATAAACCTAACATAAAACTATCAAGAGTTCCAGAGTTCTCAAAGAAATCAAAGGGAGAATAATCTCATAAGAGTTCTATTAATAATCTGAATTGTTTGATTTACATCAACTTTGACCCTATTTATACTACTCAAAAGTACAGTCCTAATCCTAAAAACAAAAGGAACAAATTACATTATAACAATCAAACTTAAAATTGAAATGAAAATCCTAATTAAATAAAACCTTAATTATATTAGTAATTAAAAATAATTTTCTAAAATCAATATGGCATAAACAAATCCTCCTCCAATTGAAATTAAGAATCCGCTAATTGATAGGAAATAAAATTGCCGCCTGAACAAAGCATTCCCGCGTGAAGTTTTTTCAGCGTCAAACTGGCTGATATTCCTTCAAGAATCCGCAATTTCAATATTTCCAAACTAATAACGTAATGCGTAATCCGCTTAGCCTTTGGATGCAAAGGCTAGGAATAATAGACGTGGCCCACTTGAATGGCCCACATGGGATGTAATGTTCCTAGTAAGGGTCCTTTACACTAATAATAGATGTAATGTAATGATTGGCTTGAATTGAATTGGCGAATTGGGTCAGTCCAATAATACTTGTATCATACTAATTAATTAATTAATTGATGAACAACTTTTTTAATTGAATTTTCTTCAATAATTTTCAGTCCAATTACTTAAGATCATTTGATGCAGTTGAGTTATTGTCATTTGATACGTGTCCGATCAAAATTGTATCAGAAAGTATAATCAGATATTTTAGGGAGAGAAAATGTAATTACTCCCTCCGTCTCAAATTAATTGTTCAGTTTTGATTTTTTAAAGTCAAATTGACTATTTTTAGAATTAATAATTAAGCATTTATAAATATATTTCTAAAATTATAAAAATTGGGATTAGTAATAAATTGTATATACTTTCTTTTGGTTATAATCTCTTCACCTATATTTTAGCAAAAATAGAAAAAAGATTAGATTTAAAAATGATCAATTTGACTTTAAAAAGTCAAAACTGAGTAATTAATTTGGGACGGAGGGAGTAGATTTTAAAGAGGGGGAAAATGTTACAGATTTTAGAGAGGAAATTTAAAGAACATTAAAGATGGGGACGAATCTATAAATATTAGGGATAGAAGGTGAAGGAATATAAAAATTAAATATCATAAATAATTTATTTGATTGGACCATAATAATAGTAAACTTGAAATTTGAAATATGGGTTGACTTATAACTATATGGTTCTAACTTACAAAACCCATATTAAAAATATGTAATGTCATTTTAGTTTTTAAATAGAATCATAACCAAATTTTATAAACCAAAATTAATCTATAACCATATTTTGTCAGGCATATACATAACACATGTCACATGATAATTTTTTTTATTAGTTTTCTCAACAAACAAATTTAACCAATAGTTTAGTGTGAAAAAAATTGGGTTAGTCTAATTGGCCAAAAAATTGGGTTAGTCCAAGCTTTTATCATTGGATTTCGCCCCAAAAATTCTTAAAGCACACAAGTAAGGCCGTAAACGAGTTGAACCGAAGCAAATAGAGAGCTGCTCGAATTCGACTCGAAATAATAAATTCGTACTCGAATTTGACTCAAATTCAAATTGTATTTGAAAAGTTCTACTCAGATTCGATTCGACTCGAATATTTATTACTCAAATTCGATTCGGCTCAGATCGAATTATATTCAAAATACTCTCGAGCTTCAAATTCAAGTTCGAATTTGAGTCTCTACATAATAAATAGTTTTATAATAAATATAATTATAAATTGAATTTGTTATTTTACTTAAAAATGAGAAAATATATTTATTATTACACTTTACAAATATAAAATCACAATTAAAATTAAAAACAATACAGTAATAATTAATTATCCTAATTTGATTTAAATTTGTATTTATTATAATAGAATGTATCGAATAACAATTAAAAATTCGAGTAGTTTGAATTTTAAACGAATCGAGTATAATCTTGCTTAGATTTTACTCATATATTTATTCGAACTATTTTTAATGCTCAGATTTGGATCATATTATTAACGAATCTGAGTCTCGCTCGTATTTTTTCGAGTTGAGCCCGATTTGTTTGGTTCGTTTACATCCTTACACGCAAGGGTTGCAAATCATGTCCAATTGAACCCTGGTTTATATAATCATTAAAATAATTATAAATTTACATCACAATATTTATTTAAGCTTTTTAATAAAGATATTGTTGGGTTACTATTCTTAGATTTTGTTTGTAGTTTTGGCTTTTAGCTATCATTTGCACCCAAAAAATAAATAAAATAATAATTATAAATAAAAGTGCCTAATATTGATGTATACACAACTTAGAAAATAATATTAAAATAAATAGTTATCTACATGTATACCCAGAAACATGGCTAATAACCTAATATAGTTAGCCAGTCCATCAAAAAATTGACCAATAGACAAAGAGAATAGGGCCTAAAAGTCCATGAGGCCGAGCCCAAACTGCAAAGGAAGACATACAAAACGGCAAAACTAATGAAATATCTACTGTAGTTGGCAAATTTTACTGATTATACAATTGAATTTTTAATTTTTTAAATTACCCTACTAAACTAATTATTATTTTGAAATTGGGTCATTCCATTAAAAAAAATAAACGGACGTTAATTTTTTATCTACAAAATTAATGAATTACCCACTGTAGTTGACACATTTTACTGATTACACCATTGAACTTTTAATTTTTCAAATTACCCAATTAATCTAATTAAAAAATAATTATTTAAAATATTTTTAAAAAGAATTATTATTTTCGGTAAAAAATATTAAACACTTTAATTTTTTTTTCCATAAAATGAGTAAAGTTCCATAAAATATAGATTTAAAAAAATTAAAGTTTTATGAAACCTTATTAATTTTTAAAAAAATCTATTTTTTTTCTTTTGAAAATAAAGTTTATTTTGTTGAATCTATATTTTATAAAATGTTAATCATTTTTTTAAAATATGAAAAAAATTCCAATTTTTTTCTTGAAAATAATATTTATTTATAAAAATTATTAATTTTTTTTTTGAAAAAATTGAATCAGTTTTTTATTTATCTTTTACTGTTTTTTTATTTTAATTTCTAATATTAAGAATGGGTCATTCTGTTAAAAAATTAAGTAGACATTAATTTAATTTAAAATCACTTTGATTTTTTTGAATCTATATTTTATGAAACTTTACTCATTTTATGAGGAAAAAAAGTTTCTAATATTTTTTACTTAAAATAATAATTATTTTTAAAAATATTTAAAATAATCATTTTTAATTAGTTTAATGAGGTAAAATGTGCCAACTACAGTGGGTAATTCATTAGTTTTGTAGATAAAAAATTAACGTTTGTTTATTTTTTTTAACGAAATGACCCAATTTCAAAATAATAATTAGTTTAGTTGGGTAATTTAAAAAATTAAAAGTTCAATGATATAATTAATAAAACATGTAAACTACAGTGGGTATTTTATTAGTTTTGCCAATACAAAACTATGACCACTGAGAACAATATTAAGAAGCAAGAAAAGAAATCTGAAATATTAAAAAGTAGAATATATTGTGAAGCTACAATTCTAAATTGTGAATCTTCGGATCTTAATTGAAAAAAAAATTGTTTCATGTTTATAAAATTTTAAATTAATGTTATACTCATCCCGTTCCGAAATATAAGATTAAATTTGATTTTTTAAATCAATTTAAAATATTTATAAATTTAAAATTTTATTTTTTAAAACGACCAAAGCACAAGGCGTGAACTCTGATTCGATCCGGGTATTAAATCATGTCGTGGAGATGGTAAGTTGACCCCTTAACCTTGATAGGAAGATGACTTATTCAAGAATTATGACATTTTGACGCTCGTCCAGCACCGGCCATGAGATAAAGCCCAAGGTGCTCGGGCTTTAGTGTGACGCCCCCAAAATAGGTATACAACACCCATTCTGAGTCGCCAAAATACATGGTACAGAAACAACTACATCTTTATTATTACAACACAAGAACTGTGAGTTTAAATACAAATATTGTCATTTAGACAATATCCACACTCAAATAAGTCCTCATTACAATTATTGATACATTATTTCACAAAAATGGTAAGGACTACTAAAGTAACTTCTAGAACCATCATTCCATACCCCGACTAGTACTCGCTACATTCTCGCCTCCTGAGAAAAATGGAACAAAAAAGAAAAGGGTGAGCTCAACTAGCCCAGTAAAGAACATTATGACTAAGATAATACAGAACAAATTATCGTTAGTCTTCAACAGGGAAAAATCTAATAGAATACAATAGACAACAAGTTTTAAATCAATAACTGCAGCGGAAACAGCAAACCATTAGAAGAGTCAAGTAGAGAATGAGTTCTACTATCTTCTAAGATTTAAAAGTCCATCATCAATATTTTATCCCTGTAACAACAATCAATAACCATCTTTAATCAAATATTCATCTTTGCACTACAGGCCAAAGATATTTATTTGTATCACCAGTCGGTCATGTTCATCTCAACACCTGTTCATCTTTGCACTACGGGCCAAAGATATTCATCAGTTAATCATTCATCTTTGCACTACGGGCCAAAGATATTCAGTAATATCATCATTTAGGACTGAGGATGATGAAAAATATCTTAAAGAAAACGAATCCAGTGAAACAAAATAACAAATATTAAGGATTCGTATTTCGATTTATCCATGTCCAAAAATACCTTATAATTATTCATAGTGAAGTAGAATTCAAGAATGATCAAAACATGTATACAATCAAAGCTAGTACCCAGAATAGATATTTTGGACGAAAAGAAGAAAATTTTATTTTTCCGTGAATAGTAACTCGTGAATAGTAACTCATGAATAGTAACTCTGACGTGAAAAGTTTCAAATTTGATAAAAATTTCTAACCAATATTTCGGCATAATGATATTGAAGAAATAATATCATTTTTGAATAAAATAACATCCCTTACCTCGTAAAGACAGTACTTCTGGTCGGAATACCGGTATAAGGCTGAAAGACACTTGCTCTGATGAATAGAAACTCTCAAAGTATCTAAATACTCACAAAATACACTCAATAATCTAGAGAGAGAAAGAGAGAAAACTTGTTTCAGGTGTGATTTTTAATTCTAACTTAGCCCTCTATTTATAGGAAAATGTTAGCACGCCGAAGCAGACTTAACCTGCAACCTGATGGCTTTACCTGCTACTGTTCCCACCCACCACATTTGAATAAAAATCTCAGCACATTTCTGCACCAACCAAGAGTGGGGCCCACCAATTCTAGAATTTTCTACCAAAATGATTAACTCCGAAAATTCAACAATTTCTGAACCAGTCATCTCGTAAAATTCATAATAAATCATACATTCATTTTTAACGGTTCAAAATTTGTGGACATATACTCAACTTATATATGTATAACATATCCAAAAATTACCACGATCCAACGGTCGGATTAAAAATTATAACCCCGCAAAATATCTCAAAAACCCTGATTTTTAATACCTCCATTCCGACAAAAATACTGATAAAAACCTCAACATTAACTCCTTTATTTTTAACCACAAAAATATATTCCTCATTTATATCCACAAAAAATAAATATTTCCTTATCATATGAATCAATAATTAATTATTCACAAATAATATTACAGAATCACATTTATGACAACTAGGCCGTTCCCAGGAAAGAGGGGGCTTTCCAATAAAGATTTCTCCTTACTGGCGCGCAATTAGATGACCAAACCTCTCCTTAGACAGAACTTTCTAGACATTGCCAATAATGTTATCTAATAATATTATTCAAATAATATGAATTATTGATCTGATAATGGGAAATACTGTGTAGTGACAATTATTGAAACAACAGTAATATAAAATATCAACGCAGCAATTATTGAATCAATAAAATAAAATACTGAACAGTAATTACTGTAACCATTATTGAGTAGTGCCTTCTTACGTAAGAATCAATAATTGGTGCAATACAGTGTGCTACTGTGTAACAACGCGTATTACTGTGTTTTAACCACCGGGTATTCCAACAGTATTAACGGTAACAACTACGCCGTTATTAATAAACAACATATACTTGTCGTTTTCTTCATCCAATCGCTTTCTGTTATGGGGCCCACAAAAGACTGCGCCGTCGTACGAATATTCCCCGACAGGAAGAATATTCCACGACCAAACGAATATTTCCCGACAACAATGAATATTTTATAACCACCTGCTTATTTGAAATATTTGCGCATTTTACCCATAACTAACCTCATTAATCAATTTAACACTTACTATTTCAAAATAATAAATAGAGGGAATTTAAATTTCATTTATTAATAATTTGGGGTCTTACAACCTCCCATCCTTATAAAATTTCGTCCTCGAAATTGACGTACGTACCTGGTGTTTCGAAAAGATGAGGATACCTCGCTTTCATTTCCGTTTCCAACTCCCAGGTCATTTCCTCAATAGCATGGTTTCTCCACAAAACTTTAACTTGTGGTATGACCTTCGTGCGTAGGACATGCTCCTTTCTATCCAAGATCTTGACAGGTACCTCTTCGTACGTTAAGTCTTCAGCTATCTCGTCCGGTTCTAACTCAATAACGTGGTCTGGGTCTTTCACATATTTACGTAACACAGATATATGAAAAACATTATGAACACGAGACATACTTGGAGGTAACGCGAGTCTATAGGCCACATTTCCTACTCGGTCAAGAATCTGAAATGGACCAATAAATCGTGGATTGAGCTTTCCTCTCTTCCCAAATCTTGTAACTCCTTTCCATGGAGCCACACGCAACAATACATGATCCCCAATGTCAAATTCCACGTCCTTTCGATGAAGATCTGCATAACTCTTTTGTCGATCCTGTGCCGTTTGTATACGTTGTCGAATCGTTTGGATCTTCTCTGTAGTCATGCGTACCAACTCTGGTCCCAACAATGTTGCTTCACCCACCTCGTCCCAGCATACTGGAGAGCGACACTTTCGTCCATATAATGCTTCAAATGGGGCCACACCTATACTTGCCTGATAACTGTTATTGTAAGAGAATTCCACCAATGGTAGGTACTTATCCCAACTCCCTTTGAAATTTAGGACACAAGTATTAATAGATCTTCAAGAGTTTGAATAGTCCTCTCTGATTGTCCGTCCGTATGAGGATGGTATGCCGAACTAAATCGTAAATCTGTGCCCATAGCTTTTTACAAGCTAACCCAAAATCTTGAAGTGAATCTTGGGTCACGATCCGAAACTATGGATACTGGCATGCCATGCAGTCTCACAATCTCATCTACGTATATACGAGCAAGACGTTCAAGGGAATAAGTCTCCCGTATCGACAAGAAATGAGCAGACTTGGTTAATCTATCAACAATAACCCAAATAGCATTTATGCCTTGAGAAACCGTGGGAAGACCCGTAACGAAATCCATGGTAATGTGTTCCCACTTCCATTTCAGAATCTCAAGTGGTTGCAATGGACCCTTTGGTACTTGATGTTCCGCCTTTACACGTTGACAAGTTAAACACCTCGAGATAAACTTTGCAATCTCTCTCTTCATATTATTCCACCAAAATGTATGTCGTAGATCACGATACATTTTGGTACTTCCAGGATGGATTACAAATGGTGTATTGTGTGCTTCCATCATGATCTTGTACTTCAAATTAGAATTGTTAGGAACACGGAGTCTAGAGTGGACTCGAAGTATTCCTTCTTCATCGATTCTTACTTCTGGAATAGAACCTTCTTGCACTTTCTTCTTCATACGCATCAGCTCTATGTCCGTAGCTTGAGCAGCTTTAATTTTATCGATTAAAGTCGGTTCTACTCGTATATTTGATATCATCATGTGGGTACTTGGAGCCTTCATCTCTATCTCCATCCTTTGCAAGTCATACAAAATGGGCCTTTGTGTTAACAACATTGTACTCGTACCCGCATATGATCTTCTACTCAATGCGTCAGCTACTACGTTTGTTTTTCCAGGATGATATTGGATGGTATGATCATAATCTTTCAACAGCTCGAGCCAACGTCGCTGCCGCATGTTGAGTTCCTTTTGGGTGAAGAAATATTTGAGGCTTTTATGATCTGTATAGATCTCCACTTTCTCCCCATACAGGTAGTGTCTCCAGATCTTCAACGCGAAAACTACTGCTGCCAACTCCAAATCATGAGTAGGATAATTCCTCTCATATTCTTTGAGTTGTCGCGAGGCATAGGCTATGACTTTCCCATGTTGCATGAGAACACATCCTAACCCTTTGCCTGAAGCATCACTGTAGATAACAAATCCATCCGAACCAGATGGTATTGTCAGAACAGGTGCCGAAATGAGTCTCCTCTTAAGCTCTTGAAAACTCTTCTCGCATTCCTCGCTCCATACGAATTTGATATCTTTTCGAGTCAGCTGAGTTAACGGGGTAGCGATTCGAGAAAATCCTTCCACGAATCTTCGATAATAACCAGCTAAGCCTAGAAAGCTACGTACTTCGGTCACCGTCTTTGGTTGCTCCCAACTTTGTATTGCTTCAATCTTCGCCGGGTCAACAGATACTCCATGTTTTGACACCACGTGCCCTAGGAAAGCTACTTCCTCAAGCCAGAACTCGCATTTCTTCAACTTAGCATATAACTTGTTTTCACGCAGCCTTTGGAGTACCAGCTTCAAATGATGCTCATGATCTTCACGGCTTTTAGAATATATGAGGATGTCATCAATAAAGACAACAACGAACTGATCCAAATAATCCTTGAATACTCGGTTCATCATATCCATGAAAGCCGCAGGAGCATTAGTCAATCCAAAAGACATGACTAGGAATTCATAATGCCCGTACCGAGTTCTGAAGGCAGTCTTTGGAATATCCTCAGTTTTAACCTTCAGCTGATGATATCCAGAACGAAGATCGATCATTGAAAAGAATTATGCTCCTTGTAACTGGTCAAACAGGTCATCAATACGAGGTAGCGGATACATATTCTTAATAGTGACATGGTTTAATTCCCGGTAATCGATACAAAGTCGCATACTCCCGTCTTTCTTCTTTACAAATAAAACAGGAGCACCCCAAGGAGATGTACTAGGACGAATGAAACCGATGTCCAACAACTATTGTAGTTGGACCTTTAACTCCTGAAGTTCAATAGGAGCCATTCGATATGGGGTTTTAGAAATGGGCTTTGTACCAGGTTCAAGATCAATAAAGAATTCAATTTCTCGTTCCGGGGGTAGACCGGGAAGTTCTTCAGGAAATACGTCAGGAAAGTTACTAACAACAGGAATATTATTCATATTTGACGTGTCTTTATTTAAATCCATAATATGGGCTAAGAAAGCTTGACATCCGTTTTTCAATAAACGAATGGCTTTATGACTTGATATGACAGTGATTGATTTTAATGGATTTGTTGCTTGAATTCGAACAACAGGCTGATTAGGAATATGAAAACTAATCACCTTACGAAAACAATCAATTTTGGCATGATGAGTAGTTAACCAATCAATTCCTAAAATCACGTCAAATGCAAGTATCTTTAAAGAGATAAGGTCAACAGGTAAGGTGATGGTGCCAACTTGGATCAAACAAGATTTATAAACAGTGGATGTGATGAAAGTTTCCCCTAACGGAGTCTTCACAGATAAATCAAAGTCTAATTTCTCCGGAGTCAAGTTTAAACGTTGAGCACAAGCAGGAGAAATAAATGAATGGGTAGCACCAGTATCTAGTAAGGTATAAACTTCACATGAATTTATGATTAGCTTACCAGTGATCACCTCGTTTGGGTTCCTCGCATGTTGACCAGTCACGACAAACGCTCTTCCAGGAACCGTTGACTTTGACTTTTCTGGGACAGCCTTTTGAGTCACCGTCCCCGCTGAACTTGGTTTTGCTACCGCACAATCTCGAGCGATATGTCCTTCCTTTCCACAATTATAGCATACCTTGAACTGTTGTGGACAGTTTGGGCTGATATGTCCCTCTTTTCCACATTTATAGCATATGACCGGTGGTCGATCTCCTCCCTTGGAACCAGTTGCTGCTGGTCCTGACGTCTTCGTATTATCATTGTTGAATCTCCTCTTTTTAAAATCTCCTCCCGACTCGCTTCTTCTATTTTCATGGCCACGATTACCACCAGAGTGGTTGCCGTTCTTGTCTGTATTTTTCTTTCTCCGCTGGTTATCATTGTTCTGATGACTGTTGTCACCGATATGATCCTGGTTGTGGTCCCTCGGTTGACCATACTCGTTATCTCGCTCTAATAATTGAGCCCCGTTGACAACATCTGAATAGAGAGAAAATTTATGAGAAATGAGATATTGACGTATGCCAGGTTTCAAACCTCTCAAAAACATCCTCGTCATACGTTCCTCATTCTCCACCAAATGAGGTGCAAACCTGGACAACTCTGCAAACCTCGCCTCGTACTGAGACACCGTCATGTTATTCTGCTCCAGTCTAATAAACTCTACCTCCTTCATATGACGAATACTTTCAGGAAAGTACTTGTCATTGAACAGTTTCTGAAATGTCTCCCAAGACATGCTGAGTGCGGTTGGATGGGTACGCTTCACAGACTCCCACCAGTAATCTGCCTCGCCACGGAACATAAAGGTGGCGAATGGAACCTTCTGTTCCTCCGTGCATCCCAAGACATCGAATATCTTGGTAATTTGCTTGACCCACGTTTCCGCCATGATCGGATCCGGCTTTCCCTTAAATTCTGGTGGCCCCAATTCTTTGAACTGTTTGGCTGTGACAAACCGTGAATTGCTATCATTTCCTCCTGTATTTTGAACACGAGTCTCCCTCGTCTGGTTTTGCATGAATTGAAAAAAACTTCTAAACATTTCATCATTCATCATCTGCTCATTGGTGTTGTTCACAGGAGGAACATTGCCAGCCTGTTGCACGTTCTCCTCGTTGGTAAGCACCGGTGTCTCCACGGTCTCATTTACTCCACTGTTAATATTCTCAGTCGACATTCTCAAATACTGCCATAAAACAAGGGTTAATTAAATAAATTAACAAATCACATAATACCCCTATATTATGACTGACCAATAAATAAGCTTAGGTAGGACACACTAGCGAAGGATTTATTCGTCTCTCCCCTCCTAGTTCTATTCCCCGATCTCCGCCAGAGATCATATCCCTAAGCTCTGATACCAACTGTGACGCCCCCAAAATAGGTATACAACACCCATTCTGAGTCGTCAAAATACATGGTACAGAAACAACTACATCTTTATTATTACAACACAAGAACTGTGAGTTTAAATACAAATATTGTCATTTAGACAATATCCACACTCAAATAAGTCCTCATTACAATTATTGATACATTATTTCACAAAAATGGTAAGGACTACTAAAGTAACTTCTAGAACCATCATTCCATACCCCGACTAGTACTCGCTACATTCTCGCCTCCTGAGAAAAATGGAACAAAAAAGAAAAGGGTGAGCTCAACTAGCCCAGTAAAGAACATTATGACTAAGATAATACAGAACAAATTATCGTTAGTCTTCAACAGGGAAAAATCTAATAGAATACAATAGACAACAAGTTTTAAATCAATAACTGCAGCGGAAACAGCAAACCATTAGAAGAGTCAAGTAGAGAATGAGTTCTACTATCTTCTAAGATTTAAAAGTCCATCATCAATATTTTATCCCTGTAACAACAATCAATAACCATCTTTAATCAAATATTCATCTTTGCACTACAGGCCAAAGATATTTATTTGTATCACCAGTCGGTCATGTTCATCTCAACACCTGTTCATCTTTGCACTACGGGCCAAAGATATTCATCAGTTAATCATTCATCTTTGCACTACGGGCCAAAGATATTCAGTAATATCATCATTTAGGACTGAGGATGATGAAAAATATCTTAAAGAAAACGAATCCAGTGAAACAAAATAACAAATATTAAGGATTCGTATTTCGATTTATCCATGTCCAAAAATACCTTATAATTATTCATAGTGAAGTAGAATTCAAGAATGATCAAAACATGTATACAATCAAAGCTAGTACCCAGAATAGATATTTTGGACGAAAAGAAGAAAATTTTATTTTTCCGTGAATAGTAACTCGTGAATAGTAACTCATGAATAGTAACTCTGACGTGAAAAGTTTCAAATTTGATAAAAATTTCTAACCAATATTTCGGCATAATGATATTGAAGAAATAATATCATTTTTGAATAAAATAACATCCCTTACCTCGTAAAGACAGTACTTCTGGTCGGAATACCGGTATAAGGCTGAAAGACACTTGCTCTGATGAATAGAAACTCTCAAAGTATCTAAATACTCACAAAATACACTCAATAATCTAGAGAGAGAAAGAGAGAAAACTTGTTTCAGGTGTGATTTTTAATTCTAACTTAGCCCTCTATTTATAGGAAAATGTTAGCACGCCGAAGCAGACTTAACCTGCAACCTGATGGCTTTACCTGCTACTGTTCCCACCCACCACATTTGAATAAAAATCTCAGCACATTTCTGCACCAACCAAGAGTGGGGCCCACCAATTCTAGAATTTTCTACCAAAATGATTAACTCCGAAAATTCAACAATTTCTGAACCAGTCATCTCGTAAAATTCATAATAAATCATACATTCATTTTTAACGGTTCAAAATTTGTGGACATATACTCAACTTATATATGTATAACATATCCAAAAATTACCACGATCCAACGGTCGGATTAAAAATTATAACCCCCGCAAAATATCTCAAAAACCCTGATTTTTAATACCTCCATTCCGACAAAAATACTGATAAAAACCTCAACATTAACTCCTTTATTTTTAACCACAAAAATATATTCCTCATTTATATCCACAAAAAATAAATATTTCCTTATCATATGAATCAATAATTAATTATTCACAAATAATATTACAGAATCACATTTATGACAACTAGGCCGTTCCCAGGAAAGAGGGGGCTTTCCAATAAGGATTTCTCCTTACTGGCGCGTAATTAGATGACCAAACCTCTCCTTAGACAGAACTTTCTAGACATTGCCAATAATGTTATCTAATAATATTATTCAAATAATATGAATTATTGACCTGATAATGGGAAATACTGTGTAGTGACAATTATTGAAACAACAGTAATATAAAATATCAACGCAGCAATTATTGAATCAATAAAATAAAATACTGAACAGTAATTACTGTAACCATTATTGAGTAGTGCCTTCTTACGTAAGAATCAATAATTGGTGCAATACAGTGTGCTACTGTGTAACAACGCGTATTACTGTGTTTTAACCACCGGGTATTCCAACAGTATTAACGGTAACAACTACGCCGTTATTAATAAACAACATATACTTGTCGTTTTCTTCATCCAATCGCTTTCTGTTATGGGGTCCACAAAAGACTGCGCCGTCGTACGAATATTCCCCGACAGGAAGAATATTCCACGACCAAACGAATATTTCCCGACAACAATGAATATTTTATAACCACCTGCTTATTTGAAATATTTGCACATTTTACCCATAACTAACCTCATTAATCAATTTAACACTTACTATTTCAAAATAATAAATAGAGGGAATTTAAATTTCATTTATTAATAATTTGGGGTCTTATATATATATATATATATATATATATATATATATATATATATATATATATATATATATATATATATACTCAAACAAAAGAGCCCAATTCACGTCAGTTTAAATTTAAAGGCCCACAAAAAATTTATCCAATGAAATAGGCCCAAATCTCAATGGCAGACTTAGTGATAATGTGATATCTAACACTCTGTTTCTGAGTTTTGAACAGAAAAAAAATGAATAGAAAACTTAAATTAGAACAGAAAAGAAAGAATAGAAAACTTGAAGTTTTCATTTGTGTTGTTTCTGAGTTTTTAAAAGAAAAGAATAGAAAATTTAAAATTGAGGACATGAATTGTAATTTAAAATTTATTATATTAAAAGTTGAGAATAATATGAGAATTATAAAAATATTACTTATACCAATTTCTTTTTGTCCAAATCAAGCCAATTTTGGACGGAAAACTTTGGCAGGAAAAGTGGCCAAGTTTTCTATCCATTTCTTTTTTTTTCTGTTTATTAAAAAACTCAGAAACATAAGAATTGGAAAGAAAACTTAAATTTTTCGTCCATTTCTTTTCTTTTTTGTTTATTTTAAAACTCAGAAATAGAGCGTAAATGATGGTTTGGAAATATTGAAATAGTCGATTATTATATTTGATATTCTTTCGTATTGATACTCTTTTGTTCAGGAAAATTTCTTAGTTTTTATTATGTTTATCTTAATTGCAATTTACAAAAAACATATTTTTTTGTTGTCGTTTTAAGCCCTTAAACACTCAGGATCGGCCCTGTGCTCGTCCCAACGGAAGGAAGAATGGGGGATCGGTCTAACTGCATATACCTCAACTAGGCCAGCATTGATGAAAAAATGAAAAAAGAAAAACTTCTCACATCACATCATTACCCGATGTAGGATTAAAAATGAGATTTAGCATTCGAGTATAATCGACCAAATGAAGGACCGCTTCCAAATAAGACTGAAAGTGACCCCCAATTGGGAGAAAAAAATTCACAACCTCGTAGAGTCGATCAATATTCAATATCAAGAGAGGAAAGAGTCTTTACTTTAGGTTAGGCATACTAACGTGTGAAACACTCCATTGACGGGACATGCACGCTTAGAGAATTCAATAACTCTACTATTATAAACAATCGTTTATATATATATTTTGATGGTCCACATAACTTGCTCTGCACGTGAACTATTAAAATATATATTTTTATATATAAATATATGTGAGTGATATGTGAACGGCTGTATGTGATAGTAGACTTATTTTAAAATATAGACTGAACTTGCTTCCATTCATTCTTTTATATGGATGCTTTTCATTCATGAGCAGGCAAAAGCAGCACATAAAGCATGAATCCTACGTGATTCATTTACTTTGATAAAATATGTATCTTATAATTATTAATAGTTTTTAGATAATTTATAATTTTTATAATTATATTGTTTAAAAATTAATTGAATTCATATCAACTTTGAGATTAAAAATATATTAAATTTACTTTAAAAAGTCAATATTTATCCTATATTTTGGAACAGGGGTATAAATTTTTTTGGTTGACTTGTTATATGCAACTAATGTATATATATATATATATATATATATATATATATATATATATATATATATATATAAAAACTCACAAACCAAACAAATCTCAGATAAAAGAGTAAACACGTTTCACATAAAAAAAATAAAAAAATAAATTCACCTAAATAAGAATCGAACCGATATTTAAATGTCACGGTATTAAACTTTAATTGCATGTTGATGTAAAGGCAGCTCTCCGATTATTCAAAATACATGCATACATATTAAATAAATATACTAATTTAAAATAATATCAAATAAATAAACAATCAAATGAAGTCAAACCAAACCAAACCACCAGCATTCATTCAGGACCTAAGCCAAAAGTCAACCATGAGGGAACAAATTTCTCCAAAATATGCCAACATTTGTACATATGTAGACGAAAAGGTAATACAAATTCGAGTTTATTTTTTAGTAATTTCACCAAATGTTATAAAATGTAAAAAAGATATAAGTTTTTCTTAATTTTCCTCTTGATTCCTTTCCCAAACTCTATAAATTTTTAGAATAAAATATATTCGTAAAATTAAATTATAACAATATAAGTTCTAACAATATAATTTTAAAAAACAATTATACTATAATATAATAGTTTAGACTCATATTTGTATCTTAATGATTTAGAGGCAGTCAGAGAGAATTATTTTATCCCAATTTCAAATATTAAGATGCATTAAGAAGTGAACTTTTAAGATGTATTAAGATGTAATCAAACACCAGCTAACTCTCTATCCTCTTGGATATTTCACTATCGCTTACTCACTATGATTGCTAGTCTTCATAATTAATGAAGTTATAGGGCAAAATTTAACCAAAATTAAAAGTGGTTTAGTCAATTCATAATGCATTTTAGTTAATTTAAAATATTTATAAATATACCGACTAAAATCAAACGAGTTTATACTAAATTTGACTTTAAAAAGTCAAAAATACGAGTCTATTTCATAAAGAAAAGAGAAAAAATTTCACACAAGCTACACCAAGTGTTTATATGAGCATTTATCGTTTTATAACTTCCGAAAAGTGACAATTATTTTTTAAAATAAAAATAAAATCCAAAATTACCCTCTTTATAAATGGGAACATATTTATTTTCATATTTTTATATATAATGTGATATAAAATAATATCTAGCCTTGTAATTGTATGATCCACATGCATGTAAGTAAGTTGGGAGTATTTATATCGAATTACAATCGTTAAACTTATCATATATGAGATTGGCAAAAATTATAAGAGGATCCCGATTATTACGGAACTTTTTAAATATATTATAATTAATATTTATCCACGTAATTAATAATAAAAAAATCGACATAAAACCCATAATTGATGTCTTTTCTTGCGTGTGTATGTACGAGAGAAAGAAGTAGAGGTAGTTTGGTGTACCAGTCTCAACTGAATTAACTAACCTAACAAGCAAAAAAGAGTAGTAGTTACGTGTATTAGAAGGAAGGGTTCCATGGTATTTAATGTTATTGGATCAACTTTTAAATTATTAATAATTAATTATACTTAATCGGCTGGAAAGACAACTTAATTATTTTTTTTTATCAGAAGGATAAAGTAACTAATGGCATTATCGACATATTTTATTAAGTAATTTATTTTGCGATTTCCAATGAAAATGTTCAAATTGCACTTTGGGCTTAGATAGATATAGATCGGGAAAAAATAGTTAATAATTAGAAATTTAATTTGCATAAATATAAAATGAGTGCGAATAACGTACATTTATATATATAATTATACACACAGAATAATTCTTGAGATTTTGGTGGTGCATGGTGAACAAAAATGAAAATAAGACCTTTTTCGAAATATTGTCTGTATAAAAAAAATAAAGGTAAAAATAAATAAATAAAAGTACAATTTATATTTAAAAAAATGTATTTTCGGAGTGTAAAACATAATAGTTCGACTACAACAAAATATATGAGAATAAATTCATTTGAAAGATACTTTTCTAGTATTTCTATAGCCAAAATCTTTAATAAAATGTAAAAAATCATATATATACGGAAAGAATCAAGGGTTTACCCCTTGATCCTACGTACCTTGCATACCCCCTTTAGCGACGGACCGGACGACGGTTCGGTTCATCGCTATATGTTGTCCGTCGCTAAAAACTAAAACGACGGTTCTCTGATAGCGACAAATCAAATCGTCGTCTGATCCGTCGCTAAAGGGGGTGAACATGGAATGTAAAATAAGGGGATGAGCATGGTATGTAAAATATGGGGGTGAGTATGGTGCGGTTTGAAGTTCAAATCGCACACGAAACTGCTTAGGTGCGGTTTGCCAAATCTAATACCGCACATGAAACTATTTGTGATTAGTACGGTGCAGTTTTGAATCGGCGGCTTGGTTTCATTTGGTGCGTTTTCGGTTCCAAAACCAATTAAAATAACAAAATCGTAAAATAGTTAGCAAAATTATTCACGCAAACATATTACGTAGTGAACACAATCATGGAGCTAATTTAGCAAAATAGTTTCAGGCATCAACAATTATATGGTTGATTAATACTATGTTATCACATTTGATTTAGGAAATATCAAGTCATTCTTGATTTGTAAACATAATTGATATTATTGATTCTTCATTCAAC
Source organism: Panax notoginseng (assembly GCA_016801055.1). Taxonomy (NCBI): domain Eukaryota; kingdom Viridiplantae; phylum Streptophyta; class Magnoliopsida; order Apiales; family Araliaceae; genus Panax; species Panax notoginseng. The sequence goes on from CM029016.1 coordinate 8,808,159, forward strand.
CCTGCAACATCTGTCTTCTAAAATAAAATGAGGAGAATATATTATAGTAGAGAAATTATATATAATCGTAGCAAATTTGATAAAATATGATGATTATTTGGTACGGTTTCGATTTTATGCGTGCAGTTTTAGCTAGTAACAAAACTGAAATCGTAAATTTAGTTTTTCAACCCACTTAAAACCACAACATACGCCGAAACCATTGGTGTGATTTTAATTGGTGTGGTTTGTGCGATTTTTAGTACGATTTTGATTTCAATTTGATTCATTGCTCAGTCTTAGGTGAGCCTTTGAAATGGATTGTGTGTGTGTGTGTGTGTATATATATATATATATATATATATATATATATATATATATATAAATTGAGGCCTAAGACGATCGACCCTCATGCCCTTGCTCAGGAACGACTCTGTATACACATAAATTTTAATTGTTAAAGAAATTATAGTGTAAAGGTTTTGTGATAATATGGTGATATGTAGTAATTCAAAATATAAGATTAATATTGATATTTTTAAAGTTAATTTGAGATATTTTTAAATTTAAATTTAATATAAATTATTTTTTAAAACTAAACTAAATTATGTGAAAAGTATTACTAAAGTTATAACATTTGTTATTTTTAAAGATATAATGAATTATATTACTTTTAAATTGATCAAAAGAGAAACAGATGCTCCCTCCGTCCTAAAAAATATTTATAAAATGACGATTTTTAATAATAATTTTATGTTATCAAATATAGTCTTAATATTAACTAAGAATTTGGCAGTGATAATGTGGTATTGAAAATAATTGTGAAAAAGTAATGACAAATTAAAAATATCATATCATTTTATAATTTTTAAATAGAAATATATTTCTATTTTTAAAACGGACTAAAATGAAAAATGTATCTCTGATTTTTAGAAAGGAGTGATTACTAATTTAGATTCATACTATAGAAATAAGAGTGATTGTATAAAGTTAATTTTAGTCAATTGACCAATACAGTATCGACACGCAGGTCAGAAAGTGATATCTCTCTATGCGTGTCAACATTATATTGATCAATTAATTAACTTATTATCAAATTAATTTCATGATAACCGGATCCTATAAATATTGTTATGGTCCTTGTGGTGAGATTGGTATTCCCTTTCAAAAAACACAAAAACTAATGGCATCATCCACGTATTTTATTAAGTTATTTATTTTATAATTATCAATGAAAACTTTCAAATGGCATTTTGGATATACTAATGGCATTTTGGCATTTTATAATTAAGGAGGGATATGTAATCTCTTCGTCCTATAATAAAAGTCTTAGTTTGACTTTAATGGTCAAATTGACTATTTTTAAAATTAATAATTAAAAATATTTATATAAATTTTTAAAACACAAAAGTTGACTTTAGTAATATATTTTTTATAATTTATAATAATTATAGTCGCTCAACACATATTTTAAATATTTTTTAAATTTTAATGATTAATTAGACCATAAAGGTGAAATTAATACGGTAATTGTTAGAGGGAGGGAGTTTGAAATTGTGAGTAATTAGTTGACCAAATAATACATTTTTTGCGCGTGAAACCGCACCATTCTCAAACTATCCGTCACCCAATAAGACACTGTGGAAACGAACACGACCATGTGCATATTTTCTATATCTGTGTACTCGTATATATATCAGACCTTGTGACCAGACCACAAAATCACGCTTACAGCCAAAGGAGGAAGCTTAATCTTTCACTTTCTCTCTCCATATATCTACATCTATATATATATCAAACAGTTGTACAGTGCGAATTATATACATATATAGGTTGCTTGATAATGGCGAAGGAGGTGTTTGATGGAGATTCAGCGAGTTTGATGGTGAAGGAGCTGAGAGAAACTTTCAGGACTGGTAAAACGAAGAATTACGAGTGGAGAATTTCGCAGTTGAAGAGTCTTCTCAAAGTTGCAGAGAATCACGAGAGAGAGATCGTCGATGTTCTTCGCTCCGATATCTCTAAACCTGAATTCGAGTCCTTCGTTCACGAGGTCTGTTTTTGTTTTGGTTTGATTTATGCTAGACTACAGGAATCATACAGTATATTTATGTGATGCAGATATGTTAATTGTGCAATTTCAGTTTTTAATGAACTGTGAGTTGATTGAACTGGTTTTGAGTTGAATGGTTGAATTGTTTGGGTTATTTCAGACAATGATGCTTTGATTATCGAAAAGGATTGACATTGACTTTTTATAGGTCTCTATAGTTGACCTACTGGATTGATTGCAGCATCTTATTTGAATTTGCTTAAATTCATCTTATGGTGGTGTTGATGGTCTTCGATTCCTAATTTTTTTCAGTTTTAGAATTTATTTTTCGTTCATCATTGAGGCAAAATAGTAGAATTTTTAAATCATTATGTCCCCTCAACCATCATGGTTTTTTGTGAATCTGTTATGTCTCTGCGTGGAGTATGTTAGTCTGGACTTCCCTGGAGGTTTTTACGAAGAAAATTGATATTTCCACACGTGTTTTTGATATTTTTACGTAGTCCTCTCTCACATAAAAAGAAAGTGTTCCACCTTCTTCATGTGAGAGGTGACCATGTGAAAATATCAAAAAACTCAGTGCTCCTCTTCTATGAATAGCTCAGCCTTTTGCACTCCCCCTATCACAATGATCCTAAAATTAATGCTTCCGAAAGCAGGCATTGTCAGAACTAGGTTTCAGTATCATCATTTTCTATTAGCACAAACTGGTAATAGCATTTATTACGCACCTTCCCCTAATTGCAATGGTAGAATATTTGAATATTGATGGTCATTAATAACTAATAGCAAAATATTTATGTTTACTAAATTTTTTGTAAGATATTTATGTTTCCAAAAGCAGGCATTGTCAGAACTAGGTTTCAGTATCATCATTTTCTATTAGCACCAACTCGTAATAGCATTTATTACGCACCTTCCCCTAATTGCAATGGTAGAATGTTTGAATATTGATGGTCTTTAATAACTAATAGCAAAATGGTGGGGCTAGTTTGGTTATTCAACTTAAATTCCTCACTCAGAAGTCAGAATGTGTCAAAAATTGATTTTGATCACATGTATACTGTCATAAACTTCTCTTTGAGTGTAATAAGTCTTTGCAATTCATGAAATGAACTCTTGCAGTTTTTAAGTATGGGCTTTAATCCTTTATTCAGATTTATAATGATTAGGTATTGAAACATTAGCGAAAGATTTTGGGCATTCTCAGGTCAAGAACTCAGTATCACCTCTTTGAGTCAGAAAAACTATACAGAAAATTTATTACTCTCTGGTCCCATTTTATTTGTCTTGATTGACCATTTTTAAAATTAATAATCAAGCAATCATATTTGAACTTTTAAAATCGCGAACCTTGACTTTAGCGGTAAATTCTATGTACTTTATTTCTATCACAATTTCTTGCCTAGATCCAATATAGGTAATATAATTTATTAATCTTAAAAAGGTCAATTTGACCATAATTAGTCAATTAGGACAAATAAAATGGGACTTATGAAATTTGGAGTTGGAGAACTATTGGAGCTTTGTGAAGAAAGGAACTTCTTGCCGACAATTAGTTTGTAAATATTGGAGTCTTTCCAATAATTTGTGAATTTCTAAAGCTATACTTTAGAGTTGGGGTTCCTTGCTTGGCAGTCAGGTGTATAGGTTTTGTCAATCATCTTATTTCATCTTTAAGCTGCAGGAGAGATTATTACATGTTGGAGGATTTATGGGCTACCAAATAAATAAGTGGAGTAACTTGTTAACTTGATGTTTGTTGTCTGGTAGTTAACTTGATATTCATTGTTCTTGTTAATTGTTTTCGTGGAAAGCAATGCTTACTTCTGTTTAAAACATATCTCATTTGTCCCCTCTACCTTTCAAACATGTATCTAAGTTTGGCTTAATAGGAATAAAAAAACATCAGAATGTAAATTGAAGGATCCAATTAGCCCGAGGAGACTTTTAGTATAACAAAAGTTTGTGTAATAGCTTCTGTCTTACTATACTATCCTAAACTGTTTTCCTTTATTATCATGCAGATTGGTCTAATCAAGATATCATGTAAGTTGGCAATCAAGGAGCTAAAGCGTTGGATGAAGCCAGAAAAAGTAATCTCTGTCAGAACTTTTCTTCTAACTGAAAAATGTTATTACCATGTTGTATGACATTAACATTATGTAATCATACTCTATTCGTGCTTTTTAGGTTAAAAGCACATTAACAACTTTTCCTTCATCAGCAAAAATAGTAGCAGAACCTTTCGGTGTCGTATTAATCATATCAGCATGGAATTACCCTTTCTGTATGTTGAAACCTCCTCCTTCACATCTTCTATATACATATATACGTGTGTGTATTCTATATATATGTTTTTAGTTATTTACTTGAATGTTATATTTCTAAAAGCATAAAAATTTACAGTTTTAATTCTTCATTTCTATAGTTGAAACAAACTATAGTTGCAATTTGCAGGCGCGTTGAAGTTGAATTTCCTATCTACGATTACTTGTACTCTTACTAGCTAGAGAGTAGACATCAAATATGGTTCATGTAGGCAATATTTGAATGGGTCAACTTTCATGTACAATTACTTGTACTCTTCACTAAAACTTTCATTCCGTTCAAGTTTGTTTTGCAATACTTGAATGGGTTAACTTCATGGGCATCTTCCAAGTGCTTGACCAACAGTTCCTTCATTGCACTAAGTTTTGGAGCAGGCATATTTTGGCAAGATTCATTATTTTTCTGTAATCATATCAAAACTTTCCTTGATATTAGATATTTTGTACATATTGTTATAAAAACTTTCCTTTCTTTGTTTTTATATACTTAATCTTTTTTTGTTAACATAGGTCTTTTTTAATGCGAAGTGGTTATTTTTCCTGAAATATGTCGTGAACTAATCATCTATGCTGGCTTTAACTTCTTTTTTCCCTTTCTTTTCCCCCTGGATGGGATCTTCCTTCCAGTGCTTTCTCTTGATCCAGTCATTGGAGCTATTGCAGCTGGAAATGCTGTGGTTTTGAAACCATCAGAAATAGCTCCAGCCACTTCCTCTTTACTTGCCAAATATTTAGGGGAATATATGGATAGCTCAGCAGTAAAAGTTGTTGAGGGTGCTGTTTCTGAAACATCTGCTCTACTGGAGCAGAAGTGGGACAAGATATTATATACAGGTTCTTTCCAAATTCATCAATCATTATCTTATCTTCCATGAAAATATTGTCACGTTACATAATACTATGATAAGTCCTTTTGGTTATATACTTGTCATAGACAAATTACAGACAATATTTTGTGCTTAATTTAATCTTGTTTATTACTCCATCTTAATCGATTTGAGTGTCATTATTTCATTATTTCGAGACCCAAATAAGTGTCATGGTTACAAATCAATCCAAACCAGTGGAAAAATGAAGATATATGTGTGGAGCGTATCATTTGATGGGAAATATATACTTGGTAAAACTTTTTCCCTGCTATATGCATATTGCCCTGACACTCAAACTACGTTAAAGGAAGTACATATTTATATCTAGAACTCAAAAGTTTGCGTGGATAATGCATGACACCATAAGTTTGTTTGTTTGAATTAGTTGTGTAGAAGCCAGAAGGTGAACTGTATGCAGAAATCCTGAATTTTTTTTTTTGCAGATTTCCTATTGTAATTTAATCTTTTTAACATTGTGGATTTTTTGACATCTTCATCTTCACAATGCAAAATAATTGAATGTGATTTCAGTGTGTGTTATTTGTGTCTGCTTGCATCCTATTTCGGTTTGTAAGCTGAGGTGGCACAGAAAGGTTTTTGCACTGAAACTTGAAACTCAAATTCTAAAAATTGTACCCTAAACTCTAAATTTTGAATAATGAACCATATCCATTGGTACCCTAAATACCAAAATTGAAAAAACAAACCACCATAAACCCTGAAAATTGAAACCCAAATTCTAAAAATTGAACCCTAAATCTAAACCCTAAACATTACCCTCCTCCCTCTGCCCTTAACAAAGTGAGAGGCGTGACATTCCTTAAAAGGTCACCCACCTCTATCATGTACCGCCTTGCCACCACCATCTTAGTCCACTGCAGTCCCCATCTTCACAGTAATTGTTACCAATTTGTAAGAGAGAGAATTCTGCTTGTCGTCGACCACCATCTTTGCAGAGTCGAGGCACTTGGGAGCAATTTTGGATGCAGAGGGCCAAGTCATTTTTTAGAGAGAGACGTTTCTCATAAGGGAATGGACAAAGTATTTTTAAATAGAATGGAGGGAGGGATGGAGAGATGACGTTTCTCATAAGGGGCTGGAAACCTATTTTTAAATAGAACGATGTCATCTAATTAACAATGTATATAACTTTTATACATCTCAGCCTTTTCCCGTTCTCTTATATGTTCCGATAGAAGAGAAATTTTATCAGAAGAGGTAGAGAGATTAAAAGCAGGGAGGACAAGGAGTCCATTCACCATGTAACAAGTTGAAAAATAGAAAAAAGAAAGTACTCAAAAGAAGAGCTGCTCTCCAATCTCTACAAAGGTCTAGACTCTGAAATGCCCCTCAAACTCACAAGACGGAGGCCCAAAGTGAAAACATGAACAGCGATCCTATTTCACACTTTTTTAGTATTACGAGTGTTGACTGATATCATGGGTGGTCTTACCTTTATTTTTCCTTAGTGGGTGGTATTGGATAGTTTCAATCTGTCACGGATCTTTTAATTGTTTTCAAAGAAAGTCTACAGGCATGGAAAGAGGTCCTCCTTGGAGTGCCACCTTGGTGGAAAAGAAGAAACATGATAACAATCTCATACATTATAGTGTGACAAATTGTATTTTCATGCATTTAGCTGAAGTATGCTTTTCTAGCTGTCATAACTTTTTAGATGCAGTAGGCGTTGACCTTAAACGATGTGATTATTCATATATTTTGATTTCTGGTACTAATATTTAACAAATGTCCTTTTGTAGGAAATTCAAAAGTGGGCCGCATTGTGTTGGCTGCTGCTGCAAAGTATCTTACACCTGTAGTTTTGGAGCTTGGAGGAAAATGCCCTGTTGTTGTAGATTCAGACATCAATTTAAAGGTAAACAGCTTCACATTATTTCACAACAGTCACTTATTATTTCTTATGGTGTCATGACTGCTGTCTTTGTCTTATAATTATTACTTACACATTCTGTTTATTTCTAAGGTTGCAGTAAGGCGTATTATTTCAGGAAAGTGGGGATGCAACAATGGACAAGCCTGTGTCGCTCCAGATTACATTATAACAACGAAAGATTATGCTCCAAAGTTGGTAAGAATTCCCACGTGTGAAGTGATAAATATTATCAGATATGCAGGTCCTGATCCTGTCCATTTGTTTATTTGTGGTGCCTTCTTCTCCAGGTAGATGCTCTGAAGCTTCAGTTGGAGAAATTCTATGGAGAGGATCCGTTGAAATCAAATGATATATCTCGCATTGTGAGTTCCAACCACTTTACTCGGATAACAAATCTATTGGACGACCCTAAGGTTTCTGATAAGATTATTCATGGTGGTCAAAGAGACAACATCAACCTGTGAGTTTCAACTGCATTTTGTTTATTGTTTCTCTCCTCATTTCCTTGCTGATGCTAAAGCTATGTATAACATTCTTCTTTTTTGTTTATGTGGCAGAAAGATTGCTCCCACTATTTTGCTGGATGTGCCAGAAGATTCTCTGATCATGAATGATGAGATATTCGGTCCTGTACTTCCTATTGTAATGGTATGAGCCTAGATGATCAGTTCCGATGAATTTTTATTCAGTGCTTCCTTGCTTATATGGAAAAACATGTTGAGTGAAAAGATGATAAATTTTGTTTAACAGATAGCAAGCTGTTTAGAAAATAGTATTTTATTATTATTATTATTATTATTCTTATTCTTATTATTCTTCTTCTTATTATTATCTATTATTATTATTATTATTATATTTATTTTTTTAGGACGGGAGAGTATGTTAGTAGTATTTCATTGCAATTGCAAGCCTGAAATATGGTGCTCAGTCATGATACTTATTTTATTTTGCTTTGGTAAGGTTGACCGATTGGAAGAGAGTTTTGATATTATTAATTCAAGAGGCAAGCCACTGGCAGCGTATTTATTTTCCAACAACACTAAGACGAAGGAGAAGTTTGTGAGAGATGTATCTGCAGGGGGTTTGCTCATTAATGATACTGCTCTACACGTATGTATTTCTTGCTAACTCGTACCACTGATCCTATTTTGGATATGCATACATGCCAACTTTAATTAGTACTCACTCTTGATACGTACCTGAGAACTTGTACTATCCTTGATATTTTTTGATATTTGGTATTATATATTCTTATACTTGAATGCACACATTAAGTGTTTATATATTGGTTGGATACTAAGATTGATATATGGAAAATGCTTGTCAACCTAATAACAATTTAAGTTTTAGAGCTATTTATAATTTGACTTGGTATCAGAATTCTGGGTGCAAGTTCAACCAAATACTGTGGATTCCCCTGTTATATTATATCTGAGATTACACTTATATTTATTTTTGTTTGTTTTTCCTCTTTCTTTTTTGTATGGTAAACTTCTGGTCATCCTTAAAATAACCTTTTCCTTTATTAAAAGAATTATAAGTCCACTATCTAATATCTTTAACCCTTAACGAGGAATTTGTAGTTTGTCCTTGACATCAAATAAAGATTTTGGACTCCCAGGATCACATATTTTGGTATACTTGGATGTTAGAACCCATCCGTAGTCAACTCAACAATGTAGAATTTTATGCTAAAGAAAAGTAGTCATATTTTTGTTCTTAAGCACACAACACACACACACACACACACACATACATATATACCTCTGAACTCTAGCTAAAGGGCCTAAATTATGTTAATGAACTTGGTGGTGCAGCTGACAGTTCCCACTTTACCTTTTGGCGGAGTTGGGGAAAGTGGCATGGGGGCATACCATGGTAAATTTTCATTTGATACTTTTAGCCACAAGAAGGCAGTTATGTATCGAAGTTTTCTTGGCGATTCATCTTTAAGGTACCCTCCATACACCCCGGGTAAGCTAAGAATTCTGAAGGCTCTTTTGAATGGCAGTATCATTGGCATTATCCGTGCTTTATTTGGGTGGTCGTAGGTATAATTGTTTATACCATACATTCGATTATCAAGTCTTTTGCTTCATTGATTTGTAATTTTATCCCATCTTGTAATTTTAAGGTTCTCAGAAAACATTGGTGTCTATTGATCTTAGCCAACACCATTAGTAATGTTCTTCAAAAAGGGATTTTTCCCCTAGATATAATTATCATTTTATTGAGTGAAATAAGAACAATATTATGAGGGTGAAATGCTAATTAAAATTGTGTAGCTAGCTATGGGTTCTAAGCCTAATTGCCGTGATAAAAAAAATAAATAAATAAAAAATCAATCAGTTGTATGATCAACAAGAATCCTTTAAAATATTAAAAACATCTGATCTCTGTTCATCTGTGAGTTCCTTAGGAAACTCCACTAGGAATTTAACAATCAAGTTACCTCTTTCCCCCTGCTCTTTAGACTTTGGCATGCCTTGACCCCCAACAATCTTTTGATATCCAGGGTATATGATGGTATCTTCTTCAATTTCCAAATTCATATTCTGATCTCCCCCTAATAAGGGGATCGAAACCGTACAAGTACCGGCTAGGGCTTTTACCAAATGAATGTTTATTCCCAACACCAAATCATCTCCATCTTTTCTAAACAAAGGGTGGTGTTTTTCTGCAATAACAAATGTCATGTCTGATGTTTGTCCTCCCGGTGTCTCATTTCCCATACCTTCAAAGGTTATCTTTGTTCCGGTTCTCCATCCCGGCTTCACTTTGATCGTCAGCACTTCATCTTCTTGCACTATTTGCCTGTTATAGATAGACAAAGAACAATTAATCTTTTCTTTAAACCCTAGCTAGTAGCTAGCTAGGCTTATGTATAACGACTGTGTATGCACAAATACAACTTAATTGAAAGTTAAATTGCTAAGTACTGAGGCTGAGCTCTTGCAAATCCTAAACTAAATTGATCTAATGAGAGAAAATGGGAAGGATCAAGTACTGTACGTACCCAAAGTTTGTAACCACATCTCTTGTGATCTTGATTTTCTTGATACACCCAAAACAAATCTCCTCAAGAGTGCAATCAAGCGTTTGCTCGATAGCCGGGGGCTTAATTACCCCGTGGGAGTTGGAATACATGATTGTGATGCTTGAACTTCTGGAGAGTAGTACTGAACCTGGCCCCGAAACTCCTTCACTACTGCTAGATTTCCGGCTCACGCTTTTCATTAATAGAGAGGCTGCAGGAGCTGTCCTGGCGGTCGACGACCTGTTCTTTTGGCTGGCACTTTTTGAGAGACGAGAAGGGTTTCTTGACATGGTGTTGATGCTTGAAGTTCTTAGTGGTTGTGAACGGCTTGAGAGAGGGGAAGGTAAGGACACGGAGTAACCTCGTGGGGAAGAAGAAGAAGTATCATTAATTTCAAGGGGATTTGGTACCTCAATGTTGATGGTTTTGTTGTGTTGGTTCTTGTTGTTAAGGTCCTGAAATTAATGAGGTCAGGACAACATGACTAGAGTATAGTATATGTATATATAGGGCAAGATTTTAATTAGGGTACGTACATGCATACATATATGTGTGGTGTGATCGGTTAACCATGCAAACCATGCTTATTAATTATATATCTTAATTGACAATATTTATATCATTATATGTATATATCTGATCATCTTATATATAGTTATTGGTTAATAAAATATTAATCTTGAACGGTTAAAAATGGTTTGGTTTTGTTGCAATATAAACTACGGCAAACACAAAAATCAAAGAAAAAAAATTACAGACAAGAAAGACAACCCAAATCAAGAATCATTATATTTAATTGTAAAAAATACAATCTCTAAAGAAATAGTATTCTCTTAAAATCCAAATTAAATTCCAGTATAACCAAATGTTTCTCTCTAAGACATGCAACAACAGAAAAGGCAGAAGAATATGAAACCCTTTAGGCTTATCGGCCTGATCAGTCTTTTGCTAAATCTAATTTCTTTTTCTTTTGAGTTGTTGGAAAATATTATTCGGGTTGAATCAAATGTTGGAATCCAAATTAGAATTCAAGGCAATTTTTTTTTATTATGTTGAATTAAACACCTTAAAATGTTACTTTGATTAAAATCTTTCAATCAATCATGTGAGTGGTTAAGTTAAGGTTAAGGGTGATTTCACACAAAAATAAAATAAAAACCTTCTTGGCTTAAACGGGGTTAGGGCAATGGACGTTCATATATATATAAATGAGACATTTTCCCGCTTTTTTTCAATAACCCAAAATCAATTCATATACTAGGGGTTAACATATTTAATTAATTAGGAACATGGGATTCATAATCTTCTTTTGTACAAAATGAGATTCTTATATAGGAAATAGGAAATAGGAATATACCTTGAAAGTTTTTTCATCAATGGAATTGAGGTCCTTTCCGGCATCAATTTTATCAGGAAAAGAATTATTATTCTTGTCAGAATGACGACGTCTCATCAATAAAAAAGATTTGCATGATTTACACACATTTGCAAAATGATGCATCCCACAAAACTGATCATGATGCGACCGGGGCTTCGAATGATCTGCCATTGCATACTCAGAACTGCTAGAGATCCAGAAATATAATTAATTACAGAATATAATATATATATATATATATATATATATATATATATATATATATACATACATATATATATAGAGAGAGAGAGAGAGAAAGCGTTTTGTGAGGCCTTTTATTAGCAAAACCATTTGAAAGAAGATGGAAAGGTGGATTAATTTGTTAACTATCTTTCTTTAATATTAATTATATCCTTAATCTTTAGAATTAGGATCATCTCCATTCCAAATGAAGTAGAGACTCTTAATTTCGGACTAGGATCCTCTCTATTTTAGGGTCTAGATTTAAAATAGGTTAGAATGCGATGTCATGATGATGGGAGAGACATGATGATGGAGAATATACAAAGAATGGAGTCTCCATATCGAAAGGTGGATTAATTGGTTAACTATATGTCTTTAATATTAATTATATCCTTAATCTTTAGAATTAGGGATTACTCCATTTACCTTGTTTGATAGCACTAATTAATTACTCCATTTATTCTAAATTATGAGATTTTCATTTGATTTTTAAAATTCAAATTGAAATATTTTCAAACTTAAAATTGTAACAATAAATCTTACATTGAATAGTATTACATCGGTTCCAAAATTAGAGATACTTTTTAACTTTTTAAAATCAATTCGTAAAATCTTAAAACTCAAAATTAGTATAATTTCGTTCAAGTTTTGAAAACAACAAAGGTAATAATTAGTAATACTTTATAGTTAGTTTACAATTATTATGTTTGTTTGTATCAAAACTAAATAACTTTATATCAATTTTGAGTTTTAAGATTTAGCGAATTTACTTTAAAAAATTAAAATATATCTCTAATTTTGAAACGGATAAAATATTTTTAAATAATTTATAATATTTATCATTATATTGACTAATTAAAGAAATATATCTTAAGTTGACTCCAAAAAATCAATAATAATTTTACATATTAAAAGAGGTGAAGTATAATTAATGGTTTCAAAAGAGGAAGAATCTCTAATCCATCCCCCAATTTCCCTCACCAAATAAATGTTTAGTGTAAAGTGTATATATATATATATATATATATATATATATATATATATATATACACACACACACACACACACACACACCAAGATTTGCCTTTCGGATTATAGAATTTGTGACATGTTATTAACAAAAACCATATGTTTGAGCAGCAGTGCCCTTGTTTTACTGAGATGTCACAATTTTATTAAATTTTTACTACAGTGTCATTAATGTATAGAATTTAAACTCATATACATTCTTAGTACGTAATTAGTTTTCTAGACTCCAAGAAAAAATAATAATTTAGTTTCCTATTATTAATGTATTTCTCTTCATCTAATAATATTAAAATTTTATAATCAATTAGACAAAATATTAATTATATTTCTTAATTTATATTTCGTCAATCGAAAAGGAGGAGGTAGGAGAGTATATTAATTTTCTACTTGTATTTTTATACTTTTATTTGTCATTAATTTGTTATGTGGTTTTCTTCAAACTGCTCCTAAAATTACATGAATTATTGTATTGGTGAATTCCTCGTAGCGATAACCATCTAAATATGTATTGATAAGTTGAGCTAACCTTTTAATTTTTATTTATTGACTAATGATTAAAAAAATCACTAAACTCTTATCAAGCTAGCTATCAAAAAAAAAAAATTGTTTTTGTTTCACAAAAAAACCACTAAACTTTCAAAAATGTTAAAAATGACCAAAATTTGATCATATCACTACAAAAATATGGGTCATTCCCGACGGCATCATTTCTGACGGCCTAACTCCCGTCGCTAATGACCTCATTGGCAATGGCAACCCCGTCGATAATGACACTTTCCCTCCTTTTCCAGATTGATGGTCGACGGATGACCGTCGCGAATGACTTGATCGCCGTCTGCAGTGAACATATAATCTGATCAAATTTTAGTTATTTTTGACAGTTTTTGAAAGTTCAATATTTTTTGTGTGATAAAAATAATTTATGTATTTTTTGATAATTTGACAAAAGCTCAATAGTACTTTTTTCAGTCATCGAGTCTTATTTATTTATGTTAATTAAATTGCATACATGTTCCCATACGTACTTTGCATCTTCTTTTTGGTATAGAAATAACAAGTCTCAAATTTTTACATAAATTTCAACATCATATGTTAGTCCAAATTAATAGGATGTTGTTTTTTTTTTTGACAAAACCCTGAAATAAAAAATAGAGAATAATTCTCATTGATAAGGAATCAAATTAAAAATTAAAACACTAGAGTCGAGCTGATTTAATATGGTATTAATTTCATCACCTATAGGTATAATTATTAAAAATTAATTGTGAAATATAGTATTGATGTCATCATCTATACTCCCAATACAATGTGAAAGCAATTTGTGAAATTTTCCACACAAAAAAATAATTTGTCATTTTTGTATTATTTCATTTTTAATGTAAAAAAATTATTTTGCCGATAAAAAAAGAATGTTGTTATCATTAATTCCCTTTCATAATCATATTTATATCCAATATTTGACTAATCCTTTTAGTTTACTAAATAAAGTTAATGCCCGTTAATTAATTATTTCCTATTTATATATATGGAGAGCTAAAAGAACCAATCCACTGCATGAGGATTGATCTTGGAAAAGAAAATTTTCTTTTAAAGAGGACTATCCTTCTATAAAGACAAATTTGCTACTAACAAACTGTACTGAAAAGGAATGGGGAGTTATTTATTGCTAATTAAATGTTTCTTGTGCACGGAAAAATTTGCTGGCAATGAAGCTGATCTTCATATCCTAAACTCTAAACTCTCCCTCTCTCTCTCTCTCTCTCTCTCTCTATATATATATATATAGAGAGAGATCTAGAGAGAGACCAAACAATAAGTCTATATATTATGATCACTAATTCACTATGAAAACCAATTAAAAACCCAAATATCAAATGGCTTCCAAATTACGAATGGTCTTATTTCTCATGGCTCTCTTTGCTGTAACATTTCAATGTTGTTCCTCTGATTCTTCTAATTACTATTCTCTTGAAGAATATAATAAGAAGATTGATCAACCCCAAGCTCCCACTACTCGATTCGGATCCACCGCAGTCTTTCCAGTTAGTGGAAGTGTTGCTGCTGGGTATATATATACACAACACTATATATATATATATATATATATATATATATATATATATATATGTGTGTGTGTGTGTGTGTGTGTGTGTGTGTGTGTGTGATTAGTAGTACTACTCAATTTTACATTTTTAGTTTCTCTCAAATTTTGAAAAAACAATGATTTAATTATTGTTATTCTGTACATGCATGCAGATACTATTCTGTGTCCACTTACATTGGAAACCCCCCGAAGCCTTACACTCTTGATATTGACACTGGAAGTCCACTCTCTTGGATCCAATGTGATGCACCATGTATCCAATGTCATCAGGTATATATATATATATATATATATATATATATATATCTCAAAAACGAGTTTCTTTAATGAACGGTATGCCATGATTTTCTGTTCTATGAGGACGGTCGTTATCAAATCGAAACATTTTAGAGACAGATTATATATATATATATAAACACATACACACACTTAAAAAAGTCTAAAATTCAAAAAGAAAAAATTAAATTATAAATTATAATCTCTCCATTATAAAATATAATATGAAGTTAACCTTTTAAACTCAAGTTGATATATTTGTAAATTCAAAGTTTATATGATTTTTATTAGAAGTTCTATATATATATATATATATATATATATATATATATATATATATATATATATATATATTTAAATTTTAAATAAACATGTATTAATTTAAAAATACTTAAATAAAATTTATTTATTTTAATAAATTTATATGTTAGAAATGATGGAGTTCGTGTGTGTGTGTGTTTACAGGCTCCTCACCCACTATACAGGCCTCCTCTGAATAAAATAGTGTTATGCGGTGATTCCATTTGTAATGATGTTGATCACCCGCCAAATTATCCCTGTAGAGGGCCTACCGATCGATGCCATTACATAATGAAATATGAAGATGGGGGCGAATCCACTGGCTTCTTGGTCAGAGACTCATTTCCACTCCGCTTCACCACTGGCCTTCAATCCTCCCCCTCTCTTGTCTTCGGGTATATATATATGGAGTAATATATATATATATATATAGAGAGAGAGAGAGAGAGATTTAAATAAAATTAAAATTTGTTGATCTGGTTAATTAATGAAATGCAAATGCAAATGCAAATGCAGGTGTGGATTCAAACAAGTAATACCCCCGGGGAACCCGGTTGGACATACGGATGGAATCCTTGGGCTTAGCCCTGGTAATGAAATGAACATTGTAACGCAATTACGGAGGCAACGTCTAACCCAAAATGTGTTTGGTCATTGTTTTCGCAACCCAAAAGATGGATACTTTTTCATTGGAGCTGATATAGCCTTTCCTCCTGGAACTGTGTTTGCCCCATTAGTATTACCACCCCAACAAGCATCACAGTAATTAATATGTTATATTCATCTTATGACTGTCATTTCTAAGGCCTATATATAGTAACTGCTTCGATAATTCCATGCATTAGCTATATATATATATATATATATATATATATATATATATATATATATATATATACACACACACACACACACACACACACACACACACATATATGTAGTAATTAATCAAATCTAATATTATTTCAGGGAAATATACTCCCCGGGAGTTGGTGATCTGGTTTCGGATGGGCAGATTACTAATATCAAGAATGTTAAAATTATCTTCGACTCTGGCTCTACCTATACCTATTTCAAGCATGAAGCTTATCAAGCGTTGGTTTCCATTGTGAGACTAATTAAACTCTGATCAGCCAGCCAGCCAGCAATATTAATTAATTAGTAGCAATTAATTATTATATTAATTGAATACTAAAAATTGATGATATTTATTTTCAGATAACGGGAAACCTAAGGACAATGCCACTAACAACTGTCAGTGACCCTTACCTCCCACTGTGCTGGAGAGGCCCAAAAGTCTACACATCTGTCTATGAAGTGAAGGGTTATTTCAAGAATTTTGGATTTGTGTTCTCTAAAGTTAACAATGTGCAGTTCCAGTTGCCACCAGAAGCTTATCTTATCATCTCAGTAAGCAAATATTAACTATTGAATTAAGCCTTAATAATTAACTTGTTAAAGATCGATCAAAACTCCAACTCTCTCTCTCTCTCTATATATATATATTGAAAAAATGGAGAACACTACTCTAATGTATACGGTCTACGATCGTAAAGTTAAATCACTCTACTATATTCGTATAGTTAAGTCATTCTACGATCGTAGAGTAGTCACTGACAGCAGAATAGTCATCCTACTACCGTAGAAACGTAAAAATCTACACAATTGTGCACCTCTATTAACACCTATATACATATATACATACATACGTGTATGGAAAAAATGTTATCTAAAATAAATTAATCAATGCTTTCTCCGAACTTAGTCGAGACTACTTAATAAAAAGAAGTAGTTGGGTTAAGTTTTTGGTTTCTAAGTTTTACAAATAAAATAAATAAGTAATTTTAACGTTTACATTCAAATTACAATCAATCCGTCAAACATGCAGTTGGGCTAAAAGCTTGTCCGATAACCGGTAGGCCGACTGTTAAGTACAACTAATTATAACATCAAAATTAAAATTTATGAAAATTAAAATATAGGCCGGCCGTATATATAAACATGTAATTATATTAGTATACTTAAAATTTCCATGTTGTGCTTGATTTTCTTCAGCCAAGTGGAAACGTGTGCCTTGCCATTCTTGATGGTACCGCCTTGGGTGATATTAATTTGATTGGAGGTATGTTGTAGAGTAGGAACTTTTCTTATTTAAATGGTTGAATATTAATTTCTTAGGTTATGTTTGGAACTCAGTTAATGAAAAAATGACACTTGGAATTCTAAAAGATAAATACAATACACTACATTTATATTTATATATATATATATATATATATATATAATAAAAAAAACCTTTGATTTATAAATATTTAAAAAGAATTATTTATTTATTTATTTTCCTTTTGTTCCTTTGGAATTTTCAAAGTTCCAAATTAAATTCCATATATACATTTAAAGTATTTAATTGCACTATATGTATAACCATGCTATATATACATATATATTAACAGATATATCGATGCAAAATAAGTTGGTGATTTACGACAATGAGAGAAATCTGATCGGATGGGGTCCTTCAAACTGCAATAACCCTACCTTACCTACCAGGTTGTTCATTGCTTTACCTTTAATTAATTAATTTATATATGACACGACTATAAAAGGCATATTTTAATTATTATTATTTTCCCTCCTGCTGCAGGCTGAATGTTTTCAACTTTACCACATCAATGGAGCATAATTAGCATCCTAATTAATAATGAATAATTTGCTGCTGCCAAATAAAGCTCTGAGAATCATGATGCAAATTAATGGAGATCGATAATGTATGAAAAATTACAAGTGCAAATTAATTATATATAAATGTATAGTAGAGAGCGAATTTAACTACTTATATGTTTTCCAACGCTATATATAAATTAAATAATTACACCTATACTTACTTGTAATTTCTTTTTATTTTAAAGTATCTTTTGTTTGTTCTAAATTATATACGTTGCATTAACATTACTAAATTAATAAAAAAAGGACCGTACGTCTAATGATATGCCAAACAATTAAGTACATGCAAAACTGAATCAGATGAATTAAACAAGTATTTATGTTTTCGGGAATTTTTGATCCCTTCAAGTCAAAAGAAACATAAAAAGTTTTAAAATTTTTGTATTTCTTAGGTTATGTTTGGAACTCAGTAAATTGAATAGGGAAAAAATGACTCGAAATTCTAAAAGATTAATACACTACAATACATTTATACTCGGTAAATTTCTCCCTCTCTTTCTCTAATTTTATCCATCTCTTTCCCCTCTCTCTATCCATGGTGCTACAACAGTTAACAGTCCTGCAACTGTTGGTTAGGGAAGGACTCTTGTATAAGCTGGCCAGCAAATAAAAACTCTGGTACCAAGTTGATGAATAAATATCCTCATGATGTTATATATAGCAGATCGTACAAAATGTTCAGTCATTTAGGTTATACAAGTTCTTTGTTCTGTTCTTGATCCATTACAGTAGAGAATGTACATCGGAAAATCCCTGATAAAAAATGTTACAACAGATATTCATTGCATTAATGAAATCTATTGCCTTTGTGGTTGGTTAGGCATGCAAATTAATCTCGTCAGCAAAACAATGTCCACCATAGTCAGGTCAGTTCAATTCTGAATCAAAACTCGAACAGATGTAGTATCGGATGCAGTTTCTCTCTTTGGACGACTGTACATAAATACATTTCACCGCAATAACACCTGCCCCAGACAAGCAAAGTAAGAACGTGAACTACTATACAATTTGTTTGCATATGAATTATGATATTAAACATTAAGAAAAAGGACCATCTAATGATATGCCAAACAAGTACATGCATTAGCTTTCAACATTTGCGAAACTGAATCTGATGAAACAAGTATTTATGTTTTACGGAATTTTTGTATATCATATATCCCTTCATGCCAAAAGATACGTAAAAAGTTTTAAGAGACTACGGCATTGTGATTTTCATGCTTTTTGTATGAAAGGTCACAAGGACAATAAAACATGAGCAACAAGCTTTGTGCCATTATTCAGTTGGCATTTGTCAACTAATAGGCGTTCTGCATTCAGGTAATTACAAATTCAGATAAGTCCCTCCCAAAGAAGGTGGGATAATTTCCTTTGGATAAGGTAAACTACAGTAGATGACAAATATAATTCATCAAGATTCAACATATGTGTCAAGCATGGGATACTGAGATTAACCTATTGTTCAGTGAGGTGTCAAACTACTTGTCATACATCTGAACTTAAATCCCAAGACTAAACTAAAGCATTGGCTTGGCTATGGAATGGACAGAAATTACTTTTAATTAACATTTAATTTTTTTAAGCTTCTGGTAACATAAAAGAGCTTTTTATTACAGAATTTTGATGCATATCATATTGTTACCCTCCTACTATTTAAGAAATTATATGAATCAACCTCTAAATGAATTCTTGAAAATACTTTTGAAAGTATATATGAAACATCATTCAGTTTCCAACTCGATCATTAAAAGTGATTCGTTATGAGAGCTAGGGTATGACAATGTGTATGTAGCGAGTCTTTTATGCGTAGAATGTCAAAGGATCCACTTTCCATTAAGAGTCTTGGGTGTTCTATACTTCCATTATTACTATTAATCAGAAACAGGGACAAAAACTAATGTATCTCCAGTATAGCAAGTAATAACACATGTTTTTTCTATCTTTCTGTAAAATACAAATAAGTATTTATTCACCTATACGCAGTGTTCTAAAAATCTCCGCCTAGGTGCTAGGACCCCCCTTGGCACCTCGCCTAGGCGCTAGGCTCCCTGGCGGCAAAAAAATCTCTTCAAAAAATTAGGCGGGGGCCTAGGTGAAGAGGTTTTTTTTATTTTAATAACTACTCAAACCAGATCTTGATATATTTATTTTTCTAATGATTTACCATATTCATAATACATGTTGTAGCATGTCAAATCAAAACAAGAAGTGAACAATATCAAGTCAAAATGGATAATTTTATTATAGTTGTAATTTTTTGAACTTGTACCAACTTCAAATTATATAAATGATGATACATTTGTAATATTTAATTTAATTCAATATAATTCTTAAATTTATGTTTAGTTTCTTAAGTTTTAATATTGAATTAAATTCTTGAAATTTTAAATTTTATTATTTAATAGCAATCTTGTTTATGAATAAAACTAATACGTTAAAAATATGTTTGAACTTTAAACAATTGCATGTTTGTGTTTGAACTTTAACATTAGCAATATGGATATGTGTTTGAACTTTAAGCAAATGCATTTATTATCTTTATTATAGATTGTTTTGCTTTATATTATTGTTTTGTTTGAATAAATGTAAGATAAAATATTAAAATTGGTTTAGAATAAAAAATCCCGCCTAGGCCCCCCTCGACCGTCCGCCTCCCACCTAGCGCCTTTTAAAACATTGCCTATACGGGAGCAGATGGACGTGTTTATTGGCAAAAATATGAGTTTCACCATTTAAGATAGAAAAAGCTATTTAGTTAGCTGATTGCTTTTGTACAATAATAAGCCACCATAAACAGATGAGCGACTGAAAAAGGTAAAACATTCATGTTCAAAGTAGTGATCTACCTTCAGGTCAGATGATATTAGATAAAGAATTTTGCTAAAATATTATTGAAATTAACTCGGGAAAAAACGCAAATTATGCCAAGAGAAAATCTATATGTCCACCAGCATATGTAATAAGATTTCTAATTACAACTATCAGCTGAAAAGAGCATGGATGTAGGCTCACCTAAAACTGTCAGAAGTTTCATGCCAAAATGCTACAAGAGATGATTTGAACACTGCATAGTTTAACCAGCCAATATTAGTCCTTGAACAAAAACACCTACCATTTATACCAATTAATTTCAATTGTAAAGTGTAATAACAAGACGTGAGCTCTGTTCTAAAAATCCCCGCCTAGGTCTGCCTAGGCGCTAGGCCCCTCCTTGGCGCCCCGCCTAGGACCTAGACCCCCCTTGGCGCCTCTAAGCCCCCCAGACGTCTCACCTAGGCGACAAAAAAATCCCTCTAAAAAATTAGACGGGTTCTAGGCGGAGAGAATTTTTTTATTTTAATAACTACTCAAACAAAATCTTGATATATTTATTTTTCTAATGATTTATCATATTCATAATACAGGTTGTAGCATATCAAATCACAACAAGTGAACAATATCAAGTCAAAATGGATAATTTTATTATAGTTGTAATTTTTTAAACTTGTACCAACTTCAAATTATATAAATGAGGATGCATTTGTAACATTTAGTTTAATTCAATTTTATAATTCTTAAATTTATGTTTAGTCTCTTAAGTTTTAATATTGAATTAAATTCTTGAAATTTTAAATTTTAATATTTAATAGCAATCTTGTTTATAAATAAAACTAATATGTTAAAAATATGTTGAAATTTTGAACAATTGCATGTTTGTGTTTGAACTTTGACATTAGCAATATGAATGTGTTTGAACTTTGACATTAGTAATATGGATGTGTTCGAACTTTAAGAAAAGGCTTTTATTATCTTTATTATAGATTGTTTTGCTTTATATTATTATTTTGTTAGGATAAATGTAAGATAAAATATTAAAATTGCCTTAAAATAAAAAATTCCACCCAGCCCAGCCCCCTAGGCGCTAGGCTCCCCTCGGCCGCCCGCCTCCCGCCTAGCGCCTTTTAGAACATTGGACGTGAGCCACAAAAAGAAACATCAGTACAATGGTACTTCAAAGAAGTAGAAATTAATATTTCCTCTGCTAAACAATCTTTAGCATCCAACTAACAGAACATAACCCAGCAGAGTAACGTAAATGAGGGTTCCAGGGAGGGGTGACTAGATAAGAGTTGTAAGACCTTTTTATTCATGTTAGTTTCACATAGTGACTTTCTCAAGTTTACATAGTGAGTTTTTTATTTGTGTTAAGACACACTATATTAAAAGTATAATGTATAAATATGTTTTTGGCACATCTTAAAAATTTGTGCCCAAAGCATCCCAAAAAAAACGCCATCTTTACAGAAAGGAGGTTCCATAAATTAAACCGTGACCTTGTCCAAGGTATCTCAGATGTGTGTGCCAAGAGTGTCAGATAAGGTAGTTGTCCGACATGCATGCGTCAGACACAGACATGAAACCTATTTTCAAAGTCAGTCCATTTAGAAAATTTTCCCTGCTTAAGAATCTCAAGTAAAATGTAAGACGGCTACATGTGCTAGAGAGTAAAACAACTCAGAAAAATAATTCTGTCGTCATAGCAATATATATTATATACACAGGTACATATGTCACCTTTGCATGGCAAATTTTGGTTATGGCCTCGACATGAAGGTTTTGTAGCTCGTCAAGAGTAGTTATATCCAGACCTACAACATCTTCACCCTGAAATGAACACTTGTTCAATTAATTTTACAATATGAACATGTTTGAAGGCTTCGAGGATCTCAACAGAGAAGCAGTACCTAATGAATACATAGCCATGGGATCTTAACAGAGAAGTATCATGCAAACCGAGAACAGACGTCTTCCTAATTGCAACCATCAAACTTAGAAATGCTTAACATGGTCCAATCCCAAAATAAATCTGAACCATCAAACTTAGAAGCAAGTAGGGAAGACATACAAGAAATTCATCTTCTCCATGATCTACCCCCTTTGATTTGGACACTTAGATCATGGCATTTGTGACCAATCAAAGGGAAAAAAATGTTTTGGGATCCATCTCGAGAGGGATGAGCGAATGAGGGCATCAACTCTGATGGTAGGACTCACTCTACAATATGATATAACACAGTCCAGAATTGGGTGGTTCATTCATAAATAAGTTTAAGGAATCTAGATTCAAGCCATAAAGCACCAAAGTCCATCAAAAAGAGGCAACATTTCTACGAGACGCCACTCACCACTCCTCTAACACGACACAACCCAAAAGAGAAACACTTAAACTTATATAAATATGTGAGCATGTCAAGAGAGAAAAACACTGTCATAAATTACCAAAAATGAAGGCATTACATCCATTCAAACAAGTCTTGATAGTATGAAGACTGCAGAAAAGGAGAGACGGAGAGGGAGAGAGAGAGAGGGAGAGAGAGAGAGAGAGAAACAGTGCAAAGACCACAAACACAGTCATATTAATGTGGGAGAAGCTTAGAACTTAATCACTATTAGGGTTAATTCACAACACAATTAAAAATGCAAAACAGTGAAAAAAAAGGTAGTAATTTCAAAAGCTCCATTGATGTTAAAGCATATGCTTTAAGCTTTTTGAGCAACTGGTAACTTAAAATGTAACTCATGTTTAGTAAGGTCTTGGGTTCAGGACTTTCCATTTGCATTTGTTTCCATTTTATGTCGGTGCCGCATTTACTTAAAAATATTTATTTTTATTTTCTAGTATTATGATGTACATGCATTCAGGGTTGCACGTGAAAGAAAGTGGTAAAGCATTGCATACACCGTTGGGCTCATTCTCTAACAGCTTAAACTAGAGAAACTGGTAAACTTATCGGTTGGAGAACTTGTGTGTGCAACTGCAATGTTTCTGTCCTTGAAATAACCTTGGGTACAACCTAAGTCAATGAAGTGATTCTAGTATCTTATAAATCCCTAGTCATGTGATGGGAAAAAGAATCATACTGAAGAAACAACTAAAAACATGTTCCAAGCATGAATTGTATCATTTCCTCAAATAATCGCAAAATTATGGACTACTTCCCAAACAAGATTAGCTTGGAAAGGGCTTACCTTTAATTTTGAAATCAAACTCTCCAGTTCCTTGCATCTTCTCCTTTCTTTAATATAGCGTGCTTCTAATTCTTCAAATGTTGTTGAATCGTCCATTTTTTCACACATCTCATCCACATTAAGTATTTTCTTTGAGAAACCGTTAGATGAAGATTCATTTCCACCTCTTGTTTGCAAAAAAATTGATGCATGAACCCCTTCAGATGAGGACTCCTCAGAATAAGAACCTGACTTCCGCAATTTTGCAACTAGCACCCACATATTTGCAAGCTCATTCTCCAAATCTTCCTCATGTCGTTTTGCTTCATCAAGTTTTTTCCGCAGCTCACCTTCTTTTTCATCTCTCTCGGACAATGCAGAAAGAAAAGAAGCTTCTCTTTGGTACATTGCATTAAGTTCTTGCCCCAACTCTTCCACTAGTACACCATCCTCATGTTTTCTCAAGCGTGAATCAGGACGACCACCAATGCTTCCATTTCGCTTCACGTCAAATGAAGCAGACCTTTGACTGCAGTTAGATTTACTACAGGCCTCTTTTGCAGCAGTCAGTTTGGCATTTTGGTACGAAAGCATTGTTACTTCTTCGGCCAAGTTTCGGAGCTCAACTGCTGCAGCCGCAGCTAGCTCTTTCGCATATGAACCTTCCTCGGCAAGTTTTTGGCTGTGAATTACAAGCCCATCCTTTTCTTTTATCATTTTGACCTGCTCTTGCTTCAATGCCTCAATCTCAGCAGCCTAAGTCAAGGAGAATGCAATATAAACTAACTTTAAATTAAATTTAACTTAAAATATTATACGGTTTTTAACCTGTATCAAAAATAAGATAATATGAATGAGAACTATAGCATGAGACGCTTGTATCAAAGAAAGAAAGAAAATTTTGAAAAATAACCTGCTCAAGAAGCTGAGAATTCGTTAAGGCATCACTACTAGACTCTTTGGAATCCTCGTGATAAAATATCCTATTCAAGCTCATAACACTTGTTGGAGTATTATCATCAAAGCAAGTTTCTTCGTAAGGATGAATCCCATTCTTACTTTCATTTTTTATTTCCAGGGACTCTTCAGAACCACTCTTCGGTGTGGTAACATTGTTGTCAACATTTTGTTGTAAAAGCTTTGAACTTTTATCAGATAATAAAGAATCAAGTTGTTGCCTTAGCAGAAGAATGGTTTCTTGCATCTCAGCATTCTCCGATACCTTGTAACAGCAACTTAATCAGAAATAGTCTAAACTTGAAGAAGATAGCACATGATAGAAGAGTTTACCTTCATCTGTAGCTGTTCCTGAAGTATCCTGTTGTCTGCTGCTTTAATCTTGACAGCTCACAATACAAGGAGATCAACTTAGAACGAGAATTTGCTATTCAATATCGAAGTATCATCCCTAAAATTAACCATGTAAAGAAGTTTAAACTTTGAACATACCTCAAGTTCAAATGTTTTCTCATTCAGTTGTGTAGCAAGCTTGGACAGAGCCTACATCAGGACATATATAAATTACACAATCCATGAGTGAGACAAAAAGCCATACAAAGTACATGATAAAAGTCATTTCGTAAGAGAAAATATATATCGATTACTCAAAATATGAAGCATCACTCACTTTAGACGAGCTTGGTAAACTTACACAAGTCCTGGATGCCAATCAAAGGTCACTCACTCGTCGTTAAAATAAGTTTCAACAAGGTTGATCAGTATAAGAGACAAGGTAGTAGTAAATATGGTAGTGTAATGTGAAATAGTTCCTCAAAAGCCAGGGTGGAAGGCGACTTCATTAATTAGAGGTGGCAATTGAGTACGAGATATTATGCCATTCATATAGTATAAGAATGGACCTTTTATTCTTGTATTTTACTAGTATGGTAACTTCACCCGCCTGAGCATCCTGTTAGATATTGTCAAAAAAATATATATACAATTACCTGAGACATTTCACTGCTATATGAAGAACGTGGAGTAATCTCTACAGATCCAATCATACGTTGCTCAAGTATATGTATTTGAAGCTTCTTTTCTCTAATTTCATTCTTTAACCTCAGCGTATGTTCCTATATCAACAAATATGACTGTCACAAGTGCACTTGAAAAAATTGATCAAGTATGTATTATGCCCAAGAAAAATAACAAGGAAAGGGTTTACATTCTTAGAGTGAACACTTTCTAAAGATAGCTAACCTGAAGTTGTGAGTCTTCAGGATTGCTAGCTGCTTGCTCTGACAATCTTTTCAGAGAACTAGTACACAGTGCCACCTCCCCAGCTAACATTTTCACTTGCTCACGGAGAAGATCCATTTGATCAGTAATAGTTGTCCCTGTCTGCACAAAGCCACTCAGCATTTAAGCAAAACCTAAAATTCAAATCAATGCAGAAGCACCAATCTCAAGGGTATATGTAGTAACTGAGAAGAACTTAATTTCTTTTGCATAAAATGATGGGATCTGATATGGGGGTCAAGAATCGTATGCAACTTCTTTCACCTAATGGGAAATTTAATAAACTCAGGGATGATGATATGCAACTTCTTTCACCTAATGGGAAATTTAATAAACTCAGAAGTACCACAATTTTATAGTATCAATGTATCGGAATCCAGACCTGTGAATTATGGGTCATTTAAACTATTGTTCTGTCAAAACTTCTATGGCAAGCACACAACTATCCATCCAACTGAGCTAGACATAAGAAAGCAAGTAGAATTTATACTTTTCTACCAAGTATTATTCCACCTCATTGTCAGGAAACATTCACACCAAAAACCCCTTTGCTTAGAACATGGACACTATAGCTCATTGCCACAAGTCAATTTTTCAATGACCTTTTATTATTTTCATCAATTTGTTTGGATTTAACTTGCCAGGAACCCAAAAAACAGCCCTTTGTATTGCACATATCTCCGCCGTGGTTATTCGTAAAGATGTACACCGTCTGCCGCTGAAGGCTTATGTTTAAGGGACCTACAGGAGCAAGACTCGTATCAAAGAAAAAGACCTTAATTGCTAGGAAACATCTGACAATCACAAACACAAACAAAATTTGCCACTATATATCCTCTTCAATCCATCATTAAACTGTTTTGTAATGGAGGCATAGGTTTGGAAGAAAAAAAAATAAGAATCAATTCACAGCATATCACATCCCTGGTCAACTCGCCTGCGTGAGCAGTTTCACTTGCAAAAGAAAAATATGAAGAAAGTAGTGGAGGAAATATCAGTTACAGCATCATAACTATGCTGACAAGGCAATAAAACAAAATCTAAAATATTGGACCAAGTCCGACTCTGAAAGAAGGATTCTCAGGATTAAAAAAGTGTCCTAATTCCCAAGGTTGAAGACCCTGGTGAAGAACTTGCACTAACAACAAATATATAATCTGTGCAATTTAAAAAACACAAATAATCATAACAACTAACATAGAAAAGACATGCAGATTTTTTCAACCAAATAAACTACAAACAACAGAACCAAATCTTAAAAAATATGTCAAAGGAACATATTATTCTGCTTGTCTACCTGGTGAATATATTTATATCTTCAGTTTATTTTGTATATTATTTTTTTTGGATAAGTTTCTGCTGAATATTTATCTTAATTCAGTAGTGACTAAAGACCAAAAGAAAGCAAAAATAGCTCTCTCTCACCGGAGGCAGATGCCGACCTCTAGCAGTTGCACTAAACAGTTCACCTGCTTGGGTTCTTGCTGGAAGAGAATCAATAACTGAAGAATCGTCCCGTCTTCTACTAATTGATTTTCTTTGTCCATCCCTCACATCACTGAAGGTGACTCTATTTTGGGATGATTTTGCAGAGGATGCAGGTGAACCACTAGCAGAGCTCTCACAGTCGGTACTTGGCGATGACCCAACCAGATTATCAGGCTTCTGCACAGGAAAGTTGCTAAGATTTTAAATTTTGCTTGCTTGAAACCAGAAAGTATTAGAAAATCTATTACCACCAGCTAAAAAAAATTAACTGAAAGATTTAATACAGCATGAAGAGAAAAATTAAGATAGTCAATGGTGTTTTACTCGCATGATAGAAATACTTCACACAAAATCATATTGTACTATTCACCAAATATATTATTTTTTACTAGTAAAGTAGTATATAGACTCCTTTTTGAATGACGGGAAAGGAAAGAAAAGTAAATGACAACAAGCAAATAATTGTTTTCTTTTCCATGTGTATTTGGATGTCATGGGAAATTGCAAATCCCACCACTAACTATTTTCTTGTAGAAAACATTTTCCCTCAAATCTCATCCTGCATTTTAATAGGAAATTGGGTCATGCGAAAGTTTGAAACCTTATTCCCACTGTATTAATTAAGCGATTATCATTTCCACTGTATTCTCCTTTTTGACAACATAGCACGAATATAGTAGCTTCTATTGCATGCCAAACAGCAAAGGAATAAGAGAGCTAATGCAAAAGAATTTACTTTTAGTTTAAACCAGCCAAGCATTCCTCGCTTCCTGTTCCTTTTGTAATCATCCTTCAGCTCATCAAGATCAGTGACTTCACTCCTTCCATATGATGAAATTTCCGAATCAATGCTTCCAGCATCATCATCAATCATCAGTTCACGTTTTCTGTCTGGCAAGTAGGCTAGCTGCATAGACAAGGTTTTAAATGTATATTGCTGTTGACTGTTTGTTACTGTGGTTATAATTACAAACTTCAGCACGGCAAATATAAAATTACATTTTGGTAAAGTTCACAACGTAATTAGAAACATATGCATCAACATAACGTAGAATCCTTGTGTCCATCTAGTTTCTCATGATTAAAAGATATCGGGTACCTCATCTTCACAAAAAGAATGTCTCCGTCTGTGGCCGAGCTTTCCGGGAACACTTGATGGCATTGTATTTTTTGTGGACACTAAGATTAGTTTAGTCAGTCTTTGAATCCTTCCCATCAAAGCTGCTTTGGCTTGCTCCTCCTCTTCCAATCTTGACTGCATTTTAACCTGCCCAGCTTCCAACTTTTGACACATAAGAACACGTTAGAAAGAAGAATAAGTACGTATACAAAATTGAAAATACAACAACCAAAATGGACAATAAAAATTCAATCCAGCAGAAAAAAACCAACAGAGTTGAAAATATGGAATATGTAAACTTCACACCACATTCAAGCAAGCACAAGCTGAGGAGCCTTAGTGATCATGTCCAACATAAGACGATATATCATAAAAAGATAAATAATGATTGTACAAACTAAACAGGTTACACCAGACGCAACACGAATATATATTTAAATCTCACAAGAACCTCGAAATCTGTCCAACACTAGTTCAAAGACCGAAAAGTTAAAAGAAGCAGCATGGTCAGTTCAAACATTAATCAGTTACTATAGCACCATTTTTCAATACATAAATCCATCAGATTCAGATCTTAAAGTAAATTGGAATGGTACCGGTAACAGTTTCAAGTGTGGACTAATCCTGAATTTGATTTTCTCTATACCATTTATTCTTCTATTAATTTAGTGATACTCTTCCTTGCACTAAAATTTCAACAGATTGTAGAACTAGGTTGGTTGTTGCTTAGAGTTGCAAAAAGAATTATACTGCAATTCCGTATGTAGCACACTCAACTATTACTCTGTAGATTAAGCCAGCTTCATAAAATGATCGAAGGGAAACAATTTGGCTGCCAGTGTGGCAAAGAAGAAACCTTGACCACTAGTAAGAAAATACAAAAGAAATAAACATATTTCGTACAAAATCAAATTTACATTTAAGCTGTGTAATGAAGGGATCTTTTGTTGACCGGAAACAACTGGACCATATTTTTTAGTGACACACGAACACTGTAAAATACAAAAAAAAAATTCCTTGATTCAAACCGAGCCTTAAAGTATTATAAAGATAAAAAGTTAATAACAAAGTGAAATTAAAAAAATATATTAATAAGTTGATCTCTTTTCATAACAAGAAGTACCTGCAGCTTTAAGTTGACTAAATCTTCTTGGTTAGGTGCCACTATTAATGGGTTCCCCATCATACCACGCTTTAATTGCTGAAGCTCTTGTTTTAAAGTGGAAATTTCTTTCTGATATTTCTTAATTAGAGACTTCTCATCCATAATCTGAAAGTAAAAACATAAGTAAAAGAGAGGATACTGGTTAGAAGACAAAACCCATAGTTAGAAGCACTTCACATGTATAATGACATTCCTATCTCACCTTATTTTGGGAAGCCTTGATTTCTACATGCTTACTACGATGTGCAAACTTTAGTGTATTGTGTGTTTCTTCAGTATTGCTCGAGGCAGGTGTCACAGTGCAAATAACCTGCAGGCAGGTTCAAAGTAGAAAAAACATACGTTCAAATCAAAAACTGAGTAAAATATTTTAAAATCAAATAGATTATTTGTTGCAAATAATGCATATTATTGACATATAGCAATCATAATCGACAACTCAGTCACTCACAGATACTCGTCCATGGCCACTAAGAGATGACTGCAGCAAACGTGTAAGTTTTGAATCTCGATATGGAATATGAGTAGCCTTCTCATCGGTTAACTTAGATATCACCTGGGATAAGATAAAGTTCACAGATAACAAGGATTAGCGAACAATCAAAGGAAGTCACTTATAAAAAGGGCATAAAACCTTATTACATAGAAGTAGGCCCAATTAGTTCGCCATCTCATGCCACTACTTAGAAGTTTAGCAAACCCAAATTGAATATTATCGCATTACCTAAAACAATCTAATAGAGTAGAGGACAACATGCTACAACAAAGAATAGTATAAAGGTGATTCAAAACTCTAAATCTACTCACTAATTTGGAAAAGTATTAGAAAAATTTTGTGCTTAATTAAAGTGTCAATAATAGCGCGCACACAGAAAAAATATGCCAAACAACAAAGCAGGATTCCTCGTGTTATTACATGAAAATATAGTTGTCCCAAAAAACTAAAGATCTATATATTAAAGAAGGAACAAGATGAGCAATATCTTACAGTGCCAAGAGTAAGTAAGCTTTTATTTATGTATGATCCTTCTTTTCTCCTCAGTCCAGTAGTCTCCGTTTTAGAACTTTCAGATCCTGCCAAGTCGATCAAATGCTACAAAGAAAAATTGAAGATGAATAAATACTGTGATGCTAAATTGAAGTGAAGGAGGATATAAAGAAGAAGAATGCTTGAACTATTAGGTGCTCTGAGAATTAAGATACACCAATAAAATGTCTAATTCTGTAAATTAATATTGACAAATAAATGAAATAAAGAAGATGGCAAGAATTACCAGTTGTGATAAGGTCACTTCCTCCCCTTGATCCTCCCCACATGGACTGCTTTCAATAGTCTGCTAGACAAACAGGTCAACTCCGAAGTCAATTGGTTTTTTCGGTTTTTATTCTGATTTCCTATCTTTGAAAACTTATGCCTATCTAGAGAAACACTTCAATTAAGCAATCAATACCAAGTTTTTCAGAGATGAAAAAGTTGTCAAAAGTAATATTCATCCGTTCCCAAAAAGATGAGTAAAGTACAATTAGCACACATATTAAGAAAAATAAAAGTAGAGGAAAGAGAATAAGAAAGTTCTAAATTTATCCTTAGTAGCCCTACAAAATTACATAAAGTGATAAATAATTTTTTTATGGACCCCGCTAAATGACTTAGTTACCCTTCACTTTACGTACTTTATCTCATCTTTTTGAGGACAAACAAATTATAACTTTAGTCATCCTTTTGGAGACGGAGGAAGTAACGAATTAACGAGTTTATCATTATGCTTTTGTCACAAGAATAAATAAACTTTCATCCAAAATTTCGTAATGTTGTTTCAATCTATTTCGTCCAAATATCTCAAAATCAAAATATAACAACCAGGGTCAAATCCGAGTCTGGAACAAATCTTGGATCAAAACTCAAGTCCAAATTGAATCAAATTCATCCAAACAAGACATTAAACCACTAGCCTAATAGTATCTTCTTGGATCATCGTAGTCCACTACAAGCTCACCCAAAAGGTCATGATGGTTGACGGAAGGTACTATTGTTAGTAACTTAATTCCTTATATACAAACAAATGTTTCTCATATCTTTCGATGCGGGACTGAGGTGTTACAAACTCCTCCACTTAAATTTCTGAAGTCCTCGTCAAAACCGAACACACACGACCAACAAATTTTTGCCTCTCTAGCCATTGTGGGATAATATTGGCTAGTTTCGTATCCCCACTTCCGGACCTCTCTATTGTGAGACAATATTTCTAGAGTCAGTTATGATACTATATGAAACATCTTGGGTCAAATCCCAAATCCAAATCGAATCAAATTCATCCAAACAAAGCCTTAAACCACTAGCCCAATAGTATCTTTTTGGGTCATCTTAGCCCATCACAGGCTCACCCGAAAGGTCATGACTGAAGATATTATTATTAGTAATTTAATTCCTTATATACAGATAAAGTTTTCTCATATCTTTCGATGTGGGACTAGGGTGTTCCACAAAATTTTACATAAAATGGGTAAACTCAAATTTATAAAATTATTTCATTCTAAAATTTAACATGAAGACATGACAAATTTATGTGACACTATGGTGTAGTCCAGTACAAGGATATTAGGGTTGAGGGTGCCACCTATAAGTAATTTTGAACTAGATGAAGGTTTTAAAAAGTCTGTAAATCAGGGATAGTTCCAGAAGTTCATTTTCTTATTACTCTGTCTGCACATAAAACAATGTCTAGTGATTGGTTCTGCCATCCTAATAGAGATCATTAATATTCTCTTTGTGAAACCAGAGATCATATGACCTTCAGAAAGAACCTTGACTTTCTAAATGTACAAAGTCAATGTCCATATTCGCTTAACAAAGGACCATAACTGAATAAAATAAAGTAAGTTAATCAAAGATAATTAAACTCTTGATCCGTGAGCTTTCCTAAATACACCATCATTAGGAATATTATAAATCCTAATACACTTAATAACATAAGAATATTTCATGTAATATAGTCTATAAAATATGCACTCTTACACTCACTTCATTTGGATGATACATGTATAGTGGAAAAATATACATTATTTTATGTTGTATGTTACATATTAATTTTGGAAAAAGGACTACAGCTTAGACAATATATAATACATTATTAGATATACAATCACATAAAATAGTAAAATACATATAATGCTATTGCTTTAAATAAATAATTTAATTACTATATTGTATTTTTGCATATAACTTTAGTGTTACTAGAATAACATTAGTTTAAATGTCTCATATTTATCTTAAGAAGAATGTTAGCAAGCCATGTTGATTTAAACAAATCGCTGATAGCTTTAACCTACTGCCACCTCAAATTTGGTCTACTAGTTCCTTGTCTTTGGCAAACGCAATTTCCAGTACGAAACCTATAACAAGCCCACATTCATTACGGAGCAATGGAATAGGATCCTTGGAATGAAATTGTCATCTGTGCAAACATCTAGGAACTGAAAGTTTCTTTAATATATCAATACAACATGTAGGTTAAACAACACACTACAAGCATAAATCAGTATCAACTATCAAGACATAGGAACGCAACAGCAACCAGTAACCCAGTCATTAATAGAGTATATGCATCTGAACTGAAGTGCATGGAACAAGAAAATCATTACCAAGGTGAATATAGTGTGGCTCCGGCTACTAAGTAGATTGAAGTTGTTAGAACCAACATGCCTATGAGCTGCAACGATGTAAAAACAGTAGAAGATGAGAGGTCAGAGCTTAGAGCACCAATGTTTTTAAAAACAACAGAACCAGAAACAAAATACTGAGAAATGAAGGGAGTTAAAAACGCACAATATCACTTTGGAGAAGACACTA
The DNA here is from genome assembly GCA_016801055.1 of Panax notoginseng. Lineage (NCBI taxonomy): Eukaryota > Viridiplantae > Streptophyta > Magnoliopsida > Apiales > Araliaceae > Panax > Panax notoginseng. The sequence goes on from CM029016.1 coordinate 8,842,206, forward strand.
AATAGAGTATATGCCGTGAAAATGCATCTGAAATAATGATAACATGTTTCTCTCCTTGTGTTGATACGAATAAGACAATGTTTTTATTAGAAACGAAAATGTACAAGTATGTGTACCTTCCCCAGATGCTATCAGCGAAAGAGCATGGGCAGGGGATAGAACAACTTCCTCTTTAATTCCCTCGACATAAGTTCCCTGTCATGTTAAAGGTTATATTACATGCATATAAGAAAAAATTAAGTATTTGGAAACTCCGATTTACTTTTCCCTTAAAACAGTTTGTCTAGTATTGTGGCCATAGTTTTTAACTATATATATCCTGGTTGAATATAGAAGTTTCAAAAAATTCACCAGAGAGGAGACGAAAGGGCAACTGCCACTCTGAAATAGCAGGATGCGTATAAAAGGTGATGGCAACTGCTTCTGTTGGGAGTTAAGAGCAAATGGAGACTATGAAGGACTACAAGAACACCAACCTGTTGGAATATATTTGCAGAGCACAAAATCAGGGTGTATACCCTTAATGATGAACTAAGAACACTTAAACCTGCCTCAACAGAAGAGGCAGAAAGAACAAAATATCCAGAGACAAGGGTAGATATAATGCTGAGTCACCAAGATGGAGATAGAATTATTCAACTGTAGTGACACCATACTCCCACAGATGAACACAAAGGGACCTATTGCTACTACTGAGAGAGAGTGAGATGAAAAGAGCAATTGCAAACGCTGAACAACTTTTGAGAAGTTGTTCACTAGTTTACTATTAACTCTTCTTAGTTTTAAAAATCATGACATAACCCCATAAAGAAAATATATTTTGGATGGCAGTTGCCACATGGCCTAATGTGGACATTTTAAAGAAAATGGGAACAGGAGATTCTCTAAGGGGTTGATCTGCAGTTCTGCACTCAACAAGATGTGAAATGTGTTGTTAGCTGTGAAATATGTGTTGTTCTTTTGGTTTAATGAGGTGGGTGTAGGTTAGAGTTCCTTAGCCAGTGTATTCATAGTTTTATCTAGTTGCTGAAGCCTCACGTGTAATTGCCTTTAAATAATGTTTTGGGAGAAGAGGCAGTTTTGTTTGCTTCTTTTTCTATTAGCCTGGTTCCTTCACAATTTTAGCTGTGCTGTTAAGCTCTTGCCAGCCCCAGGTACTGGTGATGCCATTTTGTAACTTATTAGTAGGCCACTTGTTTTAGTGTATACTTCTAAATTTTTTAGCACGCCTCCACCTGCATGTTTAATCCCTTTAGCCCTTTTCTAATATGCATTAGCTTATCAGAATAAAAAAGGGGGAAAAGGATTAGAAACAAGAAATTGACTTGGTATACAAGCACTCAATAATACTCCAGTGGTATTTGGAATTTGGAGAGGGACTGCATTAGTTTGCATGCGAGTATGTTTGTGAATATGCACGCAAAATAAAGAGACGAGACTTGATATGAAGAGGAGAAGAGCAAACATGATAAAATAACATCTTTGGGAGCGTAATTATACTTGGGTTTTGTTTACTCCATTGTATAGAAGGACAGGCCTTCAATTTGTAATGCATAGGCTTTTTGTTCCCCTATGCTACTTTGTATGTGTGGAGTGTGCACAGGTTCAACCCCTTTTTGGTGCTTTTTTGATACTTATTACTTATCAAAAAATAAATAAATAAACAACATTTATGCCAAATAGATTGCAAAGGACAAGGGCCTGTTGTCCATGAAAATTGCTTCTTGGGGATGGAAACCCCATCTCCAATTTAACTGGAAGCAATATAATTTTTCTTCAAAAAAGAACAAGAAAATAAAAGGTACAAATCAATTTTCAAAGAAGCTGAACACCAACTGGAGATCATTATATAGCGGTCATTTTAAAGGTCATCTAAAGAGAGTGATCCATGATTAGAGCATTATTTCATAATTTTATATGAAGTCCATAACTAAAAGCATTATCGAGACTAGAGCACAGAATGCAGCAATTACACCAATTTTTCAAACTCAATCTAGGGGGTAAAACAAGTTGTTTCAATCTCAGGCGCCATATCCAAGCAACTGTAAACAAAAGAAAAATAATATCCATGTATTTGTTAACTTTGTATTTTGAGTGAAGAAAAGAAGTGGAAAAGTAATCAGTGCTCATGACATTAAACTACTCAGAGTCACCATGCGAACCTGAGCATCCTCTCTTATTCTTAAATTTTGCCCAGTTGGATCAAGCAAATCATTGATGACCTAAAAATAAGAAAGAAAGAAAGAAAGCAAAATCAAGATATAAGAACATTGGATAAATAACATTGTGGTGAATAATTTATTTATGATCAGATTTTGGAAAGAAAAGAAACGTGTGCTTTATACAAGTTAAGATGAAGAGGTTAAAGCACCAGGAGGCAACAAATGCAAGCCCATATAATAACTGAAAAAATCCTTTATTCTCCCCCTTTCACTTACTTGAGAAATGGGTGTAGGAGAAGGCAAATAGAATAAGGAACAACTGCAGGAGCTTTTAACAAGACAACACAACCAGAAACCTGGGATGCTGGCTCAGTAATTATTCGCATCCAACCCAACCCATCTCAATCATGACATTGTCAATAAAAACTAATAGCGATACAATCTAAGGACTATTTATACAGCCTTGTTCATGTTCCAAAATGATTGAGCAAGAGTAATAATAAATAAAGTATTAAGTTTTTGTTCATCCTGTCCTCATCCATTCATAACCCTTTAATCAACATTCAATAGAGCAAAATAAGGAGATTCTAACAAAACACACATACACATTCATTCTAATAATCTTCTTCAAGTACAAATTTGTCTTGCACATACATGAAGATTCAAAAAGAAAAAGAAATTTAATGATCCTGTTCACTCAGGAAAGGAAAAATAAGGCATAAAAGTCCACTGACCTCATTGTATATTTCTAAATACGAAACACGAAGAAGAAATTCCCGCCCAGGTGTCTGAAAAAATCACATTGATCAGTGAAAGAAATATTTGGAGCAATACTAAGTGAATAATTAATACTTCTTTCCTGCAAGAATTCATCAAACAATCCCGGCAGGTCTTGAAAGACAGCCAAACAAGAAACTGAAAAAGTAAGTATATACGTGTGTGCAAGTGCGCAAGTGTGAGATATACGTAGAGAGAGAGATATAGAGAACAATTACCTCTTGTATGATGCCAAACACATCCTTCACCGCCAAAGGAATGATACCAGGTGACTTTTGTTCCCCCTAAATACAACACAGAATCTTTCATTCATAATTGCAGTCTGCAGGGCTGATAGCAAGTCAAACATAAAAAGCTTAAGTAGAACAGGCACATAGCCTTCAAGCTTTAAAGCCTACTAGTACTAAATTTACTGGTAACATAACTATAAGCTCTACCCACCAAGACATTTAACACAAACCTATACAAGTACACGCTCACAAAGAAATATCATCTGTGAACAAGGTAACAATAAAAAAAATTAATAGTTAAAAGATTAAACAAATAATAATAATACAACCTCCGTCCTCAAAAATATGTCTAGAGTACACTTTTCACGCATATTAAGAAAATTAAAATAGAAGATTGAATATAAAATAAGTTTCAAGTCTGACCATAGTGGACCCCACGTAAGTACAATAACAAATGTGGACCACACTTTTTACGGTAACCTAATTTTTATAACACATTTAATATTAACTAATGTACTTTAAGACATCCTTTGGTGGAAAAAAATTGGTGTACTTTTATACATTCTTTTGGGGCTAGAGGTTGTAATAAAATAAAGTAAAATATAAAACAAATTAAAATAAACAATAACCACAAGGAAATTTGAATGAGGTATAGAAATAATGTACCACTTGCCCATCTTACACGCAAGTCCTGGCACCCAAGAACAAACGCGTGTGAAAAATTGTATCTACTCTTTCAAGGCAATAATCTCCCCCCCCCCCCCGAAAAAAAAAAAAAACTTTCGGTTGACATTACTTGAGAAAATCATTCATAATGATGAAGTAACTGCAAGGTGGCCCCGACTGGATTTAAGCTATCAGATTTTTCAGTTTTTCTCTACGAGTAAGAGATTATATTAAAAATACCAAGAAACAGGGGCTCAACCAGGTAAATGGCATTGGAAAACTACGCCCCCTACCCCCCAATCTCAGACAAAAACATCTACAGGACTCACCCCAATACACTATAAAAAGAACAAGCAAGAGAACCGCAAGGAAAGGAAAAAAAAGTGTACTCCAATCATATATACCAGGATTAAATATTTTAGCCAAAAGGCTAAGATTGAATCATTTAAGTTGGGCCTAGAGGAGCATCTAACTCCCCATCCAAGACCCTCAATTCAACCACATCTGCTTATTAGAGAATATAACTATAATTAGTTAATTTTAGATAATTGTAATTTTAGCTTATTGTTATATTAGGACTAGGATAGAGTAGACTTGAATTATGACATAATTATTCAAGTATTTGTATTACTTGAGAGTCGTATATATATTAAGATGATGTACTATTATTTTATGGACAATAATATAATATCATTTGCTGATTTAATTTGAAAATTGTCCATGTTTTCCAATCTTCGAGGCGTTATTTCACTGGTTTTACAATCGCACGGCTATTTTCGCAAGTTCGCACGGCTATTTTCACAAGTTCAAGCTCCGATTACCTCCGTTTCGCTTGAGGGGGCGTATTAGAGAATACAACTATAATTAGTTAATTTTAGATCATTGTAATTTTATCTTATTGTTACATTAGGATTAGGATCGAGTAAACTTTGAATTATGAGATATGAGATAATTATTCAAGTATTTGTATTACTTGAGAACTCTCCAAACTCATATATATATATATATATATATGGACCGATCCATAGCTAATGTTGTAAAAAAGTTTAATCTTACAACACATCGTGACCCTCCATCTTAAGATCGAACAGTTTAATAGAGCTCCAGTCCGCAGTTTACTTTCCAGTATTTCATAGTTTAATATTGAGAACGGGACAGATGACCAAAATATCCCTTTATAAAAGTCTTCGTCTGCAGTTTTAAATTGCGGATGCTAAGTGTGGATGGCCAATTGAGAAACGACGTCATATTGTTTGCCAAAGTAAAAAAAAAATAGTTTTCTAGGCTCCACAATATTAAACTGCAGAGCGTGATTTTTTTTTCTTCTTTCATTCCTTAATTTTCTTCTCCATTCTCTCTCCTCCCCTTACTCTTATCATTGACCACCATCCTATCAGTTCTAAACTCCTAAATTTGATACACAAACAATAGTAAGCTTGAGGTGCATACCACCACCTCCGTCTCTCTCTCTTAAACTCCGGCTATTCCAATCACAAAATCGCAGTCACTTATTAGGTGCGACCCAAATCTCTCTTACAATTCCTTCGATCTATCATTTCAGTTTCTTTCACTACGCTGATTTGCCTTTTATAATATCAAATCCCCAATTTCAAATTCCTGTAAATTTTACAACAAGAAAGACGAAAACTTTAAACATGAATTCGAATTATGGAAGATCTACTAAATTTGGATTCGATTTTAATCTGGGTCTCAACTCAAACAATTATCAATCTAACAACCCCTTCTTATTCATCTACTACATTTTCAATGCCTAATTCAACCCCATCTTGGCAACCTAATAAACCCTCCTGGACTCATCAACTTGCCACCCCGAGTCAATCAACTTGACCCGGCCCATTGAATGGCCCCCATCTCCATGATCGGAGACATTATAGGCAAGAGCTAGACTTTATCAACTCCGTCTGGTAATGCCTCCTTGGGCAATAATAATATTAGGATTGTCAATAAGAACCCTAATTTGTTTGGTGATCTTCTTGGCCCAACATTAGGGCAAAATAAAAGTAACATCAATGTTCCTTTAAAGAATGTCACGCCTGCATCGAACAAGAGTGCGTATTCAATGGGGTGTGTGGCAAATTCGAGGTCAAAAACTGGTAATTATGTGAAAAGCAGTGGTAGTTATGGTTCTTCTGGTGTGTACAATAATAATAATAATAATAATAATGTTAATGGGAGTAACAATAAGAACTCGAATCTTGACGGTCCGTTAATGCTAAATTCTTGTGGAAGTGGTCTTCGAGGTGGGATGAAGACTAAGAAGGATCCATTTGGTTCTTTGGTTGATTTCAGTGTTCTAAAAATTCCTGCTTAGGCCCCCCCTTTGCGCCCTGCCTAAGCGCTAGGTCCCCCTTGGCAGTTGGCGCCTCGCCATGGCACTAGGCCCCCTTGACACCTCACTTAGGCCCAAGGCGGCAAAAAAATTCTTCCAGAAAATTAGATGGGGTCTAGGCGAAAAGGTTTTTTTTATTTAATAACTACCAAAACCAGATTTTAATATATTTACTTTTCTAATCATTTACCATATTCATAATACATGTTGTAACATATCAAATCATAACAAAAAGTGAACAATATCAAGTCAAAATGGATATTTTTATTATAGTTGTAATTTTTTAAACTTGTACCAACTTCAAATTATATAAATGATGATACATTTGTAATATTTAGTTTAATTCAATATAATTCTTAAATTTATGTTTAGTTTCTTAAGTTTTAATATTGAATTAAATTCTTGAAATTTTAAATTTTATTATTTAATAACAATCTTGTTTATGAATAAAACTAACAAGTTAAAAATATGTTTGAACTTAGAACAATTGCATGTTTGTGTTTGAATTTTGGCATTAGCAATATGGATATGTGTTTGAACTTTAAGCAAAAGACTTTATTATCTTTATTATAGATTGTTTTGCTTTATATTATTGTTTTGTTTGGATAAATGTAAGATAAAATATTAAAATTGGCTTAAAATAAAAAATTACGCCTAGGCCCCGCCCAGGCCCCCCTCGACGGCCCACCTAGCGCCTTTTAAAACATTGGTTGATTTTGGGTTGAAGCTTACTACTGGTATAAATATAAGGAGTAAAGGAAATAATACTATAAAGACCGATCCAAAGGATGATGGGTTTGGTGAGTTTCAAAATACTTTCAACTCGGGTGCATCGACACTTTCATCCTGATGCCATAAAATGGTTGTCTTGGGGTGTGAATGATAAGAGTAAGGGGAGAAAAGAGAATGGAGAAGAAAATTAAGGAATGAAAGAAGAAAAAAAATCAGGCTCCGCAGTAATGCCTAAAAAATTAAAAAAAATTGAATTTGGACAACAATACGACGTCGTTTCCCAATTGGCCAGCCTTACTTAGCGTTCGCATTTTAATACTGCAGACGATATTTATTTAAAAACGACGTCGTTTTCAAATTGATTAGCCATACTTAGCGTCTGCAGCTTAATAATAAGGACAAAGACTTTTATAAGAAGGGGTATTTTGATCATGTCTCATCTACAGTATTAAACTGCGGACAGGAGCTCTATTAAACCGTTCGATCTTAAAATTGAGGGTCACGATGTGTTATAAGGCTAGACTCTTTTTTACAACGTTAACTATGGATCCTATGGATCGTCCCATATATATATATATATATATATATATATATATATATGATGTACTATTATTTTATGGACAATAATATAATAATCATTTACTGGTTTAATTCTACTAATATTATAACTAGACCTGGAAAAATGGCTCAGGCCCGCGGGCCGAGCAGGCCCGCGGGCCGGGCTGGCCCGTAAAAGCTGGGCTTTGGGCTTAACTTTTTTAGCCCATGAAAATTTGGGTGTTTTTGGCCCGACCCGACCCGTGGCCCGTGAGTTTTTTTTTTTTTTAAAATAAAATTTTGCTACTTGTAGGACTTGAACACAAGACTTGTAAGTAAATAAATAAGAGTTCAAATCAACTAAGCTACAACAACTATTTGTTTTTAATGCAATCTTCAATAAATTTTAACTATATTTGAAAATTATAATTAAGATATGTAGTTAATGTAGTTAATTAATTAATAATACTAATTTATAATACTATTAAAATTTTAATTGATTGAGATATGTAGTTAATAATTTCAAAGTATAAAACTATAAACTAACAATTATTAGTTTAAGTTAGATAATATAATTATAAAAATTTAAAATTATCTATATATTAGTATTAATTACAATATTTATTATTTTTAAAAGTTAAATAAATTATATTAATTTTAAAGAATCAAATTTGATTATATACTTTGAATTACTAGCAATATAATCCGAATCAACCACTAATTTTTTAGATTGCAACTTTGCAAGTCCAAAATCTATACACAATAATATAGATAATTTTATCCCTTAATTATGCAATCCCCTTACTTATTGTAGTACATTTAGAAAGTAAATCAATCATTATCCCTTAATTATGCATTCCCCCTACTTATTTGGAAAGTAAATCAATCATTATCCCAAATCATGCCTTTAGAATAATATCTAAAATTATAATACTATTAAAATTTTAATTGATTGAGATATGTAGTTAATTTAAGTAATTAAAATTATTATTATTGCTATTTTTGGTGTATCAAGATTTTGCAAAAAAAAAAAGTAGGAAAAAGCCCGCGGGCCGGGCCGGGCCGCCCAACCCGGGCCTCACTTTTTCAGCCCGCCAAAACCCGGGCCGTTTTTGGCCCAGCCCGGGCCCGCCCGCCCGTTTGCCAGGTGTAATTATAACTAAGACCATCTAATTTTACAGCATACGTGAGCATTTGCAGCAGGAAAATCATTTTTTTCGAAAACTATGTGCTTTTTAATCTCTCTTCTCATGCAGAAGAGAGACTCTGTTTTAGCTCTTACATATAGGAAAAGGTGTTGCGCATTATGACCCTTCAGAAGTAGTGATCTGTTGAATATTCCCTTTTGAGGATTTCTGTCTACAGCGGCATATACTTAAATATATCTAGTTCAATTGATACCGGAACCCACAGATTTCAACTGAACAAATTACTCTCTTAAAGTGATTAGCATTTGGCCTACAGTGCCTTCAAGAAGTTTTGCAATCTTTGGCACTTCTTCCAACCTGATCATAGAGCGGTCGCAACACACCGAAGAAATAAGGAAAAGAACAAACTTTTTGGGACATCAGAATTAAGTTTTTGAAACCAGAAACATAAATGATTTTTCACATCAAAACTTTCCGAGGTTAGCCAATTATGTGGCCCCTTGTCTACTAGATGACTGAATGCACTACCCATAACTCTTCTACAGTACACTAAAAGTGTTCGGAAAAGAAAAAGTCATTAGCAACTTACATGCATTGTATGAGTCTTCCCGCTGCTAGTTACACCATATGCAAATACTGTGCCTGCATAAAAACAAGACCAATGGAAGGAGTTCTACAAGACATGCAATAGAATAGACTAATGCTGTAAAATATACATCATACATTACAGCCTCAATTAGAATTTGATTTCAAGGGGTGCACATCATAAACAACAACAAAGGCACGGCCATAAATAATTGTGGCACGCAAAAAGAGTGAAAACATGTACAATGTTTTACATAAAAGGACAAACAAAGAATACGAAATATCATAACGATATTTGCAAATCTCTTCAGATAGGAACACCAATAATGTGTTATACAGTATGTAAATACTCCAATAACTTTATTGACCTCTTTCACTATTCTCCTTTTCTATAATTTTCTTAGGACGACAAATGAATCAATAGACTACCCAAAAAAATTTAGCGCTTTAATGATTTAAGATAATCAGATAAAAGATAAAATCAATATAAAAGGTTTCACAATTAGAGAAAATGAACCTACAGGAAACAAACTCTACAACTAGCACAAGCTACTAACCAAATCGAGTGGAATAGATTTTTTTTGTTCAGAACCATATAAGAAATTAATATTACAGGTTATACAACTAAACAAAATGAATGACCTACATGATAGTAGTAATAGTTATCAATATTTTTGGAAAACAAACTTTAGAATTAGAACAGGTTAACACGCTAAACATACTTTTTCTACTAGAATAAGTAGCATAGCGAGCAACGATCCAAGGAATGGAGAAAAAGAGGTACAAGAAAATTTCCAACACCAAGAGTTCTTTCCATCAACTTTCTGCATTTCTATTTCCATTACGCAAAAAGAATAAAAAAATAAAAATAGAGAGAGAGAAGGGGGCAAGTATCCTTCAAAATTGAAAACCACTAACAGCTTTACAATTATAGCCAGTTATAGAATCCTATTAAAATAACTTCAAAAACATATGTAATTGCTAGTAAGGAAAAGCAATTACCATTAATTCCTTCCATGGATCCGCTTACAACATGTTGAGCTGCTATATCATACACATGGCGAGTAGTTGTTGCTGGACCAAACACTTTGTCTACAAAAAAAGAAAATATGCAATTGCATGAGAAATTAAGGAACTGAGTGCAAAATGAGCAAACAGAAATTTATAATAACATAAACCTAAAGGAAATAAAAATTGAATCCTAACAAAGCTAACTATTCCCAAAAAAAATATTTAACTAGAAGTACACGCACTATGTTCGAAAACTATAGAGAGAAAATAAAGGAAGAGAAAGTTTAAGTGAGAAGGAAATATAAGAGAATAGAAGAAAAGGGGGTTGTTTTCCTTCTTTATGAATGAGTTTAGAGGAGAACAGATCAATGAATTCTCTTCTAGTTTGGAAGATGCAGGCATTAGAAACAAAAGAAGTTCTCAACATATAAATTTCAATTTATTTGAAACAAACAAGAGATCTTATAATTTTATGGAAAAGCTGATTAATCAAGAAACTTTATGATATAAACTTTCTCTTCCAATTCTTTCCAGTTATGACAAAATTTTGGAGAAAGAGTGGGAGACACTTTCTTTCCATTTCTCTTCTTTTCTCTACCCATCCAACTCCCAAAGGAGAGAAAGTGTCATCACTTCTTCCAAAAAAAATTTATTTACCCGTACTTTGTTTCATCTAGACAGAATTGAAGAGTTCTTGGAAGCCCAAGAAGGCTAGTTTATTCAGAAGGACTTATTAATAAGTTAATAAGTCAAGAAAGTAAGCAATGAGTCTGTCTTCAAAGAAATTTAATTTTTAGAAGAAGATAGAAATCGATAAACAAAATAAATGTTTTAAACTCTTGACTAGTTTGCTTATAAATCTATGTTTGCACTGCTTGAAGTTTCACAAGCGTTATCATTTTATTAGTATGCCTTCAAAGAAATTTTAATAGTAATACCCTAATCCCATATTAGAACATGTGAGTTGGATTAGTGTGTGTTTATAAGGTTTAACTTTACTACCAATGATACCAACAGTCATGACCATTTGTTTGAGCTTGTGTTGGACTAAGATGACCCAAGTCAAGTGGATTCTCTTAGGACAATGAATTAAGCCTTGATTTGACTTGGACTCAGGTTTCAACTTGGGTCTTTACAAATCTTTCAGAAGAGAGAGGAAATCAACAAACTAAATAAAGGTTCAGCTCCTAACTATTTGTTTAAAAATATATAGTTGCACTACTTGAAGATTTACTACTTAACTACCACGAGTGTCAATAACTTGACACGGCTTTTGGGTGGGCATGTGGCCAAGATGATGCTCTTGGACAACAGATTGAACCTAAGCCTAGACTCAGAATTTGAACGGGTCACTATCAAAGGTATCAGAGCCAAGTTAATACTACAATCATGTGATACTCTACTAGCTAGTACCCATGAGAGGACATGTAACGCAGAAGCATGTTGGAGATCACATCGGAAGGTGAACAATATAGGGAACTAACTGAGTCCTACATTGGAAAGGTGTTGGGCTGAAATCCATGTGGACCTAACGAGGATATCAATTATCTAAGTGGAAATTGTAATATCTGAAACCCACATCAGAACATTTGAGAAAGACTAAACAATACATAAGATCTCAACTCTATCACTAAAATTACCAATAATTTACTATGACTATTGGGTACGGTGGGCTAAGATGACACAAGGTGCTTTTCAGAAAGTAGAGCCGAAATCTAATTGTTTATATGAAAATTTATTTTTTTTTTTTTTTACCGTTTTTGTTTTTCAGGTCTTTCCCAAAATCATTATGTTTTCAGTTAATATTTCTATTGAGTAAAATTTTTGAAACTTGGAAACTAGAAGAGTTGATATTGTTTTACTCAACTGTGAGTTTAAACACCCTTTTACATCTCCAAAAAAAATATCCTCAACAAATCAAAATTGAATTGTACAAGTTCTTCATCTCAGAATGAACAAATAGAAAAGGAGAGGTGGAACACACCAAAAATCAATCAACAATCTCTAGGCTCAGTGCTATGAAATTTAAAAGTTTAAGTTCTAAATTATATAGAAAGAGTAACTTTGGAAATTTTAATTTATCAATTCGCATAATATTTTAATTCTATGCAACGAAGTTTAAATTGAACTTCATTAGCAGCATGTTTATGCTGTGGGTATGACACTGCAAGTTAGCTATGGCAATTGTACAAATTAAATACTTGAAAAGTTTGAGTTTTGATTAAGGATCATTGAAGTCAAAGAATAGACATTGACAAAAGGAATGTTTCAAAAAAACAAAAATATTATTACAACCAACATTTGTAAGCAATTCATTTTGGCAAATTTTAAAGAAAACAATCAAAAATCTGGAGAATCATTGATATGATATCTAAAAAGGTTAACAGGAAACATAGTTCAAATCCTGTCCTACTAAGATACCCAAAAATAGAGGTCCAGTACGTATACTATTTCAATTCATTGGCAGCATGTTTACGATTGTGGGTATGACGCACAATGTAAGTTAGCTATGAATTTCACAAGTAAGTTCAACGCACAAATCACTAAAAAGTTTGAATTTTGATGAAGTACTTTTGAGGTTAAAGAACAGACATTGACAAACAGAATGTTCCTTCCACAAAAAAAAAACAGAAGATAATTGTAACCCATTCTTTTTGGCCACATTTTAAGCAAACAAATTTACTCAAAACAATTTAAAAAATAAAAGAAAATAAAAAGGTAAATCAAAACAACTAACCAAATCCGTAAGCAACGGCCGAATTGTACTCATTCCGGACCATAAAGTCACCATCAGCAAACCAAGCAATTTCGTCCCCTTTCCCAATTTCTCTACCACTGTAACAAGCTCACCTACTGTCACCAACAGCTCAAAAACAGACCCATAGACAAAAACATAAAACCGCCGTACCTGAGAGGACGAAACCTGACTGTGACAGTCACATTCTCTTTAGCTCTACTCGAATCGGGCCGGTCAAACACCGGCGTTGAAGGAATCACCGACGTCAACGGATAAACCACCGGGGGCTTCGACGAAGACCTGGACGAAGACGATGAAGGAGTAGAAGGCCAAGCACCGGAGGCCTTGGACGGCGGCGGTGGAGCCGGCGACTTCCTTGACCGAACGGCGACATGGAAGATCTCAGCCGGGAAGTGGAAGACATTGGAGGGAGATTTTGGAGTGGAGAATTGTAAAGAGAGAAAATAGGTCAGGTGATTTTCACATGCCGGCACACAATTTTGCCGCCTTTGGTTCCTCCAAAATGAGCTTTTGGTTTTTCATTGGTTCTTAATTCTTTGAATTTGTCTCAAAATATTTGGTCTTTTTCGTTTAGGGAAATGTCGAAAATAGCCTTGGCAAGGACAAAGTGCTGTTTGAATTGGACCAGTTAGAGAAGGGTTGGGGGGGGGGGGGGGTCTTTTTCATTTTACAGTTTTTTGTTCAAACTTGCTCTATTATTTTTTATTTTTTTTTCTCTAATTGTTGGTAAAAAAGCAAAAAAAAAAAAAAAAAAAAATTAACACTGCGTCCGGTACATTTGCACCGGACCGCCCCCCAATTAGTTAGAGAAATGGATGGGGGCCATGGGCCGATGGGCTTTGACTTCGAGCGTGGATATTTTGGTCATAATATTTTTAGGAAATTATTAAATTCAAAACACTTTTTTATTATTTTCACAACAAAAGTGTCGATTTAAATGTATAGCAACGGTAAAAATCGTCATTATAAGATTTATAACGATACTTTTTGTTGTACACAAAGAGTCTTACAAAATTTATTACCCTCCATTTCATTTATTAATATTTTATTGACTATAATGATAGTTTTAAAAGGACAAATTTTTCATAATAATTACATTAAAAAAATAATTAAAACTCATAATTACCATTATTGAACATAATTAAATGTCAAAATTCTCATTAATGAAATCTTGAAGCTATGTAAGGAGTTATTTGTTTACTTCTAAATGGGTGTAAGTTTAACCGAATAAATCATTCAGATCGTTTTCAAATTATGAATGCATCTAAATGTGTATGAACTATTCATTTAATTATTATGATTAAATGAGTAAAAAGTAGTATCGAATGATATTTTACTTACGTACTCTCACGTACCATTAAAATTTATATTTAATGTCTATCTTGTTTGCTATTATAAATAAATTTTGGTATGCACAAATTATTTTTTATATTTTCCTTAACAAATTTGTCAGTAACTAATTTAATGAATGTTGTTGTAATTTTTTGTTATTTTATATACAATAAAATGTTATTAATCTGTTTTTAGTGTTTTTATTCCTAACATTATATTACTACTCCATTAAATATTGTTTAAACGTTTATATTTATTTTTTTCTCATATAATATTGTTTATTTATAATTACATAATAAATTTGTTCGTAATAGTCTATAAATTTAAAATAGGACAATACATGTATTTATATATTTCTAGACAAATAATTATCAAACACATCATTTTATTTTGTATTCAGATCTCTACTCCATTTAGTTCATTTAGATTCTTTTATACATTCAAATTTTTTCATTTTTATTTATCAAATACCTCCTAAGTTTAGTTTGTCATCACAACTAATTTATTATAGTAATGAAAAATATTTAGTTGTGTTTTTGCTAATTACAGGATGTAACATTCCAGAATTTTAATTATAATATTAAATATTT
>CM029016.1:8857183-8959683 GCA_016801055.1 Panax notoginseng
TTTTTTTTATTTTTTTTTATGTCCACGAGTCTGTCAAAGCAAAAACAGACAGAGACATTGGCTTAATAGCTCCCAAGTCTCAAATTACAGCACAATTCTAAGAAGTATTAGGATCTCTAATTCTAAATATTTTGTTATTTCAATGTTTCTTTCTGTGATGATACAACAAACAATATTGTCTGTACGATGTTAAATTGGAACTCTTGATAATTAACAAATATAGCCAAGTGGAAACCATTCTGATTCAAAATGAGTAGGTTATAACATAAGGAAGCTACATCTATATCAACGGGGGGTTGATTGAGAAACAAAATATCTCATATTTTAAATGTAGTCATGGTCATACTTCAAAAAAAATAAAAATAGGTGACCTACTTTTAAAGGAAACTAAATTTTGCTGCCAGGTTTGTGAAAGTCATATCAGCTTTTCCATGTATATAGCAGCTTGTAACAGGGAAAAAAAATGATTCTTGTTTGATTGAGTTTTTTAGGATAGAAGAAAAAAATATAAAATTGAGAAGAGGAAGTGGAACTACAATGCAGATGGAGGACAAGCAGTCCTCCCAAAAGGAAATACAAGTGGAAACAAGAAAACAAGTGTAAATGATTTGGTTTTCATTTATCAAGGAAAGCAGGTGTTGACAAACCAACTTGCGAAGTTATATGTTAAGTTGTGTGCTAGTGTCAGGTCTTTTTCAGATGGTAGTATACTGCCATAAACAGTCATGCTATGATTTTCAAACAACCATTCAGAAGGTGAACTAAAGTAAAAACCCTTCTAAGCTCACCTGCCAGACATGAGTATCAACAGGAATGGCATGGTGTTGATCTAGAGAGAAGAGAGCAACACATGCAGCCACCTTTGGACCCACACCAGGTAGAGTGGAGAGAGCATCGGTTGCCAATTGAAGATCCAACTCACGAAAAGAAGCAAGCCACTCCAGACCTCCACCAGGTTTTGATTGCAAAGCATCTAAAGTGCGAGTTATGTATTTGGCTCTGATCAGTTTGGAAGGAGAAATTATGATAATGTGCAGTAAATTGCATGTCATGCTCTATAGCAGATACACATGAAATACTTGTAATTTAAAAAATAAAAATACAACCTAAATGCACATCAAATTGGGCAAGTATTAGATAAAACCGAAGATCAAAATATTTATTGCTCTGTTATGGCTTACCGGTTTCCCCAAACAATAAGTTGAACACATTTATTATTCTTTTAGACATAACTATCTTGCTAAAAAAATGAAATGCTGGTGGTTAAATTGGAATATCATGCCAAAGTTTTTAAGATTTGATATATACACGACGAAAGCAACAACTAGATCAGGATAGCTAAGCCAAATTGTCTTAGTGTCACTACAAACTAAGATGTTATTCCAATGAGATTGAAAATGATCATGAACAACATTTTCTTGACCAGTACCAGGAAACAAATCGACTATACAACATGCAGATTGTAACCTAAATACAAAATAAAAATAAAAATACTAGTACCCTAATTTGCTATCATTTGCACTCTTTTCCTTATCTTTTGAATAAAAGAGTAAAATACACAAAATTTGAATTCCTAAGAGCTACACACAAAAAATGTAGTTTTGACCATGGGTAGCAAAATAAATACTAACACGGTACCAAATTGTATTTTGGTATGAACGTTTCAAACAGGGCACACCTTAAATGTCGTAATCCAATTTTCCCCCCCTATTTACTTAAACTTCTATTGTACAAGAATAATACAATTTTGCTTTATGATTTATAGATGAGAATCATCTTCTTATATAGCTCTTGGGCAATATAACCAATAGCTAAGTATAAAATCTAGCTGAAGAATAGGATCGATTATCTAGAATCATCCTATAAAATATCAATGATATTAACAAAGTCTAATATGAGTAAACCTAAAACCCTCTATTAGAAACCCTAATACATAAAAGAGGATTCTAGGAAATGTCAACTAATGTAGCCAAATGAGTGCCTTGTGTATGTCAAGTAAACGATGACATGGTGTAATCTCGTTGAAAATGTTCTTGTTGTGACACTGCGTTTAGAAAAAAATGCATTAGTTATTCCCAACGTACCACGTTCTTACCAATTAAGCGATACAAAAATACCTTCTTCTATCGAACTATACTATGAAAAGTGAAAACTTTCATTCCCAATTTCGTTTCACATACCGCATCGAACCACAATCTAGGTAACATTGGTTTTGACAATAAGTTCACCACATTGGTTTCTGATTTGATGGACCGATTCCCAGTCCCACTCAACTTCAAAAACCCAATACTGCTAAATGCTTATAGAAGCCAAGTTCCATGAAGAAGGTAGGAAACAATACTCGATCCTTCAGAAAATGAAAGGAATATAGAGATCCTAAACCTTTGGCACATTGCCTTCCATTCCGATCAAATGCCTCAATAATAGAAAAATTACCCCATCTTTGAAGAATCTGAGTAAATTACTTCCACTAAAAGTCTAAAACTGAGAAATGAGGATCTTTCTTAAGGCCAAATCCTTAGGCGAAGAAAAAACATGAATTTATTATGGTTTTGATTTGTTAGTTAAGCCAACTAGACTAATAAGTTGATTTTTAATAATAGAAAAATTACCCCATCTTTGAAGAATCTGAGTAAATTACTTCCACTAAAAGTCTAAAACTGAGAAATGAGGATCTTTCTTAAGGCCAAATCCTTAGGCGAAGAAAAAACATGAATTTATTATGGTTTTGATTTGTTAGTTAAGCCAACTAGACTAATAAGTTGATTTTTTAAACTATGTAAACCAGAATGTTGTGAGGTCTAAAATATTAAGTTGAAATGTAGGACAAAAATAAATAAAATCTTACACGTTGATTTCTCTAAACATTGTTTCAAGTGAATCAATTAACATGTGCCAGAATAAGTTAGCAAGCATACCCTAGCGTGTAAAGAGCTATTGTATGGGTATGAATTTAGGGAGTTTAGCTTATACATGTAAACTTCATATGCCAAATTTTCAAAGCAATTTACTTAAACAGACCAACACAATATCACTTTGGATTGGTTTGATTACTTTGTAAACGAGAGAGGGGGAAAGAGAGAAAGGTTAAAGTTAAGTCATCTAGTCACCACATTAAGCATCGAATCTAAAAGGCTTAGTTCTGTTGGCTGAATTAAGTTTTTCCTGCAAAGCCGCACTATAAGAGTATCACATTGCTACAAAGAGGTTAATTTCTAGCTGAAGATGTCGAGGCACAAATTACTAACATATTTTGACATGAACCTATGATGGTTTGTGATTTTCTCAAGTTTGTTTTAATTTTTAAACGAGGAACAATCTTGTAATAAGTAGGCCAACTTGATATTTCTTTAACCTTAACAGAAGAGTAACTAACTCATTGTTTACCAATCTAATTCACAAAAACAGTTTCGACTGTTTCGTAGGCGCAAGTCTCTCAAAGTTAGGAAAGAAGTGCCAGTGAAGCAGCTCCCCGTGAATTAATGCATATAATCTTCAATTTAATTTTAAAAACTAAGAGTAAATGACTATCAACCTAGAAGACTAATATACAAATCTTATAAGTCAAGCTTTTTGCTATTTTAATTTAAAATAATTTCTAGTCAGACAAGACAACCAACAAAGCTTTGGATCCAATAGCACCTCTTAACAATGTTGATAAATATTCTTAGAACTGTTAGTGAAACTAAATAACTAATTCCTATAAGAAAAGTTTGTTTTAAAAAATAAATAACTTATGCAATAACAATTCTACAAGGAACACCAAATTGCTAGCCCCTTTTTATACCAGAATTCAATTAGAATTGCTCATAAGCCATTTGAAATTAATAATTTTTTAAGCACCATTGACATAATCAACTAAAAGGATTACAAACAATAAGTAAATGAAAACCAACCTATAACCGAAACCGGCCACCCTGAGCTCTTCCTCAGAAACCAGTGACAGCCTGTCCAAGGAAGGGAATTCATGGAAACTAAAACCTTCAACAGTCCCCAAATAAACTCCTAAAGATGATATGAAATCAACCATTTGGGTAATTCTCTTAATATTGTTGTTAGATGAACAAATGAACTGAATAAGGCATTCAAGTGGGTCTTGCCTAAGAACTCTGGCACCACCCAAATGCTGTGCCAATTCAGCAAACCTAGAATCAGAGGCTGAAAATTCCTCCCACATATCATTCAAAGAAATACCCACATTGAGAAAATCCAGTAAAGCCACCTTAGCATCATCCCCACAATTTGTATGATGAAAACAATAAGCAACATCACCATTTTCAAGCTGTTTGAGGGACACTAAATGTGACCCAACAACCCCTGTGAACTGAAGAGGGCCTGTTTGTTTCCACCTAAAGGTTTGACCAGTGGGGAATGTGAGGGGCAAGAAAAGCTCTGTTTTGCCAATTTCAAGGGGTACCCATTTGAGGGTATTTGTAGAAGGTAACGAGGTGAGATCCTTCAGAAGGATTCTGGGTTTTTTGGATGATTTTGAGATTGATTTGGGAGTGGCATTGGAATTGGAAAGAAAGGTTTTGTGGAGGGTTTGTGGGGTTGGAGGTGTTGAAGGAGAGCGTGGAATGGTTCTTGGCCTCTTCATGATTTGATGTACTGATTTTAGTGATTGCATAAATCTGTTGTTGGAATTGGAATTTCAATTTCCGGTATGTTCATGTCAAAGAGGGGGAAAAAGGGACAATAACACAACGGTGCGCCGGATAAATGAACTCAAAATAATAAGTACTAGTTTAAGGTCCTAAAATAAATATCTTCATTTAATTTTCAAGGTCAAATTTACTATTTTTAGATTCTTTTATAGAACTACTATTTATTTTTATTAATATAGGTGGATGAACCATAATCAAAATAGGATACATGGAAATTATTAATAACTCTAATGTTTGTGATTTCTAAAAGTTTAAATATTAATTTTAAAAAAATGAAAAGAGTATAATTAATATATTTCATAGAGCTTATTAATAATATTTAGATTTTTAACCATACGAATATAAAAAATACATAAAAATAATTGAACATATAAATTTTCATAAAATTTAATAATGCCTATTAACAATTTTATATCAATAAAATTTTATCAAATTTAAATTATCAAATAACATCATACCTTCGCCTTAAACGAATAGTCACCGAACACCAAAACCCTTTAATATTTCTACTCAAATAAATATATGAAAAAATTGACCTTTTTATTGTCAAAGTTTCAATAAAGAATAAAAAGATTGACTAATAACATGAGTAATTTTTTTATAATCTTTATTATACCTTAACACAATAAATTAATATAAGGATAAATTAGTAAGTTAATGTAAAATTTAGATTTCTATTTTTTTACAAAGTCAATAATAATAGGGGAGAAATTATAAGTTTTTTAATTATTTTTTTCCATTATAAATTAAGTTTTTAGGAGCATTATTTATTTATTTATTTTTCGTTTAAGAAACTCACAAACACAATGTAAAAACAAAATATTAGAGAGAGAAAAAAAAGGAGCGAGCTTCTTCTCATTTCCCCAATTCTCTTCGTCCCCTCCCTCGCCTCGTTCTGCTCTCTCCACACTTGATCACTCACTTCCCACCATTTACGGACCCCACGAATTTCTCCCCTACATAAAACCCCCTAAACCCCCCATTTAGCCTCACAGCAATGCCAGCTTCCTCATCAGGTAAATCCAAATTCTCTCTCTGCATAATTCCATATATATATATATATATGTATCTTCAAATTAAAAGTTCCAATGTTTTTTCACAGAGACGCGTAACAGGTGGAGGAAGCGAAAACGAGAGCCCCAAATCAATCGAAAACCCAAACCCCAAGATGAAGACGAAATCGAAGACGAAGAAGAGGAAGATAATAATGACCTGGAATTCGATGAAGACCCAATTAATCAAAACCCTAGTCAGTCCAATCGGACGGGAGCAGCTCCGATTGCACGCGAAAGTGAGGTTTTATTGGACGGTGGGGTTCGAGTATCCGTGTTTCCTCCAGTGGTCAGGCACACAGTGAATCGGTATCACTCTTCAGTACTCGCCATTTTGGCTATGGAGAGGGCGAATCAGTGTGGGGAGAGTGGCAGTAGGCAAAACCAGGTCGCGTTGGAGAATATATCTCATGGGCAGCTCCAGGCTTTGTCTGCTGTGCCACCGGATAGTTTGAGTGACCCCGATAGAGCTGACGGGTCGTCGGGGGCGTATGTAATTACACCTCCGGGGATAATTGAAGGTCTAGGCGTGGTGAAGCGGTTTGGGAATAGTCGGGTTCATGTTGTGCCAATGCACGCAGGTAGTGCCTTTACTCTTTCTGTCACTATACACATTTCAGCTTGTATTATTGGTTATACATTGTATACAAATTATAGATTTATATGTTTGTGCATATATATATGTTTTATGGAGTTTCATTGTAATTTTTCTTTTTGCTTGAAGAAAATTATTTTTAGAGAAGAGTTGTGCTGAAATCCGGAAACAATTAGCTTTGTTGAAAGAAAAAGTCTTTTTGTTTTTTTTGTTTTTTCTTGTTTTCCTGAAAGACTTTGGTATAAAATGATTTAATTTCGGTTGACATTGTCATACCAGACATTAAAAATGTGGAAGTTATACTCAGGGAGATGTTTTCTTTAAACAAATGTTGGAAATATTTCTTTTTTTAAATTATAATTCTGCCATGGCTTGGAAATTTCTTTGTTCTTTGAGCTTCTAGGTTGCACATTGCTTTATAAACATTCAAGGGACACACCCAACTACATTTTAAAATATTTGAGCTTCTACATGTATTACAATACTCTCTCTCTATCTCGATATATATGTATATATCCAAGCATATGTGGCAGAGTTTGTCTAATTTAGTACTTTGGGGGCAGATTGGTTTTCACCTTATACAGTGCATAGGTTGGAGAGGCAGGTTGTACCACATTATTTTTCTGGGAAGTCGGTGAACCATACACCTGAAAAATACATGGAATGTCGGAATCGTATTGTTGCCAAGTACATGGAAAATCCAGAGAAAAGGTTGACAGTGTCTGATTGCGATGGTTTGGCAGTTGGTGTTGAAATTGATGATATGACTCGAATTCTCCGCTTTCTTGATCACTGGGGGATCATTAATTACTGTGCTACTGCTCTGAATCGTGAGCTCCAGAATGATGGATCTTGCTTCAGTGAGGATTCAAATGGGAGCTTCGTGTGCCAATGACTCTTTTGAAGTCCATTGATAGCTTGATCCAATTCGATAGGCCTAAATGTCGGCTTAGTGCTGCAGATGTTTATCCGGAACTAGGGTTTCGTGGTCGTGAGGAATCTGACTTAGATAGTAGAATACGAGAACGGTTATCTGAGAACCGATGCAATTATTGTGCTCGACCCCTTCCGATTATGTATTATCAGTCACAGAAAGAGGTGAATGCCAACTCTTTGCATTTCCTTATTCTTGTTGTCACCTCATCCGTGTTTCTTTAGTACATACCTCTTGCAAGTTCAGTTATACATACCTTCTTTTCGTCTGATTTAATACTTCAATAGATTAACAATAACTTTGCTTATGGTCATCATTTGTTAATGTGGACATTAAATAATACTCCCTCCGTTCCATATTATTTTATCATTGTTGACTTTTTAAAGTCAACTTTAGAGATTTTTAAACTCAAAATTAACATAGATTGTTTTAATTTTAATCAATACAATGATGAATATTGTAAACTATTTTTAATGTATTACTCATTGTAAACTTTATTGTTTCATAATTTTTAACGAGTCATCTCAATTTTGATTTTGAAAATGTTTCAAATTGACTTTCAAAAGTTAATAATGGTCATATAATTTGGAATGGAGGGAGTAGTTAGGAAGCCAATAAAACTCTCCCTCGCTCTTAAAAGGATATCTCCCTTTCCTGGGTGATGCGTGCAAATTTTAAGATGTAACAAAAATTATTTTTTATATTTAATTTAAAATATTTGCCACTATACTAAAGATAACTAAAAGATATGATTTATAAATGAATTTTCAATAATTTCAAAGGACTCTGGACCCAGTGCAATGAAGTTTCAGTGCTCCCAACTCTTTCTATTCCATGCTCTGATCAACAAATCTGTTGAGGAATATTCTATTTTATAGGGGATTAGCGACATATAGATGGATTAACTATCCAGAAATTAGCTTTGAATCCATCTCCATCTCCATCTCCATTCACTTGGTCCTTGATAGCTGACCAAATTTGGCTCAACAGGTAGATGTACTGTTATGCTTGGATTGCTTCCATGAGGGAAGATTTATAACTGGTCACTCAAGCCTAGATTTTACAAGGGTTGATTCTGGTAAAGATTATGGAGATCTAGACGGAGAAAATTGGACTGATCAGGAAACCCTACTACTTCTTGAGGCAATGGAAATTTACAGTGAGAACTGGAATGAAATAGCAGAGCATGTTGGGACCAAGTCAAAAGCACAATGCATCCTTCACTTCCTTCGTCTTCCCATGGATGATTCCTCGCTGGAAAATGTTGAAGTTCCAAGTACTCCCATCCCATTAAATATTTCAAAAAATGACGAGTGTGAAAGATCACATTCAAATTCAAATGGTAACGCTGCAGGTTCTGTTATTAACTTAGATATTTCTCCTTTGCATACTTGTTTGTTTAATTTACTTGTGCTAATATTTACGTCCGACAATCTTCCATGAGTGAATTCATAACATACCAAATATGTTTCCTATTTAACTGCTACAGGATCAAGCCTACAAGACCCTGACTCTGACACTAGGCTTCCTTTTGCAAATTATGCAAATCCGGTTATGGCCTTGGTAGGTGACTTTCGAAGCCAATTATATAAGTCTTGAATTATATGAGCACATTTCTGCATTTTATGATGAGAATCTTGTTAATTTAGTTGCACAAAATTCTCTGATTTTTGATTGTTTCAAATAAAATGATTTTAGTTTTAAAAGGAAAGCTATAATTTATTCTGTCAATGGTTCAATAAGAGCATTATATCGAGGCTGAAACATTTGTTACTTTCTTCTTGTTGTTTCATTGTTTTAATTTGGTTTAATATATACATATCATTTTTTTTGATAAGATATGTATTGAAAATACACCAAGGGGGTTCAGCCCATATACGTATCATTTGCCTTTTCAATTTAATAGCCTCAAGGGTTCTTGGGTATTCTTTATGGGGAGTACCTTCTTTTTTTGATTGTATTATTATTATTATTATTATCTTCTTTCTTACTTTGGTAAATGAGGAGAATCTTCTAATTGTATTTATATGTGCACAAAAGCTGGTCACTGTAGTGTATAACAAGGAATATCAAGTATATGTAGCTCTGGAATCATTCTTCGTGGTGATTAGGCAGTGTGGATTTGTTAAACTAGTGCATTCAAATTTCAGTACCAGTATTTGGTTGGATGAATGATATTTCTTGTACACTATCATGTACTTTTAAAGTTGGTAACCAAATTAAGGAAATAGATATAGCCTCTTTATATTCACGGCTAAGGAAATATGTTGTACACACTCAAACTGACACAGCAAGACAAGCAGATATGCTGCCAAGTGCTGCTAGAATTTTAAATCTACTCTAAAATCAGTGATTCTAAAATGGACAAACTATTAGAAAAATGATCTACAATCTTAGGTTGCACTTATGTTCGGCAAAAAGGGGTAATACCCACTGTGGTTGTCCAAACTTAAGTATTATTCCACTGAACTTTAAAAAAAATGGAATTTGCACACTGAACTTTTTAAAAATCGTTAGTTGAACCATTCTGTCCAATAAATTTGACGGACGTCAAATTCCATCCCTATTTTTATACTTGACTTTTAAATGAAAAAGAATAAAACAACTAAATGGCTTTCAACGTGGATTTTTTGCTGAGAAGATCTTTCTTCTCTCTTCATTCATCGCTCTCGATTCTGAAATTCGTTCCAAAGGCATGGTCGTAATGACTCATTCGTCGACCTTCCCTTTGTCGGCGATTCCCGCCGCCGATGGTCGCGCTCTAACGTACGCACTTATCATGCTTAACCAACGTCCCTATCGATTCACTCCTCTACTGTGGGATCACGGTACTTCATTTCTTAAACTCTTCCAATTGCCTTTCTCTCTCTAGAGTTTGCGAAATAATTATTGCTAGGAATTCTGAGTAGTAATGATGTTGTGTTTGTTCTGTAGAGCAGCAAAACTTCGCGTTTGCGCAGATGGTGGTGCTAATCGTCTTTATGATCTTAACTTTATGTATTTTTTCTTTTTCTTTCCTCTCTTATTCATCTTCAACCCATAAAACACACATTTCCCTCTCATCTTCTTCATCTTTAACCCAGAAAACACATGCCCCAATTGAATCATCCTTTGATTCACCATTATCATCTATTTTCCCTCACAAATATGAAATTCAATTGGTTTGACTTAGCCATGGCCTAATCGGAAATCATCTGAAATCATTGGAATGAATCATCCCAAATTGAAGCCCTAAATATTCTTCGAATTTACATAGCAAAAAAAAAAAAGATTTGTAGTGATAAAAGATGGTGAGATGAAAGATTGATGATTTAAAACCCTAGATAAAAGATGAAGAATGAACTAATCCAAAAAATAACTTAGATGAAGATTTAATCCCCTGTTGTCTTTAATGTATATATGCCAACAATGGACTTTTATCACTACAAATCACTCTCTGTGCGACGGGGCTTTTTTTGGACAGCTGTGAGAGGGGATATCCTTACCTGTGATAATTTGAGATGAAGAAAGGAAGTGTTGGTTAACTGGTGCAGCATGTCTAAAGGGGATGAAGAGACAATGGAGCAGCTTCTCATTCATTGACTTTGGCTAGAGACCTATGGAATACATTGATAGCTTTTTCATGATGGACTGGCTTTGTTCGGTTTGTGAAATCGACTTGGGTGCACGACATGCTACATAAGTTAAAAGACAGTACACTAGGGTATCTTTATATAATTGATTAGAGTTGGGAATTCTCTTAGAATCTAAATGTAATAGTAGGCATAAGTTTGAAGATTTTAATTGAATTAATAAGTTGATTGTTCTATACAAAATTTAGTACAAATGTGATGTTTGAGCATCCAATACTAAGTTCGTATATTAATATTTGTGTAATTGTAGGTAAAACAATACTGAAATTTTTCTGTATACTAAATTTAGTGTATTGGTAAGTAAAGAGTACCATGTTTGGATAAAAAGTACCGATATGCAGTTCACTAGGTCAATAAGCAGTGTTTTAAAAGTCGCTAGTCGGTCCTAGGTCGGTTGGCTACTGACTAGAGACTAGGGGATTAGTCGGAGATTAATCGGGGATTAATCGGCTAGTCGGATTTTTAATTTTTTTTAAATATATATTCTCCTTCCTCCTTCATAAGTTTTAAATAAGTAGAATAACATAAGTAACACAAATCATCAAATAAAAACATAAAAACTAAGTAAAAACAAATAGTTCGACGTTCTAAGTTCAAAACTAATTAATCAAATGAAACTAAGTAGCACAAAATCAATAGTCAATCACTCCTCCTCTTTTCCATATCCCTCCAAGACTTGCTCTCCATCGGACTCAAACTCATAATCCTTATCTTCCTCTTCGTTGTCATCATCTTCTGACACAAACTTGTCTTCATCTAGTTCTCGCACATTTCTACCAATTCTTCTAGGTAGAGGGACTTCTTCCGCTCTAATTTTTTTTTTATTTTTCCCTGACTTGTTTCGATTTTTTGATTTACTCCGACTGGGCGATTTTACCGACTAGTCGCCGACTGGAGCCCGACCTAGTCGACCAGTGACTAAATCAAAGGACTAAGCCCTAGTCGACTTGTTGAGGCTCCGACCACGAGCTAGTCGCCGACTAGGCCAACTTTTCGAACACTGTCAATAAGAGTATTTGATATCTTTGATTATGCGCAAGTCGGTAAAGGGCTTTTGGCTTGTTTAAAATAGGTGCTTACGAGGAAGAAATTGGAGCCGCTCATTTTTCATGTGGTCAATTTGGAGAGAGTTATTAAAAAAAGAGAGAAAACTAAAGGAGAGAAGTGACAAAGGGAATGAGCTGCTTTTGTAATCAAACATGAGGAAAGATGGCTTTAGAAGTCTCTTGGATCTATTCAAAGCTGGTGTTTGAAACTTTTTGTAATTTGAATGGATGCTAGGTTGGTTAAACAAAGAGCTTTGGCGAAGAATTGACGAAAGGAGTTTGGAGCATGAAGGGACCAAATAAATTACTTCATATTGTCCTAATTACTTGGTTTTATGACAGGTTAGGCTCGTTTAGAACTTGGAAGGGAACTCTTGGTATTTTTCAAATAATTTTGGTACTTATTTAATGATTCTCAATAGTGTCAGTTGAGAAACCATGATTCATGTGTAACTCTATTAAACTGTTGATGAGAACAACACCATAGGTGGTTAATTTGAGACGCATTGTCTAATTCTATCCACCGTTTATTAGTGAGTTCCTAGACAGGCTAATTCACTAATTATAGTCACCTATCTTTTTGATTTTATAGGTTGCCTTTCTGGCCTCTGCAGTGGGACCAAGAGTTGCTGCAGCCTGTGCCCATGCTTCCTTAGCGGCACTGTCTGAGGAGGATCATGGGCAGATAGATGGATCTGGATGTGGTAACAGGTTAGTATTTCCTTTCTCATTTCTGCATTATAAATTTTGTTGGCATCAACTAAGGCTTGTTACAGTATCATGATTCTCTGCAATCAAGCTTATAATAAGGAGCCTTAGAATGATTTACAGCTCTCCTTTCCATCCATTGTATACTTTGGGGCTTGGGCAGCTCTAGTGACTCCATATTGTTCTATAGGACAGTGTCATACAGCTGCTTTTCTTTTTGTGACCGCTGTACTACTGTTTAAGTAAAAAAAAAATTCTTTGCTTATTGGGTACATTTTGAAAGGCTTATTGACTAGAAGTTCAAATGTCCTTGTTATTTGTGCCTAACTTGCTTTTGATAAACTTGTTTTCTATCTGTGAAGGATGAACTCGGAAAATATGCATGGTAAGGAAGGGGGTCCTCATGGAGACATCACAAAATCAAGTCAACAAAAAGGTAGCTGTCAATTATGATGACCTGCTGTTATTCGCTTCCTCTAATTAGTCATCTGATTTAATTTCTAAGTAGAAAATGGACTCCTCGTGATGCAGAGGTTGCTACATTATCTGATGAAAAAGTTAGAGCTGCTTCCAAAGCTGGACTTTCTGCTGCAGCAACTAAAGCAAAGCTGTTCGCTGATCATGAAGAGCGTGAAATTCAAAGGCTCTCTGCTAATATTATAAATCATCAGGTAACTTTGTTGCTTATTTCATTTGTTTTGGAACTTCTAAATTAGTTCCTTTTAATATTTCAAGCTCACTGGCCATTAATGATATTTGATGTGTTTTTCTTTTTTCAATATTGTCCAGCATTCTAAAAATCCCAACCTAGGCGCTAGGCCCCCCCTTGGTGTCCCGCCTAGGCGCTAGGCCCCCCCGGCGCCTCACTTAGGCCCAAGGCGGCAAACAAATCCCTCCAGAAAATTAGGCGGGCGCCTAAGCCGGGGTTTAGGCGGAGAGATTTTTTTTATTTTAATAACTACCCAAATCAAATCTTGATATATTTATTTTTCTAATGATTTACCATATTCATAATACAAGTTGTAGCATATCAAATCTCAACAAGAAGTGAACAATATCAAGTCAAAATGGATAATTTTATTATAGTTGTAATTTTTTGAACTTGTATAAATGATCATTTGTAATATTTAATTTAATTCAATATAATTTTTAAATTTATGTTTAGTTTTTTAAGTTTTAATATTGAATTAAATTCTTAAAATTTTAAATTTAATTATTTAATTGCAATCTTGTTTATGAATAAAACTAATATGTTAAAAATATGTTTGAACTTTGAACAATTACATGTTTGTGTTTAAATTTTGACATTAGCAATACGGATATGTGTTTGAACTTTAAGCAAAGACTTTTATTATCTTTATTATAAATTGTTTTATTTTATATTATTGTTTTGTTTGGATAAATGTAAGATAAAATATTAAAATTGGCTTTAAATAAAAAATCCCGCCTAGTCCCCCGGCCACCCGTCTCCCGCCTAGCGCCTTTTAGAACATTGATATTGTCAAACTGCAATGATGCTCATTATTTTTGTGGAAAGGAAGTTGTATGTGTGTGTCAGAGGAGCAGAATGGTAAAATTAGCAGTAATTCAACAAAGTTGATAAAGGGTAAAGACTTGCAATTTTGACTGTCAACTTGGTTGGGGATTGGGTTCAAAGTTAGATTCTTTTTACAATTAAGTAAACCACTATTATTCCAAAAAGGGAGTCAGCCCGACATGACTCTTCTTCTTGAAAGACGATGGCCTCTTATCTGAAGGTTATTCTGTGTTAGGATTGCAGTCAAAGGGGGAAAGGGAAGCAAGAAAAGTTGGTCAAAGGAAGCAAGAGGTTTGTATGGGGCTTGGAGTTGATCTGTTAAGGACTTTACTTTTCAGTAAGTATGGGGATTCTCAAGTGCTTGGAATTTCTAAACGCATACGAAGAAGCTCGTTGTCATCTTAAGTAAGACAATACAACTTAGAAGAAAAAATATTACTAAGTAACGAACTTACTTATTAATCAAATTATGAAAGGGAAATGAGTAGTACTTTCTTCTGTCAGTTGCTCGTTTTAAGAATGTTAGAAAATTGTGAAAATTTTAATTAAAATTTCTAATCTACCCTCCCGAATGGATCTCTACTCAATTAAAAGAACATTACAAGGCAAAGGGTAAATGGTTAAAAAACGATGCAAGAGAAAACTGGGGGAGCCTTGGTATTGGAACTACCAAAAGGGGAAAGGGAAGCAAGTAAAGTTGGACAAGAGATTTTTATGGGGCTTGGAGGTAACCTGTTAAGGACTAAAATTTTTATCAAGTAGAAAGATTTTTAGAAAAAGGAACCCCCCCCCCCTTTGTTTTATTTTTCTTGGGGTAGATTCTTTGTCCTCTTATGTAATCATAACAGGAAATTTGCACTACAAAGATATGGCTTACTTGGGATGCAATATATATTCATATAAGCTGCTTTGTTATTCTGGTTCATTATGAAGCCTTTGCATCAGATCCAAATAACTGTTTTATGACTAATTAACCTAGCTGGTGGGACAGATAATGTTAAGGAGATTAATATAATCTTTAGACTTCTGAGCTTTAGTTTTTATTGTCAAAGGTTCACGTGCTCTGTTTTCTTAATAATGTTCTTGGGAGTGGAGAGGAATTCTTTTTGCCTTCATATATTAGCCCGTCCTCTATGAAGCAACTTGTGCTGATTGTATTTCTGCTTTTTTTGTTTTTGTTGTTGTTCCTTCTTTCCTCAGTTGAAAAGATTAGAGCTAAAGCTAAAGCAGTTCGCAGAAGTGGAGACCATGTTAATGAAAGAATGTGAACAAGTCGAAAGGGTGAAGCAGAGAATGGCTACTGAGCGTGCTCTTACGGTCGCAGCCCAGTTTGGACCTGCTGGAGTGACTCGACCGACAGGTGTTCCAGGTGTTGTTCCTGTCATGGTTCAAAACAATGCCGGAAATACTCGGCAGCAAGCTGTCCCAGGTGCGCCTTCACAGCCGTTTATTTCGGGGTATGGCAATAACCAACCAATCCATCCCCATGTATCACCCATGCAACAGCAGCCCACATTTGGACTTGGTCCTCTTCTTCCCCTCTCTTCTATAAACCCATCCTCCTCGGCTTCTGCTAATGTTAATACGCCTCGTGCGATGTTGAGATCTGTATCGGGGACTAGATCTGGTTTAGACTAACAGAAAAAAGCGATTCAGCATTGGAATTGCTTGGTTTCATTCAGTTTAAATAATTCTCTTACTTTTTGCACCGGAAGAAGGGAGGAAAGGTTGTGATATATCTTATACTTCCTCACATTCAAAAGTTTTGAGACTTGAAGGAATTACTTGGGGCAGTCTGGTGTAGCCGAAGATGCAGCTGAGATCGATGGTGCGCCAATCCCAACTTTTTCTCAAACAAAGGTTCAATCGAATCATTGATCACTGCTATTGTTGCTTTCCATTATATCTGTTGTTGTACTTTATGACTAATGAGAATTTAAGCTGAAGATCTGATGTAGAATGCTGGAAAAGTTAGCTATCGTGCTGTATAGAAAATGGTAAGATATTCGGATCTCATATTTACTAGTGTTGTACATTTTCTTCCTTTTTTGAATTGAAGGAAAACTCAAGGCAGAGTAGCTTTTGTATCAACCCTGTTAGATTTTAGTTGTTTCATCCATGCCATTCCTTAAAAGTAGTAGTGATTAACATCATTTATTCTGGTTTAGCATGCATCTATAACTGAATGCCTCCTTTTAAATGGCTGTTGCTAAGGGGGTGTTTGATAAAAATTAAATGAATCTGAATCTGAATGAGTTGAATCTGAATCTGAATGAAAAAAGTTGTTTGATAATTAACATGTCTAAAACATTTGAATGGTATAATTTTATTATTTTATTCTTTTGAAAAAATTCAAAATTGTTATAAATTTATTTAATATAATAGTTAATATATTTTTTAAAAAATTTTATTTTTTTTACTTCTGCTGACTTAGCCATTCAGTTCAATCATCTGACTGATTTAACTATTCAAATGATTTTTTTTCAAAATAAACGTACTTAATAGTTTGGCTGATTCAGCCATTAAATTGTATCATGTCCTAAACAAACATAAACAAACAGCTCTTAAGTTGCTTTAAATGCAAGATGTGCTCTGTTTTGCCTAGAATGCTCTCTACATAGAATTCATTTTATGGTTCCCTCCTTTTCAAAAAAAAAAGTCCCATTATGCATTATTTTTCCATGTTTATACTAAAAAATAATAAATTATTAGTTTAGTCGAAGTGTTGATGATAAGTAAATTATGATAGCAAAATTTGAAGACATTGCATCATTTCATTATACATGTCAATATCAAAAAATATTCAATTTACAGTTCCTGAATATGTTGTAACCTTGAAACATATACTTACTCTGTTCCAAAGTTAGAGATAAATTTTCCTAAAACTTTTTAGTCTGTTCTAAAATTAGATATATATTTTTATTTTAGAACTATAAAGTGACGTGATATTCTTAATTTGTTATTATTTTTTCACTATAATTTTTAATATCACACCGTCACAATCAAATTTTTAGTTAATACTAATGTTATACTCCCTCCGTCTCAGGATAAAAGTCCTAGTTGATTTTTTGCGCATATTAAGAAAGAAGATAAAACAATAAAAGTGTCCATATTTAAATTCTTATTTAATTGCATAATTTTTTGCACATTACTAGTGATGCTTTATAAATATGTATAGAGAATAGAAATATAACAATTAATAATAAGGGTATTATAGGTAAATTATTGTAAAAAATAGATCATTTAAGATAAGTAGATATTTAACTTGAGACTACTTAAAATAATAATAAAGACTTTTATCGTGGGTTGGAGGAAGTATTTGAAAACATAACATTATCCGTAAAACAAATGTAAGGGAGGGATTAAAACCTAATCACAAAAGGATGTATTCATTGGTGAAGGTACTACTAGTACTAGTACATGAGATACCAAAGCAGCCAGCCAGCCACATTTAACTTGTATATAAATTAAAAACCAGGCACATATTTCACACTTTAAAACATAATTTCAAAACTCTGTTTCTATTGTGGCAATGGTATGTCAGCAAGATCCTCTCTATAGGGAATGCGCTGCAACTCAAAGGCACCATCCGCATCCCCATTTTCCATACGAGTTTGAGCACTCGGGTCGAGTTTTGTTGGCTCCATAAACGTGACGACGGTATCTTTTCGGAACATAAGGTAGATCACAGAGATGATGTAGATGGCCATGATTGGAAAAACTATGATTCCGATGAATACATTTGCGACTATGGGTAAATCATTGTGAATTAACCAACCCACAAAAGCAGTGGTCAAGTAGTAGATGTTGATGCCTATTATTCCCAGTCCTAGTACCCAGGAGAACACAATAATCTGCATGCAAGGAAAATAGCTATTATTATCAAATTTTTACATAAATTATGACCAATACAGCGTTGACACGCAGACGGAGAGATCCCCCTTCGGCCTGTGTGCCAGTAAAATTATTATTCTAAAATATAAAACTCACGTAAATTGAGTTTTTGTGAGGCCCCATCTTGGTTTGGCTGCTACTGAATTTAAGGAGAGGAATAAGAGCAAATGGAAGTTCAAATGACAAGATCATCTGCAAAACTAACTTGTTCATTGTTACAAAAACACACACAAATATATTATATTATTGATTAATTAACAAGTAAATTAATACTAACCGATGCGATGATAATAAGTCGACCAGCTCCTGATGATCCCCCAATAATTGAGACAATTAGACTAGGTGTGATTGCAATCAACCTAGTCACCAAATTCCTAATCCATTTCCTCATCTTTAGGTCCAAGAATCCCTAATTTAACACTCAAATCAATCAATTAAATTATCCCCCAATCATTCAAAAATGAGAATGAAGTCTCAAATCACGTACCTGCATAATATATTGGCCTGCATAAGTTCCTGTGATGGTGGAACTCTGCCCTGAGGCCAGTAACGCAATCGCGTAAACAGTAGAACTCGATTTTCCCAACACATTCTGGAAATTAATTAATCAAGATGTTAAAAATTTGTGCATATATAATTAATGAAGAGTGATCATACTATTACTATATACTCATACACAAACCAAACCTGGAGGAGGAAAGAAGCAGAATTAAGAGTTAAGTCGCCGCATCGATCCAAGTTATCCTTTGTCATATTTTTTGCAGTGCAAACAGAACCCGATACAGAAATGACAGCAACATTGATTAGCAACGCTACAAATAGCGCGAATCCGCTTTCTATTAAAAAGTATCTACAAGCATCCTGCAATGTTGTTTAAATTATATATATATATATATACGCGTACGTGTCAGTCGAATAAATTCATTTGTTATACCAAAATTCATGGAAACTGACCCGATAATAATAGTGGGTGGGTTCCACCTCCGTGGGAGTCCAAATTAATTATGGTACAATATTGGTGCTTACATTAATGCCACGAACGGAGTTTGGTATCTTTCTGGAGAGTACAAGAGCTGAATGAAGAAATAAGTTGTGCCTATATATATATATATATTGAGAAAAGAAAAAAGAGACGATTACATCTAAATCATTGAATTCTGTGAAAATATGAGTTCAAATAAATATTATAAATTTTTTGAGAGTAAAAAAAATAATAAAACCCCGGTGGTGGCCCTAGAATTTTTCATAAGTAAAAGATATAATGTAAGAGATGATGAGATTTTACGGCATGACTAGGGCACCCAACAAGGCAATGGCATCTCCGGTAGCACCTTGACCGGAAAGTTTGGGAATAAACATTCCCTTAAGAACATCCTCTGCCGGAGGCTTTACATAGCTCAATTCTCCGAAAAAACATGCAGCCATTATGAACACTAAAATTGCTATCAACAACTCCAGCTTCCTCACCTAAAAACATGGTATTAATTAATTAATATTTAAAGGAAATTAAGTTGAGCTTTAAAACCAATTAATTATACCGTATATAAGAGCAAAACATGCATAAAAAGACAAAGATTGCATCAGCTCATAAGCATATATAATTAAAATATCATTTTATTACATAATTTAAAAAAAAATGATAAACTCATTGTCATTAATTATTTATTAACCCTTTTAGTTTGGATTTCTAAATGTCATACAAATTAAAAAAATATTTACCCCATATCTTTGCAGGCCAAGGAGTAAGAGAGTGCTACAACCAGTGCACAGAACACCAACCCAAACTGGTATTTTGAACAATATATTCAGCGCAAACGCCGTCCCAATCACTGCCATAAAATAAAATGAAACAGTAAATTAAATTATATTAAATTAAATCCATTTAGAATATTTAATTAATGTTAGTTGAAGAAATTATATCTATGTTGTCTTATTTAATTAATAATTATATATAAGAAACCAGTCCAAAGGTCATGCATGCCTTCGGGAATATCTGCTGCTATGACAGCAACTTCTGCTAAAGTCCATAGGCAATATTTCACAAGAAATGGGTACTCTGCCTTGCATAATTCTGCTAGATGTTTTCCTATCAAAAAAAAAAAAAAGAAAAGAAAAGATTTTAGTATTATATTTTTTCAATTTTCGAATAAAATTTATATTAATTGTCTCCCAATTATTGTCCTAATTTGCGTCTTATTACCTGTGCTAACTCCAAGATTTGCAGCAAGGGATTGAATTATGAGAGCGAAAATCAATCCAATGAGAATAACCCACAGTAGCTGAAAGTATATCAAATGACATCATTAGCACTAATTAATTATACTTTAAACTTTTCTACGCAATATTATTGGGGGAACCGGAGAGGGTGAGAGCCCTGTCGTGCTCGGACTCTGTCGCATCACGAGACACTGTTTACGAGTCGGGTTGTTTGGAAATGCAGTTTCAATCGGACGGTAAATTCCGTTCAAGACTAAATACTAAATATCGTGAGATAAAGATGAAAAAAACTTCTAAAAAAGAGTCCAAGAGTGATTTACGGGTTCTATATTTAATAAGAACTATTTATCATAGAACTATTTATGGCGAAGTGACACAAGTATATTCTTGATAAATGAAATGTAAGAAATACTCGATCACTACGGCTCTAGTTTTTCCAATAGTATTTTATTTTTATATATGTGGAGAAATGTTATGAGTCTAGTAATATATCTATATATATTATATACCTCATACCCATGATCTGCTCCTGCTTGCAAATCAGTTTCCACTGGAAATTAAATGGTACAAATTAAATTAGTCAATAATTATAGTAGGTTCTTTCTTAGTTCGCTAGAGAGCGGGCTATATATATATATATATATATATATATATAGAGAGAGAGAGAGAGAGAGAGAGAGAGAGAGGGGGAGGGGGAGGGGGAGGGGGAGGGGGAGGGGGAGGGGGGGGGGAGAAATACTAACAATTTCCGGGGTCGAGATAAGCCAAAGAAACAAGAAAACCAGGTCCAACATACGACAAAAAGTTTCTCCATCCGGGTTTCTGTTCATCAAATGATACATAATTTAGTAAAATTTTAAAATTCATTAATTTTTTCATGTCAAAACATAACTATTGTAGGTACCCTAAGTTTATCATTTTATGCATATATGTTAATTGGTTGTACAATATAGCAAACTATTATCTCGTTATACGATAATTTTTGCAAAATTGTACCTTAAAAAGTATAATTAGCATTTGAAAAAGTCTAGGTGGACCGGATATAGTGACCGGTCCAAATTTTTTTTATTTTTTAAAATTTCTCTCAAATAATTTATAAGATTTATTGGAACTGAAATTTTTACAGAAAAAAATATTTTGGATGTCATTTGGATACATGTAAAAAATATGTCTGTACAGACATTTGAGAGACATTTTAAAAAAAAATAAATAAAAAATAAATAAATTTGGACCGGTCGCCAAGACCGGTCACCATATCCGGTCGCCCCAGAAGTACTGATTTAGTAACTCATCACTCATTCCATGGCCACGTAAGATGTTGAACAAATAAATTATAGGAATTTCGTTACCACCCGCATGCGGGTGGTACTTATAAGAAGGGGGCTCATATATATATATATATATATATATATATATATATATATATATATATATATATATATAAATTGTTATCTCGTGATACAATAATTAATAGTGTAAAATTATATCTTTTGGATCAGTTTTGCACTGCTAAATGCTAACAGTACTTCTGGGGCGACCGGATATAATTTATTTGTTCAACATCTTACGTGGCCATTGAATGAGTGATGAGTTACTAAATATATAATATATATATAGAAAGAGAGAGAGAGAGAGAGAATTAAAATAAAACCCATCATCTTCTTTTAGCACATAGGATGCATGAATCATAGGAATGAAGCAAAATTATGACTTAATGCATGAAAGGGAAAGAAAAAAATGAGAGACTTGATTCTTTTGATCCTCATGTTCCAAATTTTCAACATCAAGGGCAACTATGCGGTTGCTCCCTCCGGCTATTTGTTGTTGCTGCTGCAAGCTTCCCATTTCTCTCTTTGTGTGTGTGTGTGTGACAATGTTTATGGGACAAGAGATAGTATTGGGAGTACTGAAACCTTTGTAAGTCTATTTATAGCGTGTGTATAGAAGTAGCAATTAAATTACAAGCTATTAATGAAGTTTGAATAGACACTTGGTTGTAATAGGCATGAAAATGAAAACATTTTAATTTAGTAGTCCAACCATTTCCTTGCATTCAAATTGGCTTAGATACAGAGGTCACTTTCTTCACCCAATTATTAGATATAGTATTAATATTAACAGAAATGTAAGTGCAGATATTAATAATATGGTGATGATGTATATGTATACTCCCTCAATAAAGACCTACACTACACTATCCTATCTTATTTTTATACAAAAACATATAAAATATAATTTTTAGTATTTTGATATTTTTTTTCAATGATCATAGAATCTCTTGATAATAGTTTCTTTATCTTGAAGTAGATACTCTTGTTCAAAAGTGAAAAAAAGAGAGTTTTTTTTCAAGGTGATGAGGTTAAGTGTTTAAAAAGAAAAAGAAAAGAAAAGAAAAGAAAAAAAAAGAAGAAAAAGGGGTTTGTATTATT
This sequence comes from Panax notoginseng, assembly GCA_016801055.1. NCBI lineage: Eukaryota > Viridiplantae > Streptophyta > Magnoliopsida > Apiales > Araliaceae > Panax > Panax notoginseng. The sequence continues at coordinate 8,879,892 of CM029016.1, forward strand.
TCCAAATAAATATAGTTAAAGAAATTAAATGTATAATTTTCTTGACCAATAAAACATGTTTTAGAATAAAGAATTTTGCTTGTTGACATGTAAAATGAATTTCTTGAAGCTATTCATTTGGAAGTTATGGGAATCAATAGTTACAAGTACCTAACATGCTGGATTGCCTTTTTGTAAGCTTTAGTTTATCAATTTGAATATTGTAATTAAAAAAAATGGTTCTTACATATATAATGAGAGCCAAGTCTAATTAAAAAATTAATTATGGTGTTGGTTAGCTGAAAGCAACAACTAATTCTTGCAGTTTATGTATCAATGAAACATGAAGCATGCCACATGTTTTTCTTGTATATACAGAAGATATGATTCATGCCTCATTTGCCTCTAGATCTTTTTATTTTTTATTATTTATTTATTTATTTTTAATAGTCATCAATTGCCATTTTTAAAATAATAAGTTATTTAATATAGTGTAACAGATTAGTATGAACATCATCCTTATTCACCTAGGCCATGTTAATTTGTTAGTAAAAAATATGCTTAATTGAGATTTGACTATTTATTTTAATTTAAGACTACTTCATATTATTTTATTCCACGACAGAGATTAATAGTCCCTTATATAGTCCTTCCTAAAACTATTTATAAGGGATTATATAATCTCATGATGGATGTGGGATTAATTGTCCTTCCATTTTAAGTTATAAAATGACTTTATGAAACTGATAGTTCCACATTAAGGGACTAATAGTCTCTCGTCATAGAATTAAATAGTCCAAAATAATAGTAAATTAAGACAAATATTTAGTTCAATAACAAATATACTTTTTACAAACAAACATAGCCCCAATATTCTACATATGCCATATATTGCCATATATTGTGGTGAGGTTTAGGGGGAGAACATTGCCAAAATTTGTGGAAAGGGAGGAGAGTAAGTCTTACAAGGTCATTTGGATGCAATGTGTTAAAAAAGCCTTTTAGTTTAATTTTTTTTTTTTTTTGTATTTTAAAGTGTTTGATAGTATAAATGTATTTAAAATACTTTTAATTCAAAAGTATTGTATTTTAGAGTGTTTGGTAGCATAATAACTTAATAAGTGGCTTAAAAATCACTTTTATTTGAAAATTTTATGTTTTAGAGGGTTTGGTAACCATTCTGGGTTTAGATACACTTTAAAAATTTAAGTTTTTTGTATTTTAGAATTTAAATCCAATGACTACATGTTCGAATTGCACTTATACTAGAAGGCTTTGTTTAACACATTGCACCCACGAAACTAGGAACAATATAAGGGCAATCGCCTGGTGTGAATTTTTACAATGGTGGTATTTGGAATAATTTTTTTTTGTTCATTTTTGGGTGAAAAAAATAAAAAGACAACTTTGTGGTTGTCAGTTTCCATTCTATTTATTTTTCAATCACCATCTATCATACACAAAAATGTAATTTAATGAGCTAGTATCTTCAACAGTAATAGCAAAAAAAACTCTTCATATTGAATTTTTTTGACCTACATGGCAATTTAAAGAGCATTATTTGCTACTTTTATATTTTGTGTCTCATCAGTCTCTTCAATTTAATGAGTTGTACATCAAACCCATCAAACAAAATAAATATTTTTAGTCTTTTTCATATGATTTTGATTCTCCCAAAATAAAATAAATATTTTGAAGAGAGAGAATGAGATTGCAGATTTGAAAAGAGAGAATGAGATTGCAGATTTGATGACTAAGATTGAAGAGGTTGTTGGAAATAATTTTTTTGATGTAGCTCACCTATTTGAGTATTCTAAACTGGTTAAAGAGACCGGTGGAGATGCTCTTACAATTCGATAGGTAATATAGAGCAATTAATTTATCGGGTTACCAAAAGTACCGAGATAATTTAGAAACAATTCTTTAAATTTGGTAAGAACATTCTAAAACATGCTATATTTTTCATTATGATCAAACATTAAATTTCGCATATCAAAAATATATATTTATTTTTCTATCTTATTCATAAATTTATGATTAACAAATGAGAGTCATCCCCTTTTATAGGTTTGGTCCAGATAACTAATGATTAAAATTAAATCTAATGTAGAGAGAAAGGATTGACTATATATATATATATATAATTCTCCTCTAAAATATTTATGATATTAATTAGAGTATTATAACCACATACATAAATGTAGAACACTCTATATTTAATTAATGGATTTAAAATATATCAACTAGTATAGTCCATTAAGCGCCTAGTTAGTGTCCAATAAGCAATGACATGGCATAGCCTAGCTTCTTGGAAAATTATTAGTGTTGTTTTCCAGTAATCTATATATTTTTAAGTGCTTTATACAAAAGATCCCTAAATAATAAAAGTGCAGATCTCTTTCTTGAAATATATATATATATATACAATAAAGCTCTCAAACGTACCGTTCGTAAACGAACAGTTCGTAAACGAACAGTCCAACCTGGTAGTCATTATAAAAGTGAAGCAAGACATGGCAGATACTCTCTCTTCACTAAAAAACAAAACTTGTATCCAAACAAAACTTATCAATTATATCCAAACAAAACTTATCAATTATTCTCTTTGCTCTCTTCTCTCTCTCTCTTCCAGGCATTCTCTCTTCCAGACATTCTCTATTCCCTCTTCCCTCTTCCCACTCCGTACCACGTATTCTCTTCTCCCTCTGCATACCAGCGATTGAAGAGTCATTCCGCCCATCCCTCTCAAGTTCGACGTCCTCCCAAATCCGTGGATTTCGATTTCAAGTAATACTTTTTCTCTCTTTTCAGATTTGGGTTTAAACGAAAAAAAGAAATTGAGGAATCTAGGTTTAAACCTAGATCTAAATAACTAAATCAGTGTATAAATTTTGCCAATGTATATATAGGATGTACACAAAAAAGATTTATATAATTATGAGAGGGATAAACGTAATGAGATGAAGGGGCATGATGGTGGTATGTTGGTTGAATGTTTTAAATTAGAACAGATCAAGAATTCTTCTTTCATCTTTCAAATTGAGTCAAATGATGAAAATCGTATTACTTGTTGTTTTTGGGCCGATGGAAATTCTAGACGGGCTTATAACTTTTATGGTGATGTGGTGATATTCGATACTACATTTAATACCAACCGGTATGGAATGATTTTTGCACCATTGTTGGGGGTTAATAATCATGGGCAGACCATTGTCTTTGCTTGTGCTTTCTTATCTGATGAGACTGTAGATTCTTTTGTGTGGCTTTTCAATCAATTCCTAGAATCTATGTCAGGTGATGCTCTAAAGATGATTATCACTGATCAAGATCCAGCGATGGCGAAAGCTATTTCTGAAACTCTTCCAAGTACTTATCATAGATATTGTAGTTGGCACATTTTGACAAATTTTTTTGAGAAGTTAGATTCGGTAAAATATGCTCAATACTATAAGGAATTTTCAGATTGTATATGGAAATCAGAAAGTACAGAAGAGTTTGACTCTAGGTGGTTGGGTCTTGTTCTCATAAGTGGGTTGAATGAGAATAAATGACTAAAGTCAATGTTTGAAATTCGTTCAAGATGGGTGCCTGCACATGTTAATCATGTTTTCTCGGTCGGTATGTCAAGTAGCCAACGAGTTGGGGGCACTCATGCATTCTTCAAGAAATATGTTAACAAAAGAAATTCATTGGTGGATTTTATGATTCAGTTTGGTAGGGGTCTTGCACACCAACGTCATGAATAATTAAAGGCCGACAATAAAGACATGAATGAAAAGCCTAAGGAGAAAATGCTCCACTCTTTTTTGTTACAAATGGTTGATATTTACACATGTGAATTATTTTATAATTTTGAAGATGAGTTGTGGGGGAGCTTCTTGAATTATAGATTCCAACTTATTGGAGATTATGATAATCATTGTGTGTATAATATTAAAAAAAATGATGATAAGTATAAAATGAGGGAGATTGTTTATGAAAAAGACTTGGATTATGCTTCATGTAGTTGTAAAAAATTTGTGAGTGTTGAAATTCCTTGTAGGCATCTTTTAGCTTATTTGAACAAGTTTCATGATCTAGAGAAACTTCCAAATAAATACATATTAAAGAGATGGACTCAATCTGTAAAATGTGGGAATGTTAGAGATAGTACAGGAATGGAGATAAATGATGACAAATTATATCTCACGTTGCGGAGTCAATTGGTTCAAGAATCTTTGGAAGTTGTTGATAAGGCACTTGTAACTGTGGAAGGAACTAAGATATATAGGGATGCTTTGAGTAATGCACTTGAGAAAATGAATATATTGAATAATGGTGATAAAAGTGTAGGAGTTTCTGGTGAAAAAATTGGTCTTGATATACTTAGTTCAGTGAAATTGAGTTCAACATATGAACATATGCTTCAAGAACCGAGTCAAGTGCGGGCAAAGGGGTGCAGAAAAAGGCTCAAAGGAGGAAAAGAAAGAGCATTAGGGAGGCCCTTTGCCCGCACTTGGTAAAAGAAATTGTCCAATGCTTCAACTCAGGTAACAAATCTTTTTATTTCTGTTTTATCATTTTAATTTGATTTTGACAAAATTATGAATATATTTTTTATTTAATGTGATTTTATTGAATTTTTTGTAGGTCCGTATGCTCTGAAGATTCCAATTCAAATGCAAGTGAAGACGATGGCGAAAATTATTCATCTACTTGATTGATTACTATTTTTATTTTTTTGACTATGTAATGACTATTGAAATTGTGTGTAGTTAACCAAAGTTGTTAATTCACTAGAATTATGTTTAATTGGCCAAATGTAATGGCTATTGACTATTTTTATTTTTTTTACTATGTAATGGCTATTGAAGTTATGTTTTATTGGCCATTTTATTTTATTTTTATTTTTTTTCTAGACAGAAGAGGGAATAGAGAATGCCTGAAAGAGAGAGGGAAGAGAGCAGAGAGAATAATTGATAAGTTTTGTTTGGATACAAGTTTTGTTTTTTAGTGAAGAGAGAGTACCTGCCATGTCTTGCTTGACTTTTATAATGACTGCGAGGTTGGACTGTTCGTTTACGAACAGTCTATTTGAGAGCTTTATTATATATATATATATATATATATATATATATATATATATATATAAAAGTAGTTCTCTTTTAATAAATTAACATAATAATAAACATATTTTGGATGAGTAGACATTATATAATTAAAAAATTATACTCTTGATTCTTGATATATATTGGAATGTAGCTGATCTATCTATCTAGGCAATGGAATGTGAGCAAGATCCTCCCTATAAGGAAGTTGAAAGACTCCACGAGCAGCAGCAGCTTGTCCATCTTCCATATCATCAACCTTTGTTGGCGGCTCAATGAAGGTGATGACCGAGTCTTTACGGAAAGTAAGGTAGATAACTGATATAATGTAGACTGCCATGAGGGGAAATACAACCATCCCTATCAACACATTTCCAACTTTTGGCAAACCATTGTGAATTAACCAATCGATGAATGCTGTGCTCAAGTAGTAGATGTTGATGCCAATTATTCCTAGCCCTAGTGTCCATGACACCACAATAATCTACATAAATATAATCATGGTTATTATATATAACAATTAATGAAGGGTAAATTGCAAAACTGTAACAAACTAATTAAGGTTAACAATCCTAACTTTAATTTTTGCAATGTCATAATTAAGGTTTCAAAATAGTCAGTTTGTTCTTGACTGTGTTGCCCATTTATTTGGAGGGAATGTATTTTAACTGATTATATATATATATATATATATATATATATATATATATATATATATATATATATATATATGCAGAGGTGAAGCCATGTGAAAAATGTGGGGTCAATTGACCCCACTCAATTTTTGGTACCACTTTAAAAATAATTTGATACAAAGCACTCAGACTTTTTTTGACCCATTTTTGACCCCACTTAATTGTCCATTTTTGACCCATTTCATCTGGCTAAAACAGAGAGAGAAAAGTTTAGTCTGACAGAAAACCTAGAGACAGAGAGTGATAGATAGTCTCTAAAGAGTGAAGACTCTTAAGTCGGAAAACTCAAGAGAAGGCTAGAAGGGCAAATCGGAATTAAGTTTTAAGAGAGAGAGAGAATCAGAGCTCTCTCTTCATTCTTGATTCTTCACTAATTGATTTGATGTTCGGTGCGGACTGCGGTCGCCAATCGCCATTCTTGATTCTTCACTCTCAGCCTCTGGTCCGGAACTCCCTCTTCTCTCTAATTATTGCAGATAATTCATCATTAATTGATTTGATGTTCTATTTGGAGCTTTCTATTTGGAGTTTTATGTGATGTTTGGGAACTGAAATCCGGATGAAATTTGTCATTACCCATTTGGCCATTTTACCATTTACCCTTTTTTTAGAAATGCCATATGTAATGTTTGGTGGATAATTAGTATGGAGAAAAAGAGTAAATCTGCTAATATATGCTTAATTTTCTGCTAGCAGTTCAGTTCATGAAATTGGCAGTTTGGCACAACTCTTTTTTTTTGTTGTAATTAAGTTCATAATATCTTTAATTCTTTAAACAGACAATATGGACAAATTTGTATTCAGAAAAGCTTCTGCATTTGAAGAATCATGTTCTAATAAAAATCAGAAAAAAGGATGATGATAAAGTAGATTTGGGAAATCTTGAAGCAGACCCTGGGTTGCGAAAGAAAATATCAAAGTATCATCCTAATATTCAAGATGAAGTAAGAAGAGCATTCATGCTGAAGGGTCCTTGTCAGCCTGTCAAACATAACTTCCCACAGACTCTAATTGGGGGATACTTACGTAGATTTAATCCTTCTTGGTTTAAAGAATATGAAAATTGGTTGGAGTATAGCATAGCTATTGATGCAACATTTTGCTTATGTTGCTATCTATTTAGGCCGGACACTGAAAAACAAGTGGGTGGTGATTCTTTCAATACTAACGGCTTCACAACATGGAACAAGAAAGAGAGATTTGATATTCATGTTGGAGGGCCTAATAGTGCTCATAACCAAGCTTGGAGTAAATGTCAAGATTTGATGAAACCAAAGCAAAACATTCAGAATGTTTTTATTAAACAATCTGAACAAACGAGACTTGAATATCGAATTCGCTTAAATGCATCACTTGATTGCATAAGATTTCTTTTGCATCAAGGGTTATCCTTTCGTGGTCATGATGAAGATGAGGATTCAAGTAATAGAGAAAATTTCTTACAGCTTCTACAATTTCTTGCTAATCACAATGAAAGTATCAACAATGTTGTATTGCAAAATGCTCCCAAAAATCTGAAATTGGTGTCAAGTGATATTCAGAAAGATATTATAAATTGTGTTGCAGTAGAAACTACCATTGCTATCATTAATGATATTGGAGATGATATGTTTGCAATATTAGTTGATGAGTCTCGTGATATTTCAATCAAAGAACAGATGGCCATAGCTTTACGCTATGTGGATAGAAAGGGTTGTGTTGTTGAACGTTTTGTTGGTATAGTTCATGTTACTAGTACCACTGCTTCATTACTTAAAGAAGCAATTGAGACCTTTTTCTCAAGGCACTGGCTAAGTTTATCAAGAATACGTGGTCAAGTGTACGATAGAGCCAGTAACATGCGAGGTGAATTTAATGGTCTCAAAACCTTAATCATGAATGAGAATCCTTTTGCATTTTATGTTCATTGTTTTGCTCATAAACTCCAATTAACTATTGTAGTTGTTGCTAGTAAGCATAAACACATTGCTTGGTTTTTTAACAAGGTTTCTGAGTTGTTAAATGTGGTTGGAGCATCATGCAAGCGTCGAGATAGTCTTCGAGAGAAAGAAGCTTCTAGAGTCGGGAAAGCATTGATGAATAATGAACTTCAAAGTGGGAAAGGCTTGCATCAAGAAACTAGCCTTAAATGGGCAGGTGACACACGTTGGGGATCACATTATGAGACACTTTTGAACTTGATTCTTATGTTCTCCTCAGTGATTGATGTACTTGAGGAGGTTTCAGATGATGGTTTGGTATACCAACAAAAAGGTATTGCTTTTGGTTTATTAGAGTCATTACAATCATTTGGTTTTGCATTTGATCTAATATTGATGAGAAAAATATTGGGAATTACAAATGAATTATCACAAGCATTGCAAAGAAAGGATCAAGATATTGTAAATGCTATGTAATTAGTTAAAGTGTCTAAGCAACTATTGAAGGTTATGAGAGATGAAGGATGGGAGAAACTACTTGATGAAGTTTGTTTATTTTGCAACAAACACAAAATTGACATTATAGATATGAATGCTTTATTTCATGGGAGATCAAGTCGAAAATCTCAAGGTATTACAAATTTTCACCATTATTATGTTGAGATATTTTGTACTGTTTTGGATTGGCAACTTCAAGAATTAAATGATCGTTTTACGGAAGCAAGTACTGACTTGTTTTTATCAGTGGCATGCTTAAATCCTAGTGATTGTTTCGCTCATTTTGATAAGGACAAATTGATTCATCTCGCTAGCATTTATTCAAATGACTTTTCTCCAATGGATCTTATGAAACTTGATAGTCAACTAGATAATTGCATTTCTGATATGCGGACAAATCAAGAGTTTTTGGAAGTTCAAGGGATTAGCTGTCTTGCAAGAAAGCTCGTAGGTACTAAGAAACATATTGTATTTCTTTTAGTTTATCGGCTTCTAAAGTTGGCATTAATCTTACCTGTTGCGACTACTACTGTTGAAAGAGCTTTTTCTGCGATGAAGATAATTAAGAGTAGGTTGCGCAATTCTATGGCAGATCAACTGATGAATGATTGCTTGATTACATACATCGAGAAGGATGTATTTGATTGCATTGACAATGAAAGTATTATGCAACGATTTCAACGAATGAAAACACGCAGAGGGCAATTGTAATTATTATATTCTAATTCTACTAGTTATTTTTGTGGATAAGTTTGATGGATACAACAATGACATATTATATTTTTGTGGCTATATATTTGAGTTATTTTTTGTTACTATAATTATCAATTTTAATTTATTGTCTGATACTCTAAATATTGACCCCACTGTGAATCAATACTGGCTTCGCCACTGTATATATGATCGACTTATTTTGGCCAAAATAGGTCAGAGGGAGATAATTTTATAAAAAATTGAAATTAATATTGGCTATGACATTGTAAAAATTGAAACATTTGAGCCTATATTTAGTATATTACAATTCAACGATAACATTAGAGAGTAGTTTTTCAATTTGCACGTACAATAATGAAAAGTTTAGTATGTTCATATGTTTGTTTCAAACTCAAAAACCCTATAGCTTATTCACTAAAAAGATGGTTAGGGTTCATTCGTTTCAGGAGAACATTCTTGGGAAATTGTTAGGATCCATTTGTTTTAGGGAGGAAGTTTTTGGGAAATTGTTATTAGCATAAATTAATGTTTTGTGAAAAACTTCTTCTCTGAAACAAAATGAACCTTCTTTATGGTTCACAATTAATGAAAGAAAACTGATATTTTCATACAGAGTCTTTCTCACATGGAGGTTGGACTAGCTCACTATTCATGTGAGAGATATCACGTGAAAATATCAATTTTTTATATGAAAATATTAATTCTCTTACTAAAACTATTATACTACAAACTCACATATATAGAGTTTTTGTGTGGACCCATCTTAGTAGCACTGCTACTGAACTTGAGGAGAGGGATTAGAGCAAATGGAAGTTCAAAGGACAAGATCATCTGCAAAATTCTTCAAAACAAAATTAGTATTTTTATTTATTTATATATACAAACAAGTATATAAACATGATTAATATATATTTTTGAGGTATATACATAAATACCGATGCTATGATGATTAGCCTGCCTGCCCCTGAAGATCCACCAATAATTGAAACGATCAGACTAGGTGTGATGGCAATGCATCTAGTCAACAAGTTTCTAGCCCATGTCCTCATCCTAAGGTCCAAAAAGCCCTAATGTATCACCATTAACAATTTTTTGTTAGCCTCTTTTTTGTGTGACCATAGTGTATATTGTTAGAAAACTGATATTTTCACGTGACTTTTTGTTATTTATGCATGAAAATCGTTGCTATAGATTCTATAGTAATTGTTTTTACCATCACTATACATCTATAACGACACGTTTCTTATTTTTAAGGTATAATTAGTACTGCAAATTGCTTCTAAAGATACATGTTTACACTATTAATTATACATTGACATGGAGTTTTGGCTAATACCAAAACTCATGGATGAAAACGTCACAAGTTGATAAATTGAACGTACAGTTTTGCATTTTAGTCGTTTTTATGAATTTTTATATAAATATAATAGAAAAGAATAAGACATGCATATCCTTTTGTAAACCTGCATGATATATTGTCCAGCGTAAGTGCCTGTAATGGTGGAGCTTTGCCCGGAGGCTAGTAAAGCAATAGCATAAACAGTAGAACTCGATTTGCCCAACACATTCTGCAAAAATGGAACAATGAGAAATTGTTTTTTTTTTTTTGTTAATATATATTTGTGTTTAAATATATATGAGATTAGATATGATCATATATTTAGTTGAAAATTAAATAGAGAATTAATTAATGCTTAGACCTTGAGAAGGAAAGATGCAGAATTCAAGGTTAGATCACTGCATCGATCCATATCTTCTGCTGAGAGGCTTTTGGTTGAGCAAACAGTGCCGGATACAGAGATAATTGATACATTTATCAGAAATGCTACAAATAGTGCAAATCCACTCTCAATTAAAAAGTATTTACATGCATCCTGAAACAAAATCAGAATATTATATTATAGCTAATTAATTAATACACTTAATTAATTATAATACAATTAAGAAAAGACAATGGAATGGAATATCTTGGTTTGGTTTAATTTTTGTTAGAAACGCTGAGTTTTCGTTTCTCTAATGTTGCGCTTAGATTGAATGAATGGAATGGAAGACGGAATGAAATGATTTCAAAGTATTTTAAGTGTATGTTTGGTTGTTGTGGGTGGTGGTGGGTATTGTCATATAATGATAAAAATATCACGTACATATATCCATTCAATTGGAATTAATGAATTTTATTCCCTATTTTCCACATGGAATAAATAAAATAAAGAGATGGAATGAATTTGTATTCCATTAGAATGATTTATCCTTCAAAATAATCATCAAATACACTATCTTTATTTTATAGTAAAATTCTATAATATGCATGGACTTCAAAGGAAATAAATATACTGTAGTATTTTGACTTACATTTACGCCACGGGCAGAATCTGGGATCTTCCTAGAGAGTACAAGAGCCGAGTGGAGGAAGAGATTATGCCTGATGACAAAGTAATTAATAGTTTGGCAAACAAAAAAGGTCAGGCCTTAAAACGGTGGGATTTTTAAAAAAACAATAATAATAATAAAAATAGAAGTTCACAAATAGGGATCAGACTATCATAAGTTAACTTCATGGTAAGTTGATCAATTGACCAATACAGTGCTAACACGCAGAGAAAGATCACCTCCCGACCTGCATATCGATACTGTATTGATCAATTGACCAAAATTAACTACATGCATGTTAACCACTCCCCACAAACAGAATCCTACAATAGTGTTAACAGATCCTGATTCCAAACAGTTCAAAAAGGACAAATCTCCACAATAAATAAGATACATTTTTTACAATCGCAACTCTCGGCTATAAAACTGTGATTCTTTTGTATAGACTGCCGATTTGAAATTGTCTAGAATCGAAATTCAAGTGGTGTTTAAATGGCGATGAGTAGGTAATCCATAAATTAATTGAGCATTTAAGAGGAGAATAAATCGTACGGCATGACTAGGGCACCTAGCAAGGCGATGGCATCCCCTGTGGCACCGTGGCCTTTGAGTTTGGGGATAAACATTCCCTTGAGTACATCTTCTGCAGGAGGCTGTACATAACTCAGTTCTCCAAAAAAGCATGCAGCCATCACAAATACCAATATTGTGATCAACAACTCCAGCTTTCTCACCTAAATAAACACACACAGTTGGAAAAAGAAGAGAAATATTAAGGGAAAAAAATGAGGAAGTTTCAATATATGATCAAATGTCTGTAAATTTAAGTTGGTATGTAAGTTATGAATATACTTGACTTAGCAATCTTTAGTTAAAACATCTAGTATTTTATATATTTATTTATTTTAATTTTGTCTTCAATGTTTTCTTCCTTATTGATATATCATTAATTTCTTTACAAATTTAAAATTGAGCTCCATAAAATTTTAATTTGTTACAATTGCAGGATAATTATCTCATGCAGGAACCTTATCTTTTCCTTAGTGTGTTGTAGTTTTTTTGAAACCATGTGCTTCACTATTGCTATATATATACATGGTGTAAGGCCTATATTTTTTATTTTTATTTTATTTTATTTTAAATTTTATATATATATATATATATATATATATATATATATATATAATTATGAGTTAGACAACTTTCAATTGAATCTAGTTAAGGTAATTGTTAAGTTACGAATTCACCATTTTTATTCATGACAGTTTTGATACTTTATCATTTTATCTATCAAAAACTACGTCTTATATATATATCACCAATGTCTTTAGTACATAAACTAATTAGCAGAGACAAAAATAACACTGGCGAGAAACGACAACGATTACATAAGCATCTAGCTAAACATATGAATAATTAAAAATATTAACAAAAAGAATCAAAGACTAATTACACATGTATTTTAAAAGAACTCAAATGGTATATAAATAATTAGTTGGTAGAAATTATTCTCAACAACTGTCAAAATACTTGTCCTGGCTTACTTTTATAGTTCTAGTTTTATTCAATTGTTCTTATCTACTTGTAGTATTAATACCCATTATATATATTACACTATACTATAAAATACCCATCAATATTGGAGTTGTTATAGTCAAGTTATCAAACATTAAACTAAGTTAATTTACATGTCTATGTATACTATGACGAATTAGCACATATAGAAAATTATGAGAAAAAGAATCCAAATTATACCTCTTAAAGATGCCTTGAAAACTATAAAAAAGAGTTAAATTAAAAATAAATAAATAATCAAACTTTTGGATGAAAATTTCTTGATCTATTTTTGAGAGGACTGAAATGTAAAATTGTATCTTGATTTTTTTTTTTTTTTTTGCTAATTTGGGAGTTCAATAAACAAGAGGTCTAGAATACCACTTGAGCTCGGTTATCTTGAATTTATTGCTTTGTGGAGATATATATAGTTCCATATTCTACGATATAAAAGTTACCTCGTCCTTGTTATAGGATTAATAGTGACTTTTTGGGTCAGTTTTACCCGGCTAATTTTATATTATAATATATTCCTTCCTTTCCATTATGCAGGTCGATCACTAATTAAGACATAATCTCACATATTAAGAAATCTTATTAATAATAATGCTAAGTAATTAATTTTGCTATATTTAATTTTTACCGACTAGTACTTTCCTCTCTCTCTCAATTACTCTTGATCTGATCAATCTTGCGAACCCAAAGACAAAAACATCACATGCAGACATAAACGTCTTATATAACGAATTAATCAAACTCAAAGGCAAATGAAAACATGTCATATGCAGACATAAACACCGATGATAGTTTTATATTCTAGTCCTTTGACAGACAGAATTAAAAACAGCCTTACCCCATATCTTTGCAGGCTAAGCAACAAGAGAGTGCTTAAACCAGTCAAGAGAACTCCAATCCAGACTGGGATGTCAAATAGTATATTCAATGCAAAGGCTGTCCCAATAACTATCAAATGGAGAAAAAACAAGTGAATATTATGTGAGATACACAAGACAAGAATATATATATATATATATATATATATATATATATATATATATATATATATACAGAGCCGTTTTAAAGCGGACCAAAGAACGGACCAAGGCAAAAAAACACGCGGGTCGGGTTTAACCCGCGTGTTTTTCCGGGTTAAACCCGACCCGCGTGTTTTTTTGCCTTGGTCCGTTCTTTGGTCCGCTTTAGAACGACTCCGTATATATATATATATATATATATATATATATATATATATAAGTTCGGTTCCTATCCGGACTCCCGGATTTTCTTAAAATCCGGATTTTTTTTTATTTTAAAACAACTAATTTTTTTTAATATTTTATGGAACTCGAATTTTTATATAATATATTATTTTGGATGTGATTTGGATACGTACAAGTCTGTACAGTCGTACAAGTCTGTACAGTCTGTGCAGACTGTACATATATTTTTTACATACATTTTTTAGTATAGGTATATAGGTATCCAAATCACGCCCAAAATATTGTATTATAGAAAAATTTCAGTTCCATAAAATATTAACTATTTTTTTTAGTTGTTTTTTTAAAAAAAGCAAAATAAAAATTAAAATAGGGTAATATATATATACGGTCCGGATCTTAAGCTCACCCGAGTTCACCCGAGCTCACCCATCCATTAGCGACGGACCCGACGACGGTTCGGTCATACAACCGTCGTCTATACTTTTAGCAATGCTATATGTTGTCCGTCGCTAAAAGAATAGACGACGGTTGTATAACCGAACCATTGCCGGTTCCGTCGCTAAAGGAGGGGTGAGCTCGGGTGAGTTGGATAAGGAGTGAGTTTAAAATCCGGACTCTATATATATATATGAAAAAGTTATCTTGACGAATCGGCTAGGGTTCAAACCGTCCTTGGAGAACCCTACTATATATATATATATATATATATATATATTGTATCTTTACATTCCAGGAAAATATTTACCCAGAAATAGATGCTCTTTAATTATATAAATTAATAAATATATATATATATATATATATATATATATATATATATATATATATATATACATGCCTTCAGGTATATCTGCAGCTATAACTGCAATCTCTGCTAGCAACCATAGGCAGTATTTCACATATATTGGATACTCGGCCCTGCATAACTCGGATAGATGTTTTCCTGTAAATCAAAAATGGTTTAACTAATTAAGTAATTAAAGGTTATTGGTTGTAAATAATTGATTGTATTATTTAGGACTATTACTAATATATCACGTATATTAGTAATTAAGTAATTAAAGGTTATGGCGATAATATCTCTTCACAGCTGTAGTTGCCATATATGCATAAGAATAAAAATAAGTAACATATCAGTGAATACTCCCAACCCGTCTCACAATAGAAGTCGCATTTATGAATTAATTCTTTTATTCACAAATATTTAAAAGAGTACTATTTTAAAACCGATAATTATTAATTATTTAACTATTATTAGAGTACTATTATTATTTTACTATTTTTAGGGGTTGAACAAAAATAAATCATACTCTTTTTGTAAGTAAAAAGACGAAGAGAGAATTAATATAAGTGTTTGAGACCTACCGGTTGTTACACCAAGATTTGCCGCAAGTGATTGTATTATGAGAGCAAAGATTAGGCCGATAAGGATAATCCAGAGTAACTGAATTAAAAAAAATAAAAATCAAAAAACATTTTGATATTTTCCATGTTGTTTAATTACTTAAAAAAAACAAACAAATATTAAATCATATTCATTTGTTACCTCATATCTGTGGTTTGCTCCGGCTTGCAAATCAGTTTCCACTATTATACATGGTATTTAGTGATAGAGTTGCAGTTAGTGATCATGTAAAGAAATAAACTTGGAAAATGATTGATAAAAATAAAAAAGACAGAATTTTTTAAAAAAAAAATTGAAAAAGAGAGAGACTTACAGTTGCCAGGATCAAGGTAAGCCAATGAAACTAGAAAACCAGGACCAACATATGCCAGAAACTTTCTCCATCCAGGTTTCTATAATCATCAACAAATTAAAATTAGTTTAAAACGAAATATATATATATATACATTTACACCGACATATCGGCATGAAATATAATCTAAGAGAAAGAAGCAAGAAATGTATAAGAAAGAAACCTGGTTGTAATCGTTGTGGTTAGAATCTTTGTTGTTGTTGTTCACTTCAGTACTTACTGGTGCCTCTTGCTGCAGGCTCCCCATCTCTCTTTCTCTTCTCTCGATTTATCACCTATCTTTGCTTATAGTGCCAGGCCCAGCTCTGATCATTATATATACATTTAAAGTATATATATATATATATATATAAATAATGTGTTTGAGCATACAATGATTTCAAAAGGAAAAATGAAAAATACAAAAGGGCTCAAGGTCTAGTAGGAGAAAGGACTGTCGTTTACCCATTTATATAATTTAAGACACATGTGACTGATTGAGGACAAAATATTTTTTTTCCTTTTTTGTGATTTATATATATATATATATATATATATATATATATATATATATATATATATATATATACGGTCCGGATCTTAAGCTCACCCCTTGTTCAACTCACCCGAGCTCACCCCCCTTTAGCGACGGACCCGGCTATGGTTCGGTCATACAACCGTCGTCTATACTTTAAGCGACGCTATATGTTGTCCGTCGCTAAAGGGGGTGAGCTCGGGTGAGTTGGATAAGGAGTGAGCTTAAGATCCGAACTCTCTCTCTCTCTATATATATATATATATATATATATATATATATATATATATATATATGGAGAATGATCCATAACAACTATTTGTTATGGATTAAAAAGTGATATATAACATCTATACCTTCCGTTTAACAAATGAATGGCTGCGATTAAAATTGGGAACACGCTGTCCGCTAGAAGTACTAGCGGACATGGTTAATGAATTATTTAAACGCTTATGCCCCCACTTAGCCAAGACAAATCAGCACGACCAAATCGAAATAACAACATCCGCTAGTCTTACTAGCGGATGGATAATAAAATATTACACAGAATCCACTAGACATACTAGCAGACGGAGAAACACGAATTTAGTACAGCAATACCCAGTACAACACGAATTCCTGCAACAACAATGCAATTACAACACAGTACAGCAATATCCAGTACAACACGAATTCTTGGAACAACAATTCAATTACATCAAAATTTCCAAATCTTTCCAAATCATATTCGAAATCTAAGTCAAAACAAGATATATCAAATTCCAAATTCTAGCAAATCAAATGTATCAAATTCCAAATTCTAGCAAATCAAATATATCAAATTCCAAAGGAGATCAAATCAAATACATCAATTTCCAAATTATTCCAAATCAAATACATAAAATTCCAAATCAAATAAATCCAATTCCAAATCAAATAAATCCAATTTCAAAACAAATACAACACATACTATTCCAAATCAACAATAAAAATATATCCTACATATAATTCCAAATCAAATACATCTTAATACCAAATCAAAATTTTCAAATCAAATTCACTCCTCTACATACACTAGTACAAAGTAGTAAATAGACAATACTTAAACCACAACGTTTTTATAAAAAACGTTGTGGTATTTTTTTCACAACGTTTTTTAACAAAACGTTGTAGATATATATAAAAAAACGTTATCTATTTAAAAGGGCATTTTTTTATTTTAACTAGATAACGTTTTTTTTAAAAAACGTTATCTATATAAAAAACACGGAGCAAAAAACGCGCTCAAGTGAAAACTTAAAATTAAAAAAAAAATGACTGGAGTGCATCCTCGAGGGTTTAGAAAGAGCGGCTCCTCATTCTCTCTAGAATTTTCCCCCTCACCATTTGCAATCACGTCCTCCTCCACACCACCACAGAACCATCTTTGCTGCAACTTTTTCGTCTACGGCAACAATTGCCCTAACAAACTCCACCACCACCACCATAAATACACCACCTATGCCTCTTTTTCTTCCTCAATCGCTAACAGCACTACTTCCGAACGATACTCCCCCAAAACCCTAACCTTCACCACGATTCTAGTGCTAGTTTTAGTAGCTTCACCCGTCGTTTCAATACTCAAGCCGAGTCCAACAATGGCACCGAGCCTCGCCAGTATGATTTTGACCTCTTCACAATCGGCGCTGGCAGCGGCGGTGTTAGGGCTGATGGAAATAATCAACTACGAGTTTGACCTCTTCACAATCGGCGTTGGCAGCGGCGGTGTTAGGGCTGATGAAAATAATTAACTACGAGTTTGGTGTCTGGGGCATCAGCCATCTCTACTTTGGACCTATTTGGAGTCACTTAAAGGTAATTAGTCATAACTAAGGTAATTTGAGTACTACTTGATGTTCGGTTCATATTAATGATGAATTACTCATTGTTTTTTCCTTGAAAAACTTAATAGGCTTGCACTTTTAATTCTCCGAGTGTTGGTGCTCTGCACAAGGACGCTCCAAGTTGGTGTCGTGCTCCATTTGAACATGAAGGCTTGTTGAGGTACTTAAGAATTCCTTTTATAAAAGCACAACACCTTTTATTTTCCAAAATGAAAATTGGTTTTGATCCTAAAACGATTCAGTTATTGTTTTTGTTTAGTTCAATTTCAACTATTCTTTCTGGCACCATCGGCATACATTATGGACATGTCTTCAGGGGCGGATCCAGACGGATTGTTCAGTGGGTCAAACTCGGAAAAAATAATTCTTACAAATAAAAATTTCATAAAATAACTTACAAAACTAAACAATCCTCAAATATTATTTATAATAACATTTTTCGAGGTTTCATTGCTTAAAATTGTTGCATGATATAACCTCATTTTTAATAGTTACAAAAATATCACGCTCAATGTATGTTACTAAACAGTCATTCATCCATTCATCTCCCATTTGGTTACGGAGTTCATTCTTCACGATATTTATGGCTGAAAATGTCCTTTAAACAGTTGCAGTAGCAACGGGCAAAAGTAGAGCCAATTTTAGCAACAAATAGACTTGGGGATACACATCATCCTTAATTTTCTGAACCAACATTTGAGCCAATTTCCCAATTCCTTCTATACTCAAAAAATTGGAATCGGTTCTCTATATCCACAATATAGAAAAATAGAAAAATTGGCTTAATGACTTAGTGGGATTTGGGAATTAGGGATTGTTGCCTAGTGTCTGCTCACTTAGTATATATATAACATAATACAGTGGGGTCATGTTTCTTAGTATACATGTTCACTTTAGACCCTCTTAATTTTTTTTCCTAATATGACCCTCTTAATTTTTTTTCCTCCTAATATGACCCCTGACCCCCTAAAAATTCAGTGGGGTCAGGTGCCCCCCTGCCCTAAGGCAGGTCCACCCCTGCATGTCTTGATCCATTTCAAGGTTAAATATCCTAGTCAATAAAAACATGAGAAAAGTTTGTTTTAAACATGCAATTCAATCAAAATGATGAAAATGAGAGTGTTCTGCAGGGGTATGTTGAGAGGCTCAAACAATGGGTATCCATGGGGATCGGCTTACTTATCGTGGCAACCGTTCTTCATTTTACCGATGGTGAGCACTCTTTTTAAATCTTATAAAGTACACAGTCCTTGGAGTTGAGTATTTTTCCACTGGTTTGAAATTTGCAGCAATTCCTATCAACACGCAACTCTACAGCTTTAGCTATGTTTGTTTCACAGCCAGTGCTGCTGGAGTTGTATTTTCTTCCTTTTATGTACTGGTAAGTAACATTATAGCATGGTAATTTCTGTTACAAAGTAACTTATAGCCGGTGCTGCTGGAGTTGTAATTTCTGTTACAAAGTAACTTCAGATATGTTATGCTATAACAAAGATCTCCGGTGAAGCTGTCCCTGATTCAGTGGATGACT
The DNA here is from genome assembly GCA_016801055.1 of Panax notoginseng. Lineage (NCBI taxonomy): Eukaryota > Viridiplantae > Streptophyta > Magnoliopsida > Apiales > Araliaceae > Panax > Panax notoginseng. The sequence continues at coordinate 8,899,592 of CM029016.1, forward strand.
TGAAACAGCTCTTTACAAAACTGATCCTCTATTTTACTAAGTAAGAATGTCTACTACTAAGTTTCCCAATTGTTATTAGTGTTGTTCATTCCAACTTATGACTTACACGATAATAGGAATTTTTTTATCCTCTTACTTGTGCTTGGTTTATTATAAGCTTTGCTTTGCCAGTTGCTTCTTCTGGGAAGCTAGGGCCTTGACTGCATTTGTTGCAAATTTTTGTATTTTGATTTGTTCATAAGCAATCTTTTACCAATTTGTGACTTATCTGGTTTGGCTTGTTTGGGCAGTTAGTTTAAACCTCTTGCTCTAAGTCGAGCTTAGCGTTACCTTATTTGAATGCATTGGAAATTTTGAATTTCTTCAAGTACTTGGGATCCTGCACTTGAAGATCTGAGTTCTACTTTCTTTATTATCAAATGTTAAAGAAAAAGAATACTTTGTTCCGTCTGTTAAGACATCAGTCGATACTCTTAGATTTGATGCGATGTTGATAATATTTTTTCATCGAATTTATGTTCTTTATTTCTAATACATCATTAAAAGGGATTCATCGAAGGTGAAAATGAATGAACCTGTAAATAAATTTCTCATCGTGACATGAACTTTTAGTCTTCTCTTGTAATAATGTGCAGAAAATTAGGCTTGGAACCTGTAGCTGGAGAAAACCATTGAAGTTCTCACTGTTGAGGGAAGAGGTTCTAATTGCCTTGGCTACTTTTGTCCATACTGAAACTCACCAAGAATTAATCAACCGCATTCAATCATACTTGAATGATAGAGACACTTCACTTCTTTCAGTTGACATTAAAACATGAAGCTTTGTTTGTTGATCATTATGATTAATTTTGTGGGTCTTTTATATATATATAACCAGAACTTATAGATGTTTTGCAGGCTACCAGTACTATCAACAGAAATGGATTTGAATCCCTACTAAAGGTATATAAGGAAACTGATGCCGTGCAAGAAAAGACCAGGATATTGCGTAAGCTTTGAATAGAAGATTTATCTTAAATTGTAGTGGTTTCCAATATATAACATAAATAGTAGGGTTTATCCACTTCATTTTTCTTCTGAGTGTTTGTTGATTCATACAAGTATATATATTCACCTTCACCAAGGTTTGAATTAGCAGAGCAAAGTGGTGAAATTTTGCGTTCTGTTTCTGGCCTAATATCTAATAGGTACACCTCTTCCCCACCCCCAACACACATTTTTCTTGATTCATATTTGACATTTCAGTTTAATTTTTATATAATTTCTCTTTCATCCTGTTTATGATATGATGATCATATTTTATTTTCTTTTTTAAGGGAGAATTATGAACATCCTGATTTTCACATGGAGAGACATCCATTACCTCGTACACTTGTTAGTACTATTGAGCCGACTGACTGGAATTAAGCTCTTGATATAATTGCATATGGTTCTCCTGAGCAGGTTTTCTTTTACTAACCATCGACTTGTATTCTGACCAAAAGCTATGTCCTGGTTATCTAATAATGCTAAGGTAAACCTCGTCTAGCCAAATTGATAGAAACACTGTGATTCACGTCTCTTTAGATTTGTCTGATAAAGCTTTAGCAAAATGTGTGCCAAACTGATATAACCTATGAAATTCCCATCTTCATCTTAGATCTCTAAATTATTTTGTGTGTTTCACATGAAAATAGTTATGTAAGGTTTGAAAATAGTTGTGCAGGGTATGTCTTTAATGTATAAATTACTCATTTTCTTTTGATTGCTTTAGAAAGTGCTTAAATTTGCTAATGGTAAAATTATTTACTTCTTACTCTGACTTACAAATGCTTTTATGTAGGTTATACTTTAGTTGCTATTATGGTAAATGGGCTAATGCATTGGATGCCCCAATACTCTGCTATGATGTTTTAGAATTAGTCGATCTCCATGTCTCTATGATGGATAAATCTGCCATTTTTTAATGCATTAGAAGGTAGATAATGACATAATGTCATCGGCTGAAGTTTAGAAGCATGAATACGCTGATCATAAGTTAAATAACTGTGAAACACAAATGTCTTATCTCTAGATTATGTTTATGGTGGTCAGGTTGTTGGCTCTTTCTTTATGTTCAATTTCTTTTTAAATGCTATGTTTATGTATAATTCAGCTAATCATTCCACCATTTGTAGGCGGCAAACGTCTTGTTCCAGTTGGTATGGGAGATGATGATCAATGCATTGAAGATGACTTTACTGCATGGTATGACATCTGCTATGCAAATGTGCTAATGCATTGAAGATGACTTTTCTGCATGCATTGAAGCACTTGGAGGTTTGGATTAGTTTTACAAAGTTTGAGGCACCTGCTATGTTAGAGGATGAGCAGGGGTCGAACTTGCCTAGATGAAGTTCAGGAATCTCTTCGTCAACAGCAACTGCAATGCCTTCAGAATACTAGAAGTAAATTACCTGATATTTTTACCATTATCAAATTCACAATTCAATATAGTAGTAATTTATATTGAAAAGTGAATTTAAGATGTATATATGGATAATTTGGTATATATTTTATGGATGTAGTAATTTGAAACTGTAAACGAATGGTATTATTGGGATGTATTTTGAATGATTGATACATTTTGGCTTTAAATTTAAATGAGAATTTAGACATTTTTTAGCTATATATCATGGCATTAGCAGATTGCAGGTGCACTGGTAATATAGGTGAACAACAATATTTTTAGCTATAATTTGTTATATGCATGTATTACAATATTTTTATGTCACACTACAACGTTTTGAAAACGTTATATAAATTTGTCTAAATAGATGACACATTCTAAACGTTGTGTAAATGTGTCTAAATGTTGTCTGATATATTAAACTACAATATTTTTAGCCAGAAAATGTTGTGGAATTATACCATCTATAACGTTTTCAACCATCTAATAATTTTTGGACAACAAATCTACAACGTTTTTTAGAAAAAAAACGTTGTATATTGTGTTAAACTACAACGTTTTAAAAACGTTGTATAAAGGGTGTCAAATAGATGACACCCTTAACCACGATGTTTCTGATATAGCAACCACAACATTTTTTACGTGTTATCTATTTACTGTTTTGTAGTAGTGATAATTCTAGTTCCTATTCTAAGTCAAATAACTGCTATTCCAAATAAACATAAGAAAATTTATTTAAGTACATAACAAAATTATATTATACAAACCTACAATATTAGGAGATAGATGGGGTATCATAGTTAATAAATTTTTTGCCCTACCAAGGTAACCAAAATATTATAGTCGCCTTCAATTGATATCAAGGAAGAAAACCACACAATTAATCAAGCAAGTCTTCACACCTCAAATCGTCGTGGTAAGTTTAGAATTATGGCGGAAGATATGTTTAATTCTAGTTCTTCAAATTCTTCTCATGATAATATTAACATAGATAAGATTGGTGTTCATAACATGAACCATTCACATATTAACGATTCAAAAACTCCATAAGAGGGATAGATTTTTTCTACTATCCAAGAGGCAGAAGAATTTTATAGAAACTATGCACGAAGTAGTGGATTTGAAATAAAAATTGGGGCAAGTACTCATAAACATGCCCGCTCCAACAATTTGTCCAACAGACTTTTTACATGTACCAACGTAAGAAAACCAATTGAAAGAAAAAAAATAAGACGTTGATGAAGTTGAGGGTAGTAAGGTCAAAAGAAAAAGGGATTCAATAGGTCGCACGATGTGCAAAGCTAGAATGTCTGTTGTTCATCTACAAAAAGAAGATACATGGAAAGTTTCAAAAATTGATTTGACTCACAATCATGATTTGGTTACTCCGAGCAAGAAAATTTTCATTCAAACACGTAAAAATATAACTCCTGTTGCTCGAACTTTAATCGAAACTTTAAACAGCGCTGGAGTTGGTCCAAGTAAAATGATGAATGTTTTTAGAGAAATAGGAGGAGGGAGGGAAAATGTTGGTTTCAGTGATAAGGATATTCGAAATGTTGTGCGAGATTTAAGACGTGACACAATAGATTCAAACGATGCCCAAGTAGCACTGCAGTGTCTCAAAAAACTTTCAGCAGAAAATCCTCTATTTTTTACGATATCAAATGAGTTGAAGATCATCGTATCGCATGCATTTTGTGGATAGATTACCGATCAATGATAGCTTACAAAAATTTTGGGGATGTAGTGACATTTGATACAACTTATCGGACGAACAAGTATTCCATGCCGTTTGTTCCGTTCACGGGGGTAAATCACCATTACCATTTTGTCTTGTTTAGTTTTGCACTTATACATGATGAAACAAAGGATACTTTTGTATGGGTCTTTGAGACTTGGCTTCATATAATGAACAATAAGGCACTGGTTCCTCGGTAGATATCTGCTATAAAGCCTCCAACACTTGCCCTTCTAAACTGTGACGCCCCTAAAATAGGTCCAATCCATCCAACCCATTCTGAGTCGCCAAATACATGGTACAGAAAATAACTACAACTTTATTATTACAATTGTCGTGCAAAATACGACAACACATATACTGTGAGTTTAAATACAAATATTGTCATTTAGACAATATTCATACTCAACTAAGAACTCATTATACTTATTGATACACTATTTTACAAAATAGTGAGGACTACTAAAACAACTGTCTTGAACCATCATTCCACACCCCGACTAGTACTCGCTACATTCTCGCCTCCTGAGAAGAAAATGGAACAACAAGGAAAAGGGTGAGCTCAACTAGCCCAGTAAAGAATATTATGACTAAGATAATATACAACAAATTATCGTTAGTCTTCAACAGGGAAAAATTTAATAGAATACAATAGACAACAAGTTTTAAATCAATATTCGCAGCGGAAAATAATAATTCATAGAAGAGTTACGTAGAGAATGAAATCTACGATTATCTATGAATTTAAAAGCCCATCATCAACATTTTATCCCGGTAACATCAATCAATAAATATCTTGAATCAAATAGTCATCTTTGCACTACAGGCCAAAGATATTCATCAGTTGGTCATGTTCACCTTAACACTTGTTAATCTTTGCACTACGGGCCAAAGATATTCATCAGAAATCATTAATCTTTGCACTACAGGCCAAAGAAATTCAATTATATCATCATTTAGGACTGAGGATGATGAAAAATATTTTGAAAGAAACGAATCCAGTGAAACAAAACAATAAATATTAAGGATTCGTATTTCAACTATTCCATGTCCAAAAATACCTCATAAATAATCATAGTGGAGTAAAATTCAAGAATGATCAAAACATGGATACAATCAAAGCTAGTATCCATAATAGATATTTTGGACAAAAAGAAGAAATTCTTATTTTTCGGTGAATAGTAACTCGTGAATAGTAACTCATGAATAGTAACTCATGAATAGTAACCCCGACATGAAAAGTTTTAAATTTGATAAAAAAATTCAGATCAATACTTCGGCATAATGATATTGAAGAAAATAATATCATTTAAGAAGAAATAACATCCCTTATCTCGGAAAGACGGTACTTCTGACTGGAATACTAGATATAGTGCTGAAGGAAACTTGCACCGTATAGCAACACTCAAAGTATCAAATACTCACAAGAATACGCTCGATATAGAGAGAGAAATAGAGAGAAACTTGTGTTTCTGGTATGATTTTCAATTCTAACCTAAGCACCCTATTTATAGGAAAATGCTCAGAACACCAAAGCAGAAAATTTAATATAATAATATATATATATATATATATATATATATATATAAAATTTTCAAGCCCACCTTAGAAAATCTGAAATCAGCCACCTTGCACATGTTTATGATGTCTAAAAAAAATACAAAAAATATTTTTCTCAAAATAATTAACTAAAACTCACAAAAAATCAATTATTTCGGAACTTCGAAACTTCAATAATTCATAATAAATAGCTCTTTTGTCAGAAAATTTGAATCTAGCGAGTTTTTATAGGAAATTCAATTCTCTAAAACTTTGCAGAAGAAAGTTTTTCTAAATTCCAAACAGAAATTGACCGAAATTCACAAACGGGCGATTTTACCGTCAATAATAAATTTTCGGTCAAGAATTATGTCCACCAACACACAAAACATGTGTTAATCATTTAATGCCACAAAAAACTCTTTCTCCTCATATACTCATATATCCCACATTCATTATAAAAATACCGCCATCAATATATTATTAAAATAATATATTTAAATGAATTATTTTATCAGAAAAAGATAAAATATTAATTTTTAACAATTGTCACATTAAAAATTTTTTCCATCTATATCCACATAAAATCAATATTTTTCTCATCATATAAATCAATAATTAATTATACACAAATAATATTACGGAATCACAGTACTAGCAACTAGGCCGTTCCCAGGAAAGAGGGGGCTTTCCAATAAGGATTTCTCCTTACTGGCGCGCAATTAGATGACCAAACCTCTCCTTAGACAGAACTTTCTAGACATTGCCAATAATGTTATCTAATAATATTATTCAGATAATATGAATTATTGCTCCGATAATGAAAAATACTGTGTAGTGACAATTATTAAAACAACAGTAATATAAAATATCAACGCAACAATTATTGAATCAATAAAATAAAATATTGAACAATAACTACTGTAACAATTATTGAGTAGTGCCTTCTTACGTAAGAATCAATAGTTGGTGCAATACCGTGTGCTACTGTATTTTAACCACCAGATATTCCAACAGTATTAACGGTAACAACTACGCCGTTATTTATAAACAACTTATACTTGTCGTTTTCTTCATCCAATCGCTTTCCGTTATGGGGCCCACACAAGGCTGCGCCGTCGTATGAATATTCCCCGACAGCAAGAATATTCTACGACCAAACGAATATTCTCCGACAAAATGAATATTTTATAACCACTTGCTTATTTTGCAAAATTTTCATATTTCACCCATAACCAAAGTATTATATCAAATTAACCCCTTATTATTCACAATAATATTTAGAGAAAATTTGATTTTATTCATTAATAAGTTGGGGTCTTACAACCTCCCCTCCTTATGAAATTTCGTCCTCGAAATTGACGTACGTACCTGATGTTTCAAAAAGGTGAGGATACCTCGCTTTCATTTCTAATTCCAACTCCCAGGTCATTTCTTCAATAGCATGGTTTCTCCACAAAACCTTAACTTGTGGTATAACCTTCGTGCGTAAGACATGCTCTTTCCTATCCAAGATCTTAACAGGTACCTCCTCGTACGTTAAATCTTCAGCTATCTCGTCTGGTTCTAACTTAATAATGTGGTTCGGGTCTTTAACATATTTACGAAGCATAGATATGTGAAAAACATTATGAACACGAGACATGCTTGGAGGTAATGCGAGTCTATATGCCACATTTCCTATTCGCTCAAGAATCTCAAATGGACCAACAAATCTTGGATTGAGCTTTCCTCTCTTCCCAAATCTTGTAACTCCCTTCCATGGTGCAATACGTAATAATACATGATCCCCAATATTAAATTCCACGTCCTTCCGATGAAGATCCGCATAACTCTTTTGTCGATCATGTGCCGTTTGTATACGTTGTCGAATCGTTTGGATCTTCTCTGTAGTAATGCGTACCAACTCTGGTCCCAACAATGTTGCTTCACCCACCTCGTCCCAGCATACTGGAGAACGACATTTTCTTCCATACAACGCCTCGAATGGAGCCACACCTATGCTCGCCTGATAACTGTTGTTGTAGGAGAATTCCACCAATGGTAGGTACTTATCCCAACTCCCTTTAAGATCTAGGACACAAAGTCTTAATAGATCTTCAAAAGTTTGAATAGTCCTCTCTGATTATCCGTCCGTTTGAGGATGGTATGCCGAACTGAATCGTAAATCCGTGCCCATAGCTTTCTGCTAGCTAACCCAAAATCGTGAAGTGAATCTTGGGTCACGATCCGAAACTATGGATACTGGCATGCCATGCAATCTCACAATCTCGTTCACGTACATACTAGCAAGACGTTCAAGGGAATAAGTCTCACGTATCGGCAAGAAATGAGCGGACTTGGTTAATCTATCAACAATAACCCAAATCGCATCTATGCCTTGAGAAACCTTGGGAAGACCCGTAACAAAATCCATAGTAATGTGTTCCCACTTCCATTTCAGAATCTCAAGTGGTTGCAATGGACCCTTTGGTACTTGATGCTCCGCCTTTACACGTTGACAAGTTAAACACCTCGAGATAAACTTTGCAATCTCTCTCTTCATATTGTTCCACCAAAATGTATGTCGAAGATTACGATACATTTTAGTACTTCCAGGATGGATTGCAAACGGTGTGTTGTGTGCCTCCATCATGATCTTGTACTTCACATCAGAGTCGTTAGGAACACAAAGTCTAGAGTGGACTCGAAGTATTCCTTCTTCATCGATTCTCGCTTCCGGAATAGCACCTTCTTGCACTTTCTTCTTCATACGCATCAGCTCCGGGTCTGTGGCTTAAGCAACTTTAACTTTATCGATTAAAGTTGGTTCTACGCGTATACTTGACATCATCGCACTCGTTCCTGCATATGATCTTCTACTTAACGCGTCAGCTACCACGTTTATTTTTCCAGGATGGTATTGAATAGTATGATCGAAATCTTTTAACAGCTCGAGCCAACGTCGGTGTCGCATGTTGGAAGCTCTTCTCGCATTCCTCGGTCCATTCAAAATTTATATCTTTTCGAGTCAGCTGAGTTAATGGAGTAGCAATTCGAGAAAATTCTTTTACGAATCTCCGATAATAACTATAAAGCTACGTATTTCGATTACTGACTTAGGTTGCACTTAACTGTGACTCATATCCCAATCTTAGATAGCACGTCACAATGACACCTATCAGTTTACTACCACACGAATATGGTATCCCCTACGGAGAGTCTGGCTTCAGTGCATTTCACAAAGGAAGTCACCAGATAGAGGCTCGGGTACAAACTTCTACAGTTAGGTTTTTAACTCCTGAAGTTCAATAGGAGCCATTCGATATGAGATTTTAGAAGTGCTGTAACGCCCCCAAAATAGGTCCAATCCATCCAACCCATTCTGAGTCGCCAAATACATGGTACAGAAACAACTACAACTTCATTAATACAATTGTCGTGCAAAATACGACAACACATAAACTATGAGTTTAAATACAAATATATACCAACTGTGACTCATGTCCCAACCTTGGGTAGTATGTCACAATGACACCTTACTTAAAGGTACTCAGCAAGTGGATGAGCACAACCCTGTCTTATGATGACACGAGATTGTATATCATTAGACATCTTGTATGATAGTGACAAAACACCCTTCCAACGTTGGGTTCGCCTCACCCTAGATGATTTACCAAATATAACTACTAAATGAACTTTTCTATACTGCTTCGGGAGAACCTCCACAGCTAGAGACCACCGTTCTATTTTTCTGTTACCCTCGCTCGAACCAGCTACACTCTTATTACCTGAAAGGAATTGTGAAGCAAAAGGGTGAGCACAACTAGCTCAGTAAATAATATCATGACTAAAGATAAATTATCAATAGTCTTCAACAGTAATAAATCAGAGATTTAGAACATATGGTAGATGATAAAACTTTTCAACCATAGTTGCAGCGGAACGAGCAATCCATTAGAAGAGTCAAATAGACTATAAAGTCTATTATCTTCTCTATGTTAAAAGTCCACCAACAATGTTTTATCCCTGTAACATCAATCAACAATTTATGTCCACAATCACATGTATAACTCATAATCATAATTGTAGTTCTAAATTCCTCTTCTCATCCAGAACAAAGATAATTTTCATCACTTGTCTTTACCTGAAACATCAAAGATCATGGTTATACCAAATCACAGTTCCTGTTCATAATCATACTAATAATTTCATCTTTGCACTACGGGCCAAAGATATTCATCAACAATTCATCTTTACACTACATGCCAAAGATATTCAACAACAAGTCATCTTTGCACTACGGGTCAAAGATATTCATCAACAACTCATCTTTGCACTACAGGCCAAAGATATTCTTCAATAGTTCATATTTGCACTACAGGCCAAATATATTATTATCTCAAAGAAATATATAATCATTTCAGAATTTATATAACCAATAATTATAACCATGTTGATCATTTCACCTTTGCACTTAAGCTAAAGATATTCAATTATAAATTCAATGGTCATGATCATACCAGTCACAATTCAACTTTTCACTACTGGACAATGAGAACCCTAGTCATGATCATACCAATAATCTACCCATCTTTACACTCAAGTCAAAGAGAAATATCATCATTAGGGTTATAAAAATGTTATATATGATAAAAAAATAATATGATCAACATATAATTTTAATCTCAAGAGTAATATTCATAAATCAACTATAATTTGGTTAGAAAAAGAAACCAATTTTGTCATGAATAGTAACTCGTGAATAGTAACCCATGAATAGTAGCTCATGAATAGTAACTCGTGAATAGTAATTCATGAATAGTAACTCGTGAATAGTAACTCATGAATAATAACTCGTGAATAGTAACTCATGAATAGTAACTCATGAATAGTAACTCGTGAATAGTAACTCCGACATGAAAAGTTCCAAATTTGATAAAAAGTTCAGATCAATACTTCGGCATAATGATATTGAAGAAAATAATATCATTTATGAAGAAATAACATCCCTTACTATCCCTTACCTCAAAAGAGCAGTACTTCTGACTGGAATAACGCTGAACGAACTTGCACCGTATATCAACACTCAAGATATCAAAATACTCATAAGAATACGCTCGATATATAGATAGAGAAATAGAGAGAAAACTTCAGTTTCTGGTGTGATTTTCAATTCTAACCTAAGCACCCTATTTATAGAAAAATGCTTAGAACACCAAAGCAGAAAATTGAATATAATAATAATATAATTACAAAATATTCAAGCCCACCTCTATATACTTGAATTCAGCCATAGACACATGCTAACCTTCTAGAAAAAGTAAGAAAAAACGTTTTTCTTAATAAAAATAATTAAAACTTCCAAAAATCAATAATTTCGGAACTTCAGAACTTCAATAATTCATAATAAATAGCCCTTTTATCAGAAAATTCGAATCTCGCGAGTTTTTATAGGAAATTCAATTCTCTACAACTTTGCAGAAGAAAGTTTTTTCAAATTCTAAACAAAAATTGACCGAAATCCACAAACGGGCGATTTTACAGTCAATAATAAATTTTCGGTCAAGAATTGTGTCCACCAACACACAAAACATGTGTTAATTATTTAATCTAACAAAAATATTCTTCCTCCTCATTTATTCATATATCCCACATTCATTGTAAAAATATCACCATTAATATATTATTAAAATAATATATTTAAATGAATTATTTTATCAGAAAAAGATAAAATATTTATTTACAACAATTGTCACATTAAAAATTTTCTCCATCTATATCCACATAAAATTAATATTTTCCTCATCATATAAATTAATAATTAATTATACACAAATAATATTACAGAACCACAGTACTGGCAACCAGGCCGTTCCCAGGAAAGAGGGGGCTTTCCAATAAGGATCTCTTCCTTACTGGCGCGCAATTAGATGACCAAACCTCTCCTTAGACAGAACTTTCTAGACATTGCCAATAATGTTATCTAATAATGTTATTCAGATAATATGAATTATTGCTCCGATAATAGAAAATACTATGTAGTGACAATTATTAAAACATCAGTAATATAAAATATCAACGCAGCAATTATTGAATCAATAAAATAAAATACTGAACAGTAATTACTGTAACAATTATTGAGTAATGCCTTCTTACGTAAAAATCAATAATTAGTGCAATACCGTGTACTACTGTGCAACAACGCGTATTACTTTGTTTTAACCACCGGGTATTCCAACAGTGTTAACGGTAACAACTACGCCGTTAATTATAAACAACTTACTCTTGTCGTTTTCTTCATCCAATCGCTTTCCGTTATGGGGCCTACAAAAGACTGCGCCGTCGTACGAATATTCTCCGACAGTAAGAATATTCCACGACCAAGCGAATATTCCCCGACAACAATGAATATTTTATAACCACTTGTGTATTTTGAAAAAAATTCATATATCACCCTTAACTTTAACATTTATCAATTTAACCATTTACTAAATAATAATTATAAGAAAAATTGAATACTTTTATTTCATAAAATTCGGGGTCTTACAAGTGCGTTTTGTACCAGATTCAAAGATGATACAAAATTCAATATCACGCGTAGGCCAAGAAATTCTTCAGGAAATACGTCAGGGATTTTACTAACAATAGAAATATCATTCAATTCTGACGTATTTTTGTTCAAGTCCATGACATGGCTAAGAAAGCTTGACATCCGTTTTTCAATAAACGAATGACTTTACGGCTTGATATGAAAGAGGTTGACTTCAATGGTTTGGTTGCTTGAATTTGAATAACAGGTTGCTTAGGAATATGAAAACTAACAACCTTACGAAAGCAATCAATTTTGGCATGATGAGTAGTTAACCAATCAATTCCTAAAATCACATCAAAAGCAAGTATCTTTAAAGAGATAAGATCAACATGTAATGTGATAGTGCCAACTTGGATCAAACAAGATTTATAAACAGTGGATGTGATGAAAATTTCTCCTAACAGAGTTTCAACAGATAAGTCAAAGTCTAATTTTCTCCGGAGTCAAGTTTAAACGTTGAACGCAAGCAAGAGGGATAAAAGAATGGGTAGAACCGGTATCTAATAAGGTATAGACTTCGTAAAAATTTATAATTAACTAACCCGTGCTAACTTCGTTCGGGTTCCTCGCATTCTGACCAGTCACGAAAAACGCTCTTCCAGGAACCGTTGACTTTGACTTTTCTGGGACAACTTTTTGAGTCACCACCCCCGTTGGACTTGGTTTCCCTACAGTGCAATCTCGAGCGATATGTCCTTCCTTTCCACAGTTATAACATACCTTAAACTGTTATGGGCAGTTTGGGCTGATATGTCCTTCTTTTCCGCACTTATAGCATATGACCGGTGGTCGCTCTCCTCCCTTGGAACCAGTTGCTGCTGGTGCTGACGTCTTCGTATTATCATTGTTGAATCTCCTCTTTTTAAAATCTCCTCTCGACTCGCTTCTTCTATTTTCATGGCCACGATTACCACCAGAGTGGTTGCCGTTCTTGTCCGTATTCTTCTTTCTCCGCTGGTTATCGTTGTTCTGATGACTGCTGTCACCGGTATGATCCTGGTTGTGGTCCCTCGATTGACCGTACTCGTTATCTCGCTCTAATAATTGAGCCATGTTGACAACATCTGAATAGAGAGAAAATTTATGAGAAATGAGATATTGACGTATGCCGGGTTTCAAACCTCTCAGAAACATCCGCGTCATACGTTCCTCATTCTCCACCAAATGAGGTGCAAACCTGGACAACTCTGCAAACTTCGCCTTGTACTGGGACACCGTCATGTTATTCTGCTCCAGTCTAATAAACTCTACCTCCTTCATATGACGAATACTTTCAGGAAAGTACTTGTCATTGAATAGTTTTTGAAATGTCTCCCAAGACATGCTGAGTGCGGCTGGATGGGTACGCTTCACAGATTCCCACCAGTAGTCTGCCTCGCCACGGAACATAAAGGTGGCAAATGGAACCTTCTGTTCCTCCGTGCATCCCAAGACATCAAATATCTTGGTAATTTGCTTGACCCATGTCTCCGCCTTAATCGGATCTGGCTTTCCCCAGAATTTTGGTGGTCCCAACTCTTTGAACTGCTTGGCTGTGACCAGCTGTGCGTTGCCATTGTTTCTTCCTATATTTTGAACAGGAATCTCTTTCGTTTGGTTTTGCATGAATCGCAAAAAGCTTCTAAACATCTCATCGTTCACCGTCTGCTCAGTGGTGTTGTTCACAGGAGGAACATTGCCGGCCTGTTGCACGTTCTCCTCGTTGGTGAGTACAGACATCTCCACCGTATCCTTTACTCCACTGTTAACATTCTCAGTCGACATTCTCAAATACTGCCATAAAATAAGGGTTAATTTAATAAATTTACAAATCACATAATATCCCTATATTATGACCGACCAACAAATAAGCTTAGGTAGGACACACTAGCGAAGGATTTACTCGTCTCTCCCCTCCTAGTTCTATTCCCCGATCTCTGCCAGAGATCATATCCCTAAGCTCTGATACCAACTGTGACGCCCCCAAAATAGGTCCAATCCATCCAACCCATTTTGAGTCGCCAAATACATGGTACAGAAAATAACTACAACTTTATTATTACAATTGTCGTGCAAAATACGACAACACATATACTATGAGTTTAAATACAAATATTGTCATCTAGACAGTATTCATACTCAACTAAGAACTCATTATACTTATTGATACACTATTTTACAAAATAGTGAGGACTACTAAAACAACTGTCTTGAACCATCATTCCACACCCCGACTAGTACTCGCTACATTCTCGCCTCCTGAGAAGAAAATGGAACAACAAGGAAAAGGGTGAGCTCAACTAGCCCAGTAAAGAATATTATGACTAAGATAATATACAACAAATTATCGTTAGTCTTCAACAGGGAAAAATTTAATAGAATACAATAGACAACAAGTTTTAAATCAATATTCGCAGCGGAAAATAATAATTCATAGAAGAGTTACGTAGAGAATGAAATCTACGATTATCTATGAATTTAAAAGTCCATCATCAACATTTTATCCCTGTAACATCAATCAATAAATATCTTGAATCAAATAGTCATCTTTGCACTACAGGCCAAAGATATTCATCAGTTGGTCATGTTCACCTCAACACCTGTTCATCTTTGCACTACGGGCCAAAGATATTCATCAGAAATCATTAATCTTTGCACTACAGGCCAAAGATATTCAATTATATCATCATTTAGGACTGAGGATGATGAAAAATATTTTGAAAGAAACGAATCCAGTGAAACAAAATAATAAATATTAAGGATTCGTATTTCAACTATTCCATGTCCAAAAATACCTCATAAATAATCATAGTGGAGTAAAATTCAAGAATGATCAAAACATGGATACAATCAAAGCTAGTATCCATAATAGATATTTTGGACAAAAAGAAGAAAATTTTATTTTTCGGTGAATAGTAACTCGTGAATAGTAACTCATGAATAGTAACTCATGAATAGTAACCCCGACATGAAAAGTTCTAAATTTGATAAAAAAATTCAGATCAATACTTCGGCATAATGATATTGAAGAAAATAATATCATTTAAGAAGAAATAACATCCCTTACCTCGGAAAGACGGTACTTCTGACTGGAATACTAGATATAGTGCTGAAGAAAACTTGCACCGTATAGCAACACTCAAAGTATCAAATACTCACAAGAATACGCTCGATATAGAGAGAGAAATAGAGAGAAACTTGTGTTTCTGGTGTGATTTTTAATTCTAACCTAAGCACCCTATTTATAGAAAAATACTTAGAACACCAAAGTAGAAAATTTAATATATATATATATATATATATATATATATATATATATATATAAATTTTCAAGCCCACCTTAGAAAATCTGAAATCAGCCACCTTGCACATGTTTATGATGTCCAAAAAAAATACAAAAAACGTTTTTCTCAAAATAATTAACTAAAACTCCCAAAAATCAATTATTTCGGAACTTCGAAACTTCAATAATTCGTAATAAATAGCCCTTTTGTCAGAAAATTCGAATCTTGCGAGTTTTTATAGGAAATTCAATTCTCTACAACTTTGCAGAAGAAAGTTTTTTTAAATTCCAAACAGAAATTGACCGAAATTCACAAACGGGCGATTTTACCGTCAATAATAAATTTTCGGTCAAGAATTATGTCCACCAACACACAAAACATGTGTTAATCATTTAATGCCACAAAAATACTCTTTCTCCTCATATACTCATATATCCCACATTCATTGTAAAAATACCACCATCAATATATTATTAAAATAATATATTTAAATGAATTATTTTATCAGAAAAAGATAAAATATTAATTTTCAACAATTGTCACATTAAAAATTTTCTCCATCTATATCCACATAAAATCAATATTTTTCTCATCATATAAATCAATAATTAATTATACACAAATAATATTACGGAATCACAGTACTAGCAACCAGGCCGTTCCCAGGAAAGAGGGGGCTTTCCAATAAGGATTTCTCCTTACTGGCGCGTAATTAGATGACCAAACCTCTCCTTAGACAGAACTTTTTAGACATTGCCAATAATGTTATCTAATAGTATTATTCAGATAATATGAATTATTGCTCCGATAATAGAAAATACTGTGTAGTGACAATTATTAAAACAACAGTAATATAAAATATCAACGCAACAATTATTGAATCAATAAAATAAAATATTGAACAATAACTACTGTAACAATTATTGAGTAGTGCCTTCTTACGTAACAATCAATAGTTGATGCAATACCGTGTGCTACTGTATTTTAACCACCGGGTATTCCAACAGTATTAACGGTAACAACTACGTCGTTATTTATAAACAACTTATACTTGTCGTTTTCTTCATCCAATCGCTTTCTGTTATGGGGCCCACACAAGGCTGTGCCGTCGTACGAATATTCCCCGACAGCAAGAATATTCTACGACCAAACGAATATTCTCCGACAAAATGAATATTTTATAACCACTTGCTTATTTTGCAAAATTTTCACATTTCACCCATAACCAAAGTATTATATCAAATTAACCCCTTATTATTCACAATAATATTTAGATAAAATTTGATTTTATTCATTAATAAGTTGGGGTCTTACATAAACTCTCCATGTAGGCCTCCCACAATCGAATATAACTGGCTATATGATTTTCATAATTTATTCTCTCAAACAATTTATGTTCCTTCCTCAACTCCACCATGTTTTCAGCATTGGATGGATATGACTGCAAATATCCAAATTGCCTCATAAATATGTCAGGCATTTGAAACTCAACAATGTCGTAATGTATCAAAGGTATACGAGCGGCTCCACCTAACCTTGCCTCAAAAAAGTCCCAACCCAAACGTCTGTCAAATAACTGATATGGATGCCACACCCAATCTGTTTCCAATATACTATCAAACTCTCCTCGGTAAAACACAAAATGGTGGTGTGGATTTTTGCGACGCTGATATTGTTTTGAATTTTGATCAAAAGAAGAGTAAGCCCAGGATAATGCCCTAGGTATCAACTTCTAGGACTTAAGCCTAGGGGTAGGACGACCAATATTGAACCTTTCGTGAGGCCACATCATAAGTAAGGTTGCACATCCTGTAAGTTTTTTCGCTATTTTCCAAGTAGCCTCATGAAAACCCCTATACAAATGCCCTAAAACTGCTGCCCCCATGCATATGTAATTATGTCTTCCAATCTTTCCAATAACAACAAATACCTAGGAAGGATAGGATGCACAATATTTTTACTCTTGGTAGGAAACAAAATAACGCCACACAAATATAACAGATATGCCTTAGTACTGTATTTTACCACATAATCTGAAGTAACATCTTTAGGTACTTATCCATATTTATGTCTTAATCAAGACAAACTTATTTCCCTTTATAACACTGTTTTCAATCCTCTACTGCTACTTGTTACCCAAAAACCCTTATAAAATAGCTTTTGGGATGTTTTAGTTCTCCACAAGTTAAAGGTTTTCCTAATATGGGCAACCTGAATATAAATCCCACATCCACTGTAGTAATGTCGACCTTTCCACATTTTAAGTGAAACGTATATATTTCACTCCTCCGACGCTCAACAAAAGCGGATACAAGAGATGCATCAATCTTTGACACTACATCTTGATGACAAAATATACTGAAATCTAACTGCTCCAGTAGATACTCTATGACGCCCTCAAAATAGGTATACATCACCCATTCTGAGTCGCCAAATACATGGTACATAATTTAAATACAAACTTCCTTATAAAATATGACAAAAACGTAGCTGAGAGTTTTACACGAATATGGTCTATTAGACATTATCCAAACTCAAATGGAATCCTCATTACAATTATTATCACACTATTTTGTAAAATAGTGAGGACTATTACAGCCACCATCTCGAATCTTCACTCCATTCCCCGACTAGTCCCAGCTACGTTCTCATTTCTTGAAGAGAACATTAAAAGCAAAAGGGTGAGATCAACTAGCCCAGTAAAAAATATTATGACTAAGATAATGCAGAATAAATTATCGTTAGCCTTCAACAGTGTTAAATTGATAAGATACAATAAACATCAAGTTTAACTGCAGTGAAACAAGCAATCCATTAGAAGAGTCAAGTAGAACATGATATTTACTATCTTCTATGATTTAAGAAGTTTATCATCAATTTTATCGCTGAGACTCAGCTCGATAAATAATCCACGTCACTGAATAATCCATGCTCTACGAGCCAAGGATATTCATTAGTATCACATTCACGAATTATCCATGCACTACGACCCAAGAATAATTGTGTAATCACCAATGGTCGTGATCATGCCAATAACTGTTCATCAATGCACTAAGGGCCAAAAAGGACTTTTATCATATCATTTGTAACATTACAGGTCATGATTATACCGAATAATTCCTGATCATAATCATACCAATCAACAGTCCATCTACGCATTACGGGCCAAAGATGACCCTCATCACAATATAAGCATGAGGATGATGACAATGATATAAGAATTCAATTAAATGAGAGCAAGGATAAATTTTAAAGATTTTATAATTTAATTTATTCAGAATTCAATAATGTCCAAATTGTCAACATGATACTGCTTTGTGGAGTAAAATTCAAGAATAATATTGTATCAAAAATGATTTGGAACGAAAAGAAATCAATTTTTGTCATGAATAGTACCCTGGGAGAATAGTACCCGAGTGAATAGTAGGCATGAAAAAGTTAAAACTTATCAAAAATGTTCAGAATAATATTTTCATGAAAAAAATTACTAGATGAAGAGCAAATTTTAAGGATATTCTACTAATTTCATGGAGTATAGAAGCCAAAACTTAACAAAATGAATGTAGAATTCGAAATCTGAAATAAAATAATATTACTTACATACTAAAGAGTATGGAAGAAAATATTATTTCTTACGAGTATTGAACAAAAATAATATTCCTTACATTAAAAAGGAGAGTATTCTAACTGGTATAGTGGGGATATTATTGAAGAAAACGTATACTATTTTCTACACTCAAAGCTTCCTAAAACTCGAAAGAAATACGCTCAATATTATAGAAGAAGAATTCTCTGATTCTGGTGTGATTTTCAATTCTAAACTAAGCATCCTATTTATAGGAGAATGGAATGATACTATTTGAATTTGAAAATCACGGACTGCACAGGGAATCGTTCACGGGCGTTCAGCTGATTTATAACCTTTATATGAGTTATTAGTATGCATGGCTTGCAAATCACATTTCCATAAACTGACTCAGAGTTTTCTACAGACCGACGTAGCTGCGCTGGTCACAGACTTGGTAATGGCGCATCCTCCTTAAGTGTTAACTCGTTTAACATCAATGCCCTCTTTTGTAAGACCCCAAATTATTAATAAATGAAATTTAATTTCCTCTATTTATTATTCTGAAATAGTAAGGGTTGATTTGATTAATGTGGTTAGTTATGGGTAAAATGCGCAAATATTTTAAATAAGCAAGTGGTTATAAAATATTCATTGTTGTCGGGGAATATTTGTTTGGTCGTGGAATATTCTTGTTGTCGGGGAATATTCGTACGACGGCGCAGTCTTTTGTGGGCCCCATAACGGAAAGCGATTGGATGAAGAAAACGACAAAAACAAGTTGTTTATAAATAACGGCATAGTTGTTACCGTTAATACTATTAGAATACCCGGTGGTTAAAACACAGTAATACGCGTTGTTGCACAGTAGCACACGGTATTGCACCAATTATTGATTCTTACGTAAGAAGGCATTACTCAATAATTGTTACAGTAATTACTGTTCAATATTGTATTTTATTGATTCAATAATTGCTGCGTTGATATTTTATAGTACTGTTGTTTTAATAATTGTCACTACGCAATATTTTCTATTATCGGAACAATAATTCATATTATCTGAATAATATTATTAGATAACATTATTGGCAATGTCTAGAAAGTTCTATCTAAGGAGAGGTTTGGTCATCTAATTGCGCGCCAGTAAGGAGAGATCCTTATTGGAAAGCCCCCTCTTTCCTGGGAACGGCCTGGTTGCCAGTACTGTGGTTCTGTAATATTATTTGTGTATAATTAATTATTAATTTATATGATGAAGAAAATAGTGATTTTATGTGGATATAGATGGAGAAAATTTTTAATGTGACAATTGTTGTAAATTAATATTTTATCTTTTTCTGATAAAATAATTCATTTAAATATATTATTTTAATAATATATTGATGGTGGTATTTTTACAATGAATGTGGGATATATGAGTATATGAAGAGGAAGAGTATTTTTGTGGCATTAAATGATTAACACATGTTTTGTGTGTTGGTGGACATAATTCTTGACCGAAAATTTATTATTGACTGTAAAATCGCCCGTTTGTGAATTTCGGTCAATTTCTGTTTGGAATTTGAAAAAACTTTCTTCTGCAAAGTTGTAGAGAATTGAATTTCCTATAAAAACTCGCGAGATTTGAATTTTCTGATAAAAGGGCTATTTATTATGAATTATTGAAGTTCTAAAGTTCCGAAATAATTGATTTTTGGAAGTTTTATTTATTAGAGTTAAGAAAAACGTTTTTTGTATTTTGTTGGACATCATTAACATGTGTGGCTGGTGTTTTTGACCAAAGCTGGGCTAAGGAAAATTTGTATAATTATATTAATATTATATTCAATTTTCTGCTTTGGTGTTCTAAGCATTTTCCTATAAATAGGGTGCTTAGGTTAGAATTGAAAATCACACCAGAAACACAAGTTTCTCTCTATTTCTCTCTCTATATTAGTGAGCGTATTCTTGTGAGTATTCTAATACTTTGAGTATTGTTATACGGTGCAAGTTCAAGTCATAGTCTATATCCGGTGTTTCAACTAGAAGTACTGTTTTTGCTGAGGTAAGGGATGTTATTTCTTCTTAAATGATATTATTTTCTTCAATATCATTATGCCGAAGTATTGATCTGAACTTTTTATCAAATTTAGAACTTTTCATGTCGGGGTTACTATTCATGAGTTACTATTCACGAGTTACTATTCACCGAAAAATGAAATTTTCTTCTTTTCGTCCAAAATATCTATTCTGGATACTAGCTTTGATTGTATCCATGTTTTGATCATTCTTGAATTTTACTCCACTATGATTGTTTATGAGGTATTTTTGGACATGGATAAACTGTAATACGAATCCCTAATATTTGTTCTTTTGTTTCACTGGATTCGTTTCCTTTAAAATATTTTTCATCATCCTCAGTCCTAAATGATGATATAATTGAATATCTTTGGCCTGTAGTGCAAAGATTGATGATTTCTGATGAATATCTTTGGCCCGTAGTGCAAATATGAACTGTTGATGAATATCTTTGGCCTGTGGTGCAAAGATGAATTTATTAGTATGATTATGAACAGGAACTGTGATTTGGTATAACCATGATCTTTGATGTTTCAGGTAAAGACAGGTGATGAAAATTATCTTCGTCTTGGATGCGAAATTTAGAATCACAATTATGATTATGAATTATTCATATGATTGTGGAAAGGAACTATTTATTGATGTTACAGGGATAAAATATTGTTGGTGGACTTTTAACGTGGAGAAGATAATAGACTTTATAGTCTATTTGACTCTTCTAATGGATTGCTCGTTCCGCTGCAACTATGGTTTAAAAGTTTTATCATCTACCATATGTTCTAAATCTCTGATTTATTACTGTTGAAGACTATTGATAATTTATCTTTAGTCATAATATTCTTTACTGAGCTAGTTGTGCTCACCCTTTTGCTTCACAATTCCTTTCAGGTAATAAAATTGTAGCTGGGTCGAGCGAGGGATAACAAGGGAATAGAACGGTGGTTTATAGATATTGAGGGTGAGGTGAATTTAACTTGGAAGGGTGTTTTGCCACTATCTTACAGGATGTATAATGACATACAACCTCGTGTCATCATAAGACAAGGTTGTGCTCATCCACTTACTGAGTATATTTACGAGCACTACCTATATAATCTTGGTATTTGTTTGAAGTATAATTCTCAATTAGAGATAGTGGAGATAATGATAAGTCAAGAGAAGACTCACCATTGGGAAGAATATGATAGTAACCTTCTTGTTTTTCTTTGGGGTCTATTGGGTCAACCAAGAATAATTATGTGGCCATATGATATCTATCATAACCTAGAAGCATGGCCTCCCATGTACGAGGGTTTCCTTGAGCACTTCCCAAAGATTCTAATTTCTAAAACAGTTTTTGACTATACCTTTATGTAAGGTGTCATTGTGACGTGCAAATGAATATCTTTAGCCTGTAGTGCAAAGATGAATATTTGATTAAAGATGGTTATTGATTGTTGTTACAGGGATAAAATATTGATGATGGACTTTTAAATCTTAGAATATAGTAGAACTCATTCTCTACTTGACTCTTCTAATGGTTTGCTGTTTCCGCTGCGAATATTGATTTAAAACTTGTTGTCTATTGTATTCTATTAAATTTTTTCCTGTTGAAGACTAACGATAATTTGTTGTATATTATCTTAGTAATAATATTCTTTACTGGGCTAGTTGAGCTCACCCTTTTCCTTGTTGTTCCATTTTCTTCTCAGGAGGCGAGAATGTAGCGAGTACTAGTCGGGGTATGGAATGATGGTTCAAGACAGTTATTTTAGTAGTCCTCACTATTTTGTAAAATAGTATATCAATAAGTATAATGAGGACTTAATTGAGTATGAATACTGTCTAGATGACAATATTTGTATTTAAACTCACAGTATATGTGTTGTCGTATTTTGCACGACAATTGTAATAATAAAGTTGTAGTTATTTTCTGTACCATGTATTTGGCGACTCAGAATGGGTTGGATGGATTGGACCTATTTTGGGGGCGTCACAGTTGGTATCAGAGCTTAGGGATATGATCTCTGGCGGGGATCGGGGAATAGAACTAGGAGGGGAGAGACGAGTAAATCCTTCGCTAGTGTGTCCTACCTAAGCTTATTTGTTGGTCGGTCATAATATAGGGATATTATGTGATTTGTTAATTTGTTAAATTAACCCTTGTTTTATGGCAGTATTTGAGAATGTCGACTGAGAATGTTAACAGTGGAGTAAATGAGACTATTCAATGACAAGTACTTTCCTGAAAGTATTCGTCTTATGAAGGAGGTAGAGTTTATTAGACTGGAGCAGAATAACATGACGGTGTCCCAATACGAGGTGAAATTTGCAGAGTTGTCCAGGTTTGTACCTCATTTGGTAGAGAATGAGGAACGTATGACGCGAATGTTTCTGAGAGGTTTGAAACCCGACATACGTCAATATCTCATTTCTCATAAATTTTCTCTCTATTCAGATGTTGTCAACAGGGCTCAATTATTAAAGCGAGATAGCGAGTATGGTCAACCGAGGGACCACAACCAGGATTATACCGGTGACAGCAGTCATCAGAACAACGATAACCAGCGGAGAAAGAAGAATACGGACAAGAACGGCAACCACTCTGGTGGTAATCGTGGCCATGAATATAGAAGAAGCGAGTCGGGAGGAGATTTTAAAAAGAGGAGATTCAACAATGATAATACGAAGACGTCAGCACCAGCAGCAACTGGTTCCTAGGGAGGAGAACGACCACCGATTATATGCTATAAGTGCGGAAAAGAAGGACATATCAGTCCAAACTGTCCACAATAGTTTAAGGTATGTTATAACTGTGGAAAGGAAGGACATATCGCTCGAGATTGCACTGTAGCGAAACCAAGTCCAACGGGGGTGGTGACTCAAAAAGTTGTCCCAGAAAAGTCAAAGTCAACGGTTCCTGGAAGAGCGTTTTTCGTGACTGGTCAGAATGCGAGGAACCCGAACGAAGTTAGCACGGGTTAGTTAATTATAAATTCTTGCGAAGTTTATACCTTATTAGATACCGGTTCTACCCATTCTTTTATCTCTCTTGCTTGTGCTCAACGTTTAAACTTAACTCCGGAGAAATTAGACTTTGATTTATCTGTGGAGACTCCGTTAGGGGAAACTTTCATCACATCCACTGTTTATAAATCTTGTTTGATCCAAGTTAGCACCATCACATTACCTGTTGATCTTATCTCTTTAAAGATACTTGCTTTTGATGTGATTTTAAAAATTGATTGGTTAACTACTCATCATTCCAAAATTGATTGCTTTCGTAAGGTTGTTAGTTTTCATATTCCTAAGCAACCTGTTATTCAAATTCAAGCAATCAAACCATTTAAGTCAAACTCTTTCATATCAAGCCGTAAAGTCATTCGTTTATTGAAAAACGGATGTCAAGCTTTCTTAGCCCATGTCATGGACTTGAACAAAACTACGTCAGATTTGTGTGATATTTCTGTTGTTTGTTTCCTGACGTATTTCCTGAAGAATTTCTTGGCTTACTCTCAAAGCGTGATATTGAATTTTGTATCGACTTTGAACCCGGTACAAAACTCATTTCTAAAATCTCATATCGAATGGCTCCTATTGAACTTCAGGAGTTAAAAACCTAACTGTAGAAGTTTGTACCCGAGCCTCTATCTGGTGACTTCCTTTGTGGAATGCACTGAAGCCAGACTCTCTGTAGGGGATGCCATATTCGTGCGGTAGTAAACTGATAGGTGTCATTGTGACGTACTATCTAAGATTGGGATATGAGTCACAGTTGAGAGCAAACCTAAGTCAGTAATCAAAATACGTAGCTTTCTAGGCTTAGCTGGTTATTATCGGACATTTGTAAAAGGATTTTCTCGAATCGCTACTCCATTAACTCAGCTGACTCGAAAAGATACAAACTTCGAATGGACCGAGGAATGCGAGAAGAGCTTCCAAGAACTCAACATGCGACATCGACGTTGGCTGGAGCTGTTGAAGGATTTCGATCATACCATCCAATACCATCCTGAAAAAGCGAACGTGGTAGCTGATGCATTGATCGTATGCCAGTACGAGTGCGATATTGTTGAACACAAAGACCTATTTTGTATAATTTATAAATGATAGAGATAGAGTTAATGACTCTAGGGACCCACGTGATGATATACGAGTAAAATCGACTTTAATCGATAACGTTAAAGCCACTCAAGCTACAGACCTGGAGCTGATGAATATAAAGAAGAAGGTGCAAGAATGTGTTATTCTAGAAGTAAGAGTCGATGAAGAGAAGAAAGCTCAAGCCTTTAATTTATTTGAAATCCTCGATCGAGTAGGAACTGTGGCCTATAGACTCGCCTTAACGCTAAGTATGTCACGTGTTCATAACGTTATTCACGTATCGATGTTACGTAAATATGTGAACGACCCGAACCACATTATTGAGTTAGAACCAAACGAGATAGCAGAAGACTTAACGTACGAAGAGGTACCTGTCAAGATCTTGGATAGGAAGGAGCATGTCCTACGCACGAAGGTCTTACCACAAGTTAAAGTTTTGTGGAGAAACCATGCTATTGAGGAAATGACCTGGGAGTTGGAAACGGAAATGAAAGCGAGGTATCCTCATCTTTTTGAAACTCCAGGTACGTATGTCAATTTCGAGGACGAAATTTCATAAGGAGGGGAGGTTGTAAAACCCCAAATTATTAATAAATGAAATTTAATTTCCTCTATTTATTATTCTGAAATAGTAAGGGTTGATTTGATTAATGTGGTTAGTTATGGGTAAAATGCGCAAATATTTTAAATAAGCAAGTGGTTATAAAATATTCATTGTTGTTGGGGAATATTTGTTTGGTCGTGGAATATTCTTGTTGTCGGGGAATATTCGTACGACGGCGCAGTCTTTTGTGGGCCCCATAACGGAAAGCGATTGGATGAAGAAAACGACAAAAACAAGTTGTTTATAAATAACGGCATAGTTGTTACCGTTAATACTGTTGAAATACCCGGTGGTTAAAACACAGTAATACGCGTTGTTGCACAGTAGCACACGGTATTGCACCAATTATTGATTCTTACGTAAGAAGGCATTACTCAATAATTGTTACAGTAATTACTGTTCAATATTGTATTTTATTGATTCAATAATTGCTGCGTTGATATTTTATAGTACTGTTGTTTTAATAATTGTCACTACGCAATATTTTCTATTATCGGAACAATAATTCATATTATCTGAATAATATTATTAGATAACATTATTGGCAATGTCTAGAAAGTTCTGTCTAAGGAGAGGTTTGGTCATCTAATTGCGCGCCAGTAAGGAGAGATCCTTATTGGAAAGCCCCCTCTTTCCTGGGAACGGCCTGGTTGCCAGTACTGTGGTTCTGTAATATTATTTGTGTATAATTAATTATTAATTTATATGATGAAGAAAATAGTGATTTTATGTGGATATAGATGGAGAAAATTTTTAATGTGACAATTGTTGTAAATTAATATTTTATCTTTTTCTGATAAAATAATTCATTTAAATATATTATTTTAATAATATATTGATGGTGGTATTTTTACAATGAATGTGGGATATATGAGTATATGAAGAGGAAGAGTATTTTTGTGGCATTAAATGATTAACACATGTTTTGTGTGTTGGTGGACATAATTCTTGACCGAAAATTTATTATTGACTGTAAAATCGCCCGTTTGTGAATTTCGGTCAATTTCTGTTTGGAATTTGAAAAAACTTTCTTCTGCAAAGTTGTAGAGAATTGAATTTCCTATAAAAACTCGCGAGATTTGAATTTTCTGATAAAAGGGCTATTTATTATGAATTATTGAAGTTCTAAAGTTCCGAAATAATTGATTTTTGGAAGTTTTATTTATTAGAGTTAAGAAAAACGTTTTTTGTATTTTGTTGGACATCATTAACATGTGTGGCTGGTGTTTTTGACCAAAGCTGGGCTAAGGAAAATTTGTATAATTATATTAATATTATATTCAATTTTCTGCTTTGGTGTTCTAAGCATTTTCCTATAAATAGGGTGCTTAGGTTAGAATTAAAAATCACACCAGAAACACAAGTTTCTCTCTATTTCTCTCTCTATATTAGTGAGCGTATTCTTGTGAGTATTCTAATACTTTGAGTATTGCTATACGGTGCAAGTTCAAGTCATAGTCTATATCCGGTGTTTCAACTACAAGTACTATTTTTGCTGAGGTAAGGGATGTTATTTCTTCTTAAATGATATTATTTTCTTCAATATCATTATGCCGAAGTATTGATCTGAACTTTTTATCAAATTTAGAACTTTTCATGTCGGGGTTACTATTCATGAGTTACTATTCATGAGTTACTATTCACGAGTTACTATTCACCGAAAAATAAAATTTTCTTCTTTTCGTCCAAAATATCTATTCTGGATACTAGCTTTGATTGTATCCATGTTTTGATCATTCTTGAATTTTACTCCACTATGATTGTTTATGAGGTATTTTTGGACATGGATAAACTGTAATACGAATCCCTAATATTTGTTCTTTTGCTTCATTGGATTCGTTTCCTTTAAAATATTTTTTATCATCCTCAGTCCTAAATGATGATATAATTGAATATCTTTGGCCTGTAGTGCAAAGATTGATGATTTCTGATGAATATCTTTGGCCCGTAGTGCAAAGATGAACATGTGTTGAGATGAACATGATCGACTGGTGATACAAATGAATATTGTAAGACCCCAACTTATTAATGAATAAAATCAAATTTTCTCTAAATATTATTGTGAATAATAAGGGGGTTAATTTGATATAATACTTTGGTTATGGGTGAAATGTGTAAATTTTACAAAATAAGCAAGTGGTTATAAAATATTTATTTTTGGTCGGTGAATATTCGGTTGGTCGTGGAATATTCTTGCTGTCGGGAAATATTCGTACGACGACGCAGCCTTGTGTGGGCCCCATAACGGAAAGCGATTGGATGAAGAAAACGACAAGTATAAGTTGTTTATTAAAAACGGCGTAGTTGTTACCGTTAATACTGTTGGAATACCCGGTGGTTAAAATACAGTAGCACACGGTATTGCACCAATTATTGATTCTTACGTAAGAAGGCACTACTCAATAATTGTTACAGTAGTTATTATTCAATATTTTATTTTATTGATTCAATAATTGCTGCGTTGATATTTTATATTATTGTTGTTTCAATAATTGTTGCTGCACAGTATTTTCATTTATCAGATCAATAATTCATATTATTTGAATAATATTATTAGATAACATTATTGGCAATGTCTAGAAAGTTCTGTCTAAGGAGAGGTTTGGTCATCTAATTGCGCGCCAGTAAGGAGAAATCCTTATTGGAAAGCCCCCTCTTTCCTGGGAACGGCCTGGTTGTCATAAATGTGATTCTGTAATATTATTTGTGAATAATTAATTATTGATTCATATGATAAGGAAATATTTATTTTATGTGGATATAAATGAGGGATATATTTTTGTGGTTAAAAATGAAGGAGTTAATGTTGAGGTTTTTATCAGTATTTTTGTCGGAATGGAGGTATTAAAAATCAGGGTTTTTGAGATATTTTGCGGGGGTTATAATTTTTAATCCGACCGTTGGATCGTGGTAATTTTTGGATATGTTATACATATATAAGTTGAGTATATGTCCACAAATTTTGAACCGTTAAAAATGAACGTATGATTTATTATGAATTTTACAAGATGACTGGTTCAGAAATTGTTGAATTTTCGGAGTTTATCATTTTGGTGGAAAATTCTAGAATTGGTGGGCCCCACTTGTGGTTGGTGAAGAAATGTGCTGAATTATATTTCAAATGTGGTGGGTGGGAATAGTAGCAGGTAAAGCCATCAGGTTGCAGGTCAAACCTACCAAAATTTTCCTATAAATAGAGGGCTAAGTTAGAATTGAAAATCACACCAGAAACAAGTTTTCTCTCTTTCTCTCTCTAGATTATTGAGTGTATTTTGTGAGTATTTAGATACTTTGAGAGTTTCTATTCATCAGAGCAAGTTTCTTTCAGCCTTATACCGGTATTCCGACCAGAAGTACTGATATTTTGAGGTAAGGGATATTATTTTCTTCTTAATGATATTATTTTCTTCAATATCATTATGCTGAAATATTGATATGAGTTTTTATCAAATTTGGAACTTTTTGTGTCGGGGTTACTATTCACGTATACGGCACTATTCACGTATACGGCACTATTCACGAATACGGCACTATTCACCGAAAAATAAAATTTTCCCTTTTTGTCCAAGATGTCTATTATGGTTACTATCTTTGATTGTATCCATGTTTTGATCTTTATTTTTGAATTCTGCTTCACAATTGATTATTATGAAGTATTATTGATCTTGGATAAACTGTTATACGAATCCCTACTATTTGTCCTTCTGTCTCATTGGATTCGTTCTCTTTAAGATATTTTTCATCATCCTCAGTCCTAAATGATGATATTACTGAATATCTTTGGCCTGTAGTGCAAAGATGTATAATTACTTGATGAATATCTTTGGCCTGTAGTGCAAAGATGAACAGGTGTTGAGATGAACATGACCGACTGATGATACAAATGAATATCTTTGGCCTGTAGTGCAAAGATGAATATTTGGTTAAAGATGATTATTAATTGATGTTACAGGGATAAAATATTGATGATGGACTTTTAAATCTTAGAAGATAGTAGAATTCTTTCTCTACTTGACTCTTCTAATGGTTTGCTGTTTCCGCTGCAGTTGTTGATCTAAAACTTGTTGTCGATTATATTTTATCAGATTTTTCCCTGTTGAAGACTAACGATAATTTGTTGTATATTATCTTAGTCATAATATTCTTTACTGGGCTAGTTGAGCTCACCCTTTTCCTTTTTGTTCCATTTTTCTTCTCAGGAGGTGAGAACATAGCAGGATCTAGTCGGGGTATGGAGTGATGGTTCTAGAAAGATGTATTAGCAGTCCTCACTATTTCTGTAAAATAGTGTTTGAATAATTGTAATGAGGATTTATTTGAGTGTGGATATTGTCTAGAAGACAATATTTGTATTTAAACTCACAGTATGTGTTGTCGTATTTTGCACGACAATTGTATTATTGAAGTTGTAGTTTGCTTTCTGTACCATGTATTTGGCGACTCAGAATGGGTGTTGTATACCTATTCTGGGGGCGTCACAGTTGGTATCAGAGCTTAGGGATATGATCCCTGGCTGAGATGTGAGACAAGAACTAGGAGGGGAGAGACGGGGAATTCCTTCGCTAGTATGACCTGACTAAGTTTATTTGGTGTTTATTTGGTCGGTCAGAGTATAGGGATAATATATGACATGACTATTAACCCTTGTTTTATGGCAGTATTTAAGAATGGCAGCTGAGAACGTTAATAATGGAGTAAATCAGACCGTGGAGACACCTTTGATCACTACCCAGGGGAACGTGCAACAGGAAGGCAATATTCCTCCTGTAAACAACGTTACCGAGCAAACGATGAATGATGGAATGTTTAGGAGCTTTTTGCAGTTCATGCAAAATCAGACGAGGGAGACTCGTGTGCAGAATACGGGTGGAAATGATAACAACGCGCGGTTTGTCACAGCTAAGCAGTTCAAAGAATTGGGACCACCAGAATTTAAGGGAAAGCCGGATCCGATCATGGCGGAAACGTGGGTCAAGCAAATTACCAAGATATTTGATGTCTTGGGATGCACGGAGGAACAGAAGGTTCCATTCGCCACATTTATGTTCCGCGGTGAGGCAGACTACTGGTGGGAGTCTGTGAAGCGTACCCAGCCTGACGCACTCAACATGTCCTGGGAAACATTTCAAAAACTGTTCAATGACAAGTACTTTCCTGAAAGTATTCGTCATATGAAGGAGGTTGAGTTTATTAGACTGGAACAAAACAACATGACGGTGTCCCAGTACGAGGCGAAGTTTGCAGAGTTATCCAGGTTTGCACCTCATTTGGTCGAAAATGAGGAACGAATGACAAGGATGTTTCTGAGAGGTTTAAAACCTGAGATTCGTCAATATCTTATCTCTCATAAATTTTCTTTATATTCAGATGTTGTAAACAGGGCTCAATTATTAGAGCGAGATAATGAGTATGTCAACCGAGGGACCACAACCAGGGTCATACCGGTGGCAGCAGTCATCGAGCGATGATAACCAACGAGGAGGGAAAAATACGAACAAAGGCGGTAACCACTCTGGTGGTAATCGTGGTCGTGATAATAGGAGAGGTGAGTCAAGTGGAAATTTCAAGAAAGAGAAGATTCAACAATGACGGGAAGACATCAGCACAGCACCAGCACCAACAACAAATTTTAGGGGAGGAGAACGACCGCCAGTTAGATGTTACAAATGTGGGAAAGAGGGACATATCAGCCCAAACTGCCCACAACAATCCAAGGTATGTTATAACTGTGGAAAGGAAGGTCATATAGCTCGAGAGTGTTCTGTAGCAAAACCAAGTTCAGCGGGGATGGTGACTCCAAAAGTTGTCCCGGATAAGTCGAAATCAGCGGTTCCTGGAAGGGCGTTTGTCGTTACTGGCCAAAACGCGAGAAACCCGAACGAGGTGATCACGGGTAAGCTAATCTTGAATTCTTGCGAAGTTTATACTTTACTAGATACCGGTTCTACCCATTCTTTTATCTCTCCTGCTTGTGCTCAACGTTTAAACTTGACTCCGGAGAAATTGGACTTTAACTTATCTGTTGAAACTCCGTTGGGTGAAACCTTCGTTACATCTACAGTTTATAAATCTTGCATGATCCAAGTTGGCACTATCACATTACCTGTTGATCTTATCTCTTTAAAGATACTTGCTTTTGATGTGATTTTAGGAATTGATTGGTTAACCACTCATCATGCTAAAATTGATTGTTTTCGTAAGGTTGTTAGTTTTCATATTCCTAACCAACCTGTCATACGAATTCAAACTACTAAACCACTAAAATCAGTCACTGTCATATCAAGCCACAAAGCTATTCGTTTATTGAAAAACGGATGTCAAGCTTTCTTAGCCCATGTTATGGATTTGAACAAAGACAAGTCAGATTTGAATAATATTTCTATTGTTAGAGAATTTTCCGATGTATTTCCTGAAGAACTTCCCGGTCTACCCCCGGAACGAGAAATTGAATTCTTTATTGACCTTGAACCCGGTACAAAGCCCATTTCTAAAACCCCATATCGAATGGCTCCTATTGAACTTCAGGAGTTAAAAGTCCAACTACAGGAGTTGTTGGACATCGGTTTTATTCGTCCTAGTACGTCTCCTTGGGGTGCTCCTGTTTTATTCGTAAAGAAGAAAGACGGGAGTATGCGACTTTGTATTGACTATCGAGAATTGAACCATGTCACCATCAAGAATAGGTATCCGCTACCTCGCATTGATGACCTGTTTGACCAGTTGCAAGGAGCACAATTCTTTTCAAAGATCGATCTTCGTTCTGGATATCATCAGCTGAAGATTAAAACTGAGGATATTCCAAAGACTGCCTTCAGAACTCGGTACGGGCATTATGAATTCTTAGTAATGTCTTTTGGATTGACTAATGCTCCTGCTGCCTTCATGGATATGATGAACCGTGTATTCAAAGAATATTTGGATCAGTTCGTTGTTGTCTTTATTGATGACATCCTCATCTATTCCAAAAGCCGTGAAGATCATGAGCGCCATTTGAAGCTGGTACTGCAAAGGCTTCGTGAAAACAAGCTATATGCCAAACTGAAGAAATGCGAGTTCTGGCTTGAGGAAGTAGCATTCCTTGGGCACGTGGTGTCAAAACATGGAGTATCTGTCGACCCGGCGAAGATTGAAGCCATACAAAGTTGGGAGCAACCGAAGTCGGTAACCGAAGTACGTAGCTTTCTGGGCTTAGCTGGTTATTATCGGAGATTTGTGGAAGGATTTTCTCGAATCGCTACTCCGTTAACTCAGCTGACTCGGAAAGATACAAAATTCGTATGGAGTGAGGAATGCGAGAAGAGTTTCCAAGAACTCAAGAGGAGACTCATTTCGGCACCTGTTTTGACAATACCATCTGGTTCGGATGGATTTGTTATCTACAGCGATGCTTCAGGCAAAGGGTTAGGATGTGTTCTCATGCAACATGGGAAAGTCATAGCCTATGCCTCACGACAACTCAAAGAATATGAGAGGAATTATCCTACTCATGATTTGGAGTTGGCAGCAGTCGTTTTTGCGTTGAAGATCTGGAGACACTACCTGTATGGGGAGAAAGTGGAGATCTATACAGATCATAAAAGCCTCAAATATTTCTTCACCCAAAAGGAACTCAACATGCGGCAACGACGTTGGCTTGAGCTGTTGAAAGATTACGATCATACCATCCAATACCATCCTGGAAAAGCAAACGTAGTAGCTGACGCATTGAGTAGAAGATCATATGCGGGTACGAGTGCAATGTTTTTAACACAAAGGCCCATTTTGTATGACTTGCAAAGGATGGAGATAGAGATGAAGGCTCCAAGTACCCACATGATGATATCAAATATACGAGTAGAACCGACTTTAATCGATAAAGTTAAAGCTGCTCAAGCTACGGATATAGAGCTGATGCGTATGAAGAAGAAAGTGCAAGAAGGTGCTATTCCAGAAGCAAGAATCGATGAAGAAGGAATACTTCGAGTCAACTCCAGACTTTGTGTTCCTAACGATTTTGACTTGAAGCATAGAATAATGATGGAGGCACACAAC
This sequence comes from Panax notoginseng, assembly GCA_016801055.1. Classification (NCBI taxonomy): domain Eukaryota; kingdom Viridiplantae; phylum Streptophyta; class Magnoliopsida; order Apiales; family Araliaceae; genus Panax; species Panax notoginseng. Next base: position 8,933,478 of record CM029016.1, read on the forward strand.
ACACCGTTTGCAATCCATCCTGGGAGTACCAAAATGTATCACGATCTTCGACATACATTTTGGTGGAGCAATATGAAAAGAGAGATCGCGGAGTTTATCTCGAGATGTTTAACTTGTCAACGTGTAAAAGCGGAGCATCAAGTACCAAAGGGTCCATTGCAACCACTTGAGATTCCGAAATGGAAGTGGGAACACATTACTATGGATTTTGTTACAGGTCTTCCCAAGGTTTCTCAAGGCATAGATGCGATTTGGGTTATTGTTGATAGATTAACCAAGTCCGCTCATTTCTTGCCGATACGTGAGACTTATTCCCTTGAACGTCTTGCTAGTATGTACGTGAACGAGATTGTGAGATTGCATGGCATGCCAGTATCCATAGTTTCGGATCGTGACCCAAGATTCACTTCACGATTTTGGGTTAGCTTGCAGAAAGCTATGGGCACGGATTTACGATTCAGTTCAGCATACCATCCTCAAACGGACGGACAATCAGAGAGGACTATTCAAACTCTTGAAGATCTATTAAGACTTTGTGTCTTAGATCTCAAAGGGAGTTGGGATAAGTACCTACCATTGGTGGAATTCTCCTACAACAACAGTTATCAGGCGAGCATAGGTATGGCTCCATTTGAGGCGTTGTATGGAAGAAAATGTCGTTCTCCAGTATGCTGGGACGAGGTGGGTGAAGCAACATTGTTGGGACCAGAATTGGTACGCATTACTACAGAGAAGATCCAAACGATTCGACAACGTATACAAACGGCACAGGATCGACAAAAGAGTTATGCGGATCTTCATCGGAAGGACGTGGAATTTAATATTGGGGATCATGTATTGTTACGTGTTGCACCATGGAAGGGAGTTACAAGATTTGGGAAGAGAGGAAAGCTCAATCCAAGATTTGTTGGTCCATTTGAGATTCTTGAGCGAATAGGAAATGTGGCATATAGACTCGCATTACCTCCAAGCATGTCTCGTGTTCATAATGTTTTTCACATATCTATGCTTCGTAAATATGTTAAAGACCCGAACCACATTATTGAGTTAGAACCAGACGAGATAGCTGAAGATTTAACGTACGAGGAGGTACCTGTTAAGATCTTGGATAGGAAAGAGCATGTCCTACGCACGAAGGTTATACCACAAGTTAAGGTTTTGTGGAGAAACCATGCTATTGAAGAAATGACCTGGGAGTTGGAATCAGAAATGAAAGCGAGGTATCCTCACCTTTTTGAAACATCAGGTACGTACGTCAATTTCGAGGACGAAATTTCATAAGGAGGGGAGGTTGTAAGACCCCAACTTATTAATGAATAAAATCAAATTTTCTCTAAATATTATTGTGAATAATAAGGGGTTAATTTGATATAATACTTTGGTTATGGGTGAAATGTGCAAATTTTGCAAAATAAGCAAGTGGTTATAAAATATTTATTTTTGGTCGGTGAATATTCGGTTGGTCGTGGAATATTCTTGCTGTCGGGGAATATTCGTACGACGACGCAGCCTTGTGTGGGCCCCATAACGGAAAGCGATTGGATGAAGAAAACGACAAGTATAAGTTGTTTATAAATAACGGCGTAGTTGTTACCGTTAATACTGTTGGAATACCCGGTGGTTAAAATACAGTAGCACACGGTATTGCACCAATTATTGATTCTTACGTAAGAAGGCACTACTCAATAATTGTTACAGTAGTTATTATTCAATATTTTATTTTATTGATTCAATAATTGCTGCGTTGATATTTTATATTATTGTTGTTTCAATAATTGTTGCTGCACAGTATTTTCATTTATCAGATCAATAATTCATATTATTTGAATAATATTATTAGATAACATTATTGGCAATGTCTAGAAAGTTCTGTCTAAGGAGAGGTTTGGTCATCTAATTGCGCGCCAGTAAGGAGAAATCCTTATTGGAAAGCCCCCTCTTTCCTGGGAACGGCCTGGTTGTCATAAATGTGATTCTGTAATATTATTTGTGAATAATTAATTATTGATTCATATGATAAGGAAATATTTATTTTATGTGGATATAAATGAGGGATATATTTTTGTGGTTAAAAATGAAGGAGTTAATGTTGAGGTTTTTATCAGTATTTTTGTCGGAATGGAGGTATTAAAAATCAGGGTTTTTGAGATATTTTGCGGGGGTTATAATTTTTAATCCGACCGTTGGATCGTGGTAATTTTTGGATATGTTATACATATATAAGTTGAGTATATGTCCACAAATTTTGAACCGTTAAAAATGAACGTATGATTTATTATGAATTTTACAAGATGACTGGTTCAGAAATTGTTGAATTTTCGGAGTTTATCATTTTGGTGGAAAATTCTAGAATTGGTGGGCCCCACTTGTGGTTGGTGAAGAAATGTGCTGAATTATATTTCAAATGTGGTGGGTGGGAATAGTAGCAGGTAAAGCCATCAGGTTGCAGGTCAAACCTACCAAAATTTTCCTATAAATAGAGGGCTAAGTTAGAATTGAAAATCACACCAGAAACAAGTTTTCTCTCTTTCTCTCTCTAGATTATTGAGTGTATTTTGTGAGTATTTAGATACTTTGAGAGTTTCTATTCATCAGAGCAAGTTTCTTTCAGCCTTATACCGGTATTCCGACCAGAAGTACTGATATTTTGAGGTAAGGGATATTATTTTCTTCTTAATGATATTATTTTCTTCAATATCATTATGCTGAAATATTGATATGAGTTTTTATCAAATTTGGAACTTTTTGTGTCGGGGTTACTATTCACGTATACGGCACTATTCACGTATACGGCACTATTCACGAATACGGCACTATTCACCGAAAAATAAAATTTTCCCTTTTTGTCCAAGATGTCTATTATGGTTACTATCTTTGATTGTATCCATGTTTTGATCTTTATTTTTGAATTCTGCTTCACAATTGATTATTATGAAGTATTATTGATCTTGGATAAACTGTTATACGAATCCCTACTATTTGTCCTTCTGTCTCATTGGATTCGTTCTCTTTAAGATATTTTTCATCATCCTCAGTCCTAAATGATGATATTACTGAATATCTTTGGCCTGTAGTGCAAAGATGTATAATTACTTGATGAATATCTTTGGCCTGTAGTGCAAAGATGAACAGGTGTTGAGATGAACATGACCGACTGATGATACAAATGAATATCTTTGGCCTGTAGTGCAAAGATGAATATTTGGTTAAAGATGATTATTAATTGATGTTACAGGGATAAAATATTGATGATGGACTTTTAAATCTTAGAAGATAGTAGAATTCTTTCTCTACTTGACTCTTCTAATGGTTTGCTGTTTCCGCTGCAGTTGTTGATCTAAAACTTGTTGTCGATTATATTTTATCAGATTTTTCCCTGTTGAAGACTAACGATAATTTGTTGTATATTATCTTAGTCATAATATTCTTTACTGGGCTAGTTGAGCTCACCCTTTTTTTTTGTTCCATTTTTCTTCTCAGGAGGTGAGAACATAGCAGGATCTAGTCGGGGTATGGAGTGATGGTTCTAGAAAGATGTATTAGCAGTCCTCACTATTTCTGTAAAATAGTGTTTGAATAATTGTAATGAGGATTTATTTGAGTGTGGATATTGTCTAGAAGACAATATTTGTATTTAAACTCACAGTATGTGTTGTCGTATTTTGCACGACAATTGTATTATTGAAGTTGTAGTTTGCTTTCTGTACCATGTATTTGGCGACTCAGAATGGGTGTTGTATACCTATTCTGGGGGCGTCACAAATATCTTTGGCCTGTAGTGCAAAGATGAATATTTGATTAAAGATGGTTATTGATTGTTGTTACAGGGATAAAATATTGATGATGGACTTTTAAATCTTAGAAGATAGTAGAACTCATTCTCTACTTGACTCTTCTAATGGTTTGCTGTTTCCGCTGCGAATATTGATTTAAAACTTGTTGTCTATTGTATTCTATTAAATTTTTCCCTGTTGAAGACTAACGATAATTTATTGTATATTATCTTAGTCATAATATTCTTTACTGGGCTAGTTGAGCTCACCCTTTTCCTTGTTGTTCCATTTTCTTCTCAGGAGGCGAGAATGTAGCGAGTACTAGTCGGGGTATGGAATGATGGTTCAAGACAGTTATTTTAGTAGTCCTCACTATTTTGTAAAATAGTATATCAATAAGTATAATGAGGACTTAATTGAGTATGAATACTGTCTAGATGACAATATTTGTATTTAAACTCACAGTATATGTGTTGTCGTATTTTGCACGACAATTGTAATAATAAAGTTGTAGTTATTTTCTGTACCATGTATTTGGCGACTCAGAATGGGTTGGATGGATTGGACCTATTTTGGGGGCGTCACATCTTTGATTCCACATCATTGGTTACTATATTCCTTAATAATTTAAGGATCACACTTTGAGTTTTAAAACTCTATCTCCCTTATTAGTTTAATCAACTATACATCTCCTTTACGATTTTATACCACCAATAACACGACACTCGAATGTAACACATACATACATTCCTTTCATTTTCACTTCTTGCCGTGAATCGAATTACTTAATAATTCTCTAACCACCTTAAAGGTATAACGGTCATCTACTCTCGTCAACAACGTACATATATATCAGTCTAAACCTACCACGCGTCGAGCCTTTAATAGTATTCAATATAGTACACTGAGTGATTTTCCACAAACAACCAATAAATTAGTTTCCGTCTCGTCTACACTGTTTTCACAGTGCGTTAGATCGGTTACTAATTCGTATATACCTCCGCTCTCTGAAGGAATTGTTTAACCCAGCTCCTATACATCCACCATTAAAGAGTACGGTTGCACTACCTTAGACTTGATACGTACCCGTACAAATACTCAAGAAATTGATGATTATCAAAGATATTTAATGTCACCAGCTTACTAAAATAATTTCACATAAATTATTTAATATGAATAGATAAATATTTATCCATCTTCTTACTAATTCATCTCTACAATTTATAACAAATATATAATAATGATATATATTTATTAAACACAACATCACATATTACATAGCTCATATACCCTATGTAACACAATATCGCATATCTCGTAACACACACACACACACACACACACACACACACACACATATATATATATATATATATATATATATATATATATATATATATATATATATAATTTTGAACCCATCTCATACTTTAAGAATTTTTGTTTACTAAATTCTTATTTTAATATTTTCTGAAAATTCGGGTTCTTACATTATCCCTATATTCTGACTGACCAATTAACTAACAAATAAACTTAAGTAGGTCATACTAGCGAAGGAATTGCCGTCTCTCTCCTCCTAGTTCTAGTCTCACATCTCAGCCAAGGATCATATTCCTAAGCTTTGATACTAACTGTGACGCCCCCAAAATAGGTATACATCACCCATTCTAGGTCGCCAAATACATGGTACATAATTTAAATACAAATTTCCTTATACAATACGACAAAAACATAGTTAAGAGTTTTTACACGAATATTATCTATTAGACAGTATCCAAACTCAAATGAAGTCCTCATTACAATTATTATCACACTATTTTATAAAATAGTGAGGACTACTACAGCCACCAACTCGGACCTTCACTCTATTCCCCTACTAGTCCCGACTACGTTCTTATTTCCTGAAGAGAACAATGAAAGCAAAATGGTGAGCTCAACTAGCCCAGTAAGAAATATTATGACTAAGATAATGCAGAATAAATTATCGTTAGCCTTCAACAGTGTTAAACTGATTAGATACAATAAACATCAAGTTTAACTACAGCAAAACAAGCAATCCATTAGAAGAGTCAAGTAGAACATGATATCTACTATCTTCTTTGATTTAAAAAGTTTATCATCAATTTTATCGCTGAGACTCAGCTCGATAAATAATCCACATCACTGAATAATCCATGCTCTACGGGCCAATGATATTAATTAGTATCACATCTACGAATTATACATGCACTACGGGCCAAGAATAATCGTGTAATCACCAATGGTCATTATCATGTCAACAATTGTCCATCAATGCACTACGGGCCAATGAGGACTTTTATCACATCATTTGTAACATTACAGGTCATGATTATACTGAATAATCCCTAGTCATAATTATACCAATCAACAGTTCATCTATGACTTTCATCACAATATAAGCATGATGATGATGACAATGATATAAGAATTCAATTAAATGAGAGCAAGGATAAATTTTAAAGATTTTATAATTTAATTTATCCAGAATTCAATAATGTCCAAATTGTTAACATGATACTGCTTTGTAGAGTAAAATTCAAGAATAATATTGTATCAAAAATGATTTGGACTGAAAAGAAATTAATTTTTGTCATGAATAGTACCCCGTGTATAGTACTACGAGAATTGTATCCGTGAATAGTATTCCAGCATGAAAAAGTTAAAACTTATCAAGAATGTTCAGAATAATATTTTCATGAAAAAAATATTGGATGAAGCGCAAATTTCAAGGATATTCTACTAATTTTATGGAGTATAGAAGTCAAAACTTAACAAAATGAGTATAGAACTCGAAATCTGAAACGAAATAATATTACTTACATACTATAGAGTATGGAAGAAAATATTATTTCTTATGGGTATTGAACAAAAATAATATCCCCTACCTTAAAAAAGAGAGTATTCCAACTGGTATAGTGGGGATATTCTTGAAGAAAACTTATACTATTTTCTACATTCAAAACTTCCTAAAACTCGAAAAAAATACTATTAATATTATAGAAGAAGAATTCTCTGATTCTGGTGTGATTTTCAATTCTAAATTAAGCATCCTATTTATAGGAGAATGAAAAGATACTATTTGAATTTAAAAATCACGGACTGCACAGGGAATTGTTCACGGGCGTTCGACTGATTTTCTAAAAAAAATTTAATTTTACTATGCAAATACTATGCAAACACTATCCATAATAAAATATAATATATTTTATTTTTCATAAAAAATAAAACTTATATATATATATATATATATATATATATATATATAAAATCAAAATAACAATCCACCCGTGAACCTGCAAAACCTCCCCCCCACATGTCATTATCACACGTGGGCCCCACCACGTTATATATATAATACATATATATATATATATATATATATATATATATATATATATATATATATATATATATATACAGAATAACTTTCTACTGATTATTTTAAAAAAATGGGTAAGTGGGGGTTCAAATAATACGCAAAACTTAAAACAAATACTTCATAAAAATCCCCTCAATATTTTTAACAACATTTATTCATCAACCAGATCATTCTCAGGAAAGAGGGGGCTTTTCGATAAGGATTTCTTCCTATTGGCGCGCAATTAGGTGACCAAACCCCTTTTCTCGACAGAACTTTCTAGACATTGTCAATAATACAAATAATAATATGAATAATTGTGTCATCTCAATTATTAATTTAATAATATAAAATATTGTACAGATGATACTGTGATAATAAAATCAATAATGCGAGATACTATGCAGTACTTACTGTAGCAATAATTGAGTATAACTGAATAACTTCTCACATAAGCATCAATAATCAATACCGTGTGCTGCATGCAACCACGCGTATTACTATACTTTTATCACCGGGTATTTCAACAGTTAACGGTAAAATTTTTGCCGTTATTTTATAAAAAAGATATTTCTGTCGTTTTCTAACTCCGACAATAATTTCGTTGTGGGGTCTACCAATGATTGTGCCGTCGTATAAATATTCCCTGTTAAAACGAAAATTCTCCGACCAAATGAATATTTTATAACAACTTGCTTACTTTGTAAAATTTGTAAATATTACCCACAACTATAACATTATAACAATTCACACCTTAATCTACAAAAATGATATTTAGAGAAAAATTATTCTTTATTTATAAAAGTCGGGGTCTTACATATTCTTGTTGTTTAATCAAGTTTCATTCACTTAATTTTGCTGACATTTGACAAATTTCTAACACACTTCTATCCTACAAGTTAAACAAAGGATACATACATAAATTGTTAAAATATGAAAGGTTTTTAAAAAAAAATTAAGAGAAATTTGTTATATGGGACAATAAACTTATAATATTTTGCCATAAGTCAGAAGATACATAATTTTCTTGGTCCCATAAGATAATAGGATCAAAAGGTTCTAGATTGATATCCATATCTGTCCTAAAAATTCGACACAATGTCAAGTATTAAACAATTTATAAAAAATTCAATAAAGAGGTAAAGGGAGAAGGAACAAATCTTTGAGATTCTAACTCATTAGGATCAAAACAAGCATATAGTATAAGATGAATAACTCGCAATTTTACCCTCAACGCGAACTTCTTTGCAATCTCCTCTTTGTAGAATCATTTGACACTGCCTAGGGAAATGCATTAAAGACAGAGATTTAGATCCAATTTTAGCAAAAGAGCAAGGAAAAGGACTATTTCCCATGATGGCACATGCTTATTCTGGGAGAGAGGAATCAAAACATAAGAGACACCATTCATGAAAAAATCGTATAGTTAGAAGGTACCATTCATTTAGCAATTAAATTTAAATTAAAATTTGGAAGAAAAAGTTCTATTTTTGAAATCATTACAAGACATATCTGGAGGTTAAACATCAAAACTCAAAGCATATTAGTAACATCCATCCACTTGCTCTTCAGGGTCACAATAATGGAAAACCTGAACTTAGAAGACTAGACCATATTGACTCCATAATGTTAAATTCTAAATAACAAGTCCCAAACCAAATTCGTTTTCTTGGATGCCAAATTAAATCCCTCAAATGAATGTGTTTCATGAAATTATAAGCGAGTTAGAATACGATACCAGATCCTCCACCAACTATGAATGCGAGCCCTTGGCCAGATAGTTTATGTCTCAAGAATCCCTTCAATTGCCATAACACCAGATAAATCAAGTAATGATATAGAACACTGAGATCAACCACAAGGACAGATAGTTCAAGTAACCACATTTCACCTCTACACCAGGTAAAACATTACGTGCCCTCTGATCAACTGTATTGTTGACTTTCACATCGTTGATAGAGCACAAGAATGTATCTGACCACAAAATAATATTATTGTAACCACGTACTCATTTAGGAGACTTATATATATGCTTCAACAGGGAAAAAATAAAAAAATAAAAAAGAAGGTAATATCACATAACTCAAGTAATGTTACACGGTAACTTATAGGTGAGGACTTGAGCAATAATAGTGAGTACTGTTTAGCAAGAAAAATAAAATAAATAATAATAATAGTAAGTACTAAGATGAGGAGTAGACACTTTTTCAAAAAACAGGGGAAGAAAAGATAATCAAATGTACCTGGCAGAAGTAGATTGCAACTCAAAAAACGTGAAAAATCATGGAAAATAAACAGGATGAAAATAGAGTTCAAGAGAATTAATGGAGAACCGCATCACCTTCAGATTTTGGAGATTAAACTACAAACTTTCAAACTTACCCAATAATTTTGTTTGGAAGAACAAGAATTAATTTTGAGAACTTGTTGCCGATTTGCAGATCATTGCTTCTAGGGTTCTAGCGGTTCGCCCATTAATTCGCAGAACGAGGGATCAGATTTGGCACTGTAGCGTTTTACCTTTGTTAACTTTTTCCCAATTATTTGAGTTAATATGCATCCGCTAGAAGTACTAGCGGAGGGGGGCAAATCCATCCAAAATTTATTATTAATTACTACGTCCGCTAGTACTTCTAGCGGACGACGAAAGGTGTAGATGCTATATGCCACTTTTTATTTCATAGCAAATACATGATATGGATCATTCCTTTATATATACCAGTCTATTTCAAGGGCTCACCCCTTTATTTTACATATTATACTCACCCACTTTTGCGACGGACCGGGAGATAGTTCAGTCCGTCACTATATCAAAAAATCGTCGTCTTAACTTTTAGCGACAGACAACATATAGCGACAGACCGAACTATAGTGACAAATCGAACCGTCATTTGGTTCGTCGCTAAAGGGGGTATGCGAGATATGTAGGATCAATGGATAAGTTCTTGATCCTTTCCATATATGTATGTGTGTGTGTGTGTGTGTGTATATATATATATATATATATATATATATATATATATATATATATATATATATATTTGTGACAAAATTTTATATATAATATCTATATTTGCAAATAGCAAAAATAAAAAAAAAACTAAAGAGTTATATTCTCTTAATTTCTACGTATTCATGTAAAAATAAAAATAAATGAATTAATGGGCTTGAACAATATCTATCGAGTATGATTCATTCATATCCAACCAATTAATTAGTGTAAGGGATTGTTTGATAAAATTGAATAAAAAATTATGAATATATAAGAAAATCTGAATGAGTTGAATGAGGTAGAAGATATGAATACATAATGAATTAATGATGCATTTGATAATTGTCTATCTAAAACATCTGATGTATTATCCTATTTTTAACCTTCTAGGTTGTTATAAAGAAATTTATTATGTAGTTATAAATAAATAATATTAGCTAAGAAAATTTAAATATAAATTTTTGAACTATCTTTGATAAAGTACACTATTAAAAAGATAATTTTAAGAATAAAACACTAAAAAATATTATTAACATTTTATAGTACATAAAATCAAAACAAAAGACTACAACAATATTCATTAAATTGGTTATCCAATTTATTAAACAAGAATCAAAAACAAATTGTACATAACAAAAATTATTTATAATAGTAAATATGATAGATATTGAATGTAAATTCTAATTGTCTATGAGAGTATGTAAGTAAAAATATTATTGATCAGCAATACTTCTTACTCATTTAACCACAAATTTTTGGATTAATCGTTTGGACACATTCAGACGCGTTCAGAGTTTAAAAATTGTTAATCAAACGATCTGAATGACTTATTCAGTCATATTCAAACTTAGAGGGTGTTTGATAAAAATTGAATGAATCTGAATCTGAATCTGAATGAGCTGAATCTGAATTTGAATGAAAAAAGTTGTTTGATAATTGATATATCTGAAACATCTGAATAACAGATTTTTATTATTTTACCCCTCTAAAAAAATTCAAAATTGTTATAAATGTATTTAATATTACTTTATATAGTTAATATTGTAAAAAAAAAACTCATTCAGCCAAAAAAATGACACTAAACTATTCAGCTCAAATCGTCTGAATGACTGACCGATCACTACAAGAAAAAGCTTTATCAGCGACCGCCTATCAGCGACCGCATACTGTCGCAGATAACCATCAGCGATCGCATGCAGTCGTTGAAAGGCGTCGCACAAAATCTGGTCGCTGAGATGCACATCTGCGACCACTATTAGCGACCGATATATCTGCGACCGCTATGAGCGACCGTAATGACAAATACGGTCGCTAAGTTGAGTCAGCATGGTCCAGGGCCAACGCTGACGTGTTCCACGTGTCAGCGACCGGTATCAGCGACCGCATCCAGTCGCTGGTATACACAAATAGTTATCCGTCGCTATTTACCTATCAGCGACCGCATGCGGTCGCTGATATGGAAAAATAAAAAAAATAGAATTTTTCTATTTTGCAGAAATCCCAAAAACCTGTACCTATTTTGTACCTGTTTTATCCCAACACACATATCCAACAACAACATACACAACAATATAAACATCCATCGTCCACCAACACATACACCAACTAGTATATAAATCATTCAAAACCAATATGATTTTGAATAAATATAATAACATTTCAAAACTTGTTTAAGTAACATTCAAACATCCTAAAATGAATATACAAGTACAAACTTATACTATAACTATAAAACTAATCTAAAGCAGGTACGTCAAGCATCACCGCCTCCTTGATCACCCTGTAATTAACAAAATAATAAAACAAGTTACAAATATATACTAATTATGTTAATATTGGTATATTATGACAATATACAATAAATTAATTTTATACCTCGTCGTCATCCCCGTGTTGTGATGTTGCTGCTGCCGCTACTGCTTCAGCTAACTCCTCAGCACTCAGACCCCCTAGATATCCGCCCAGTATCTTCAGAAGATCCCGATCTTGACAGATAGCTCTCACACAGTCAGCCAGAGTATGAACAGCTGGATGGCTCGATGACTGTGTAGACTGGGTAGAAGAGCAGCCTGAGCCACTGAAGGACGGGCGTCGTCGTTGTCCTTGACCTTTAATGTAGTTCTTCTTCACAACAGACGCCCTCTCCCACAACTCTTGATCGATAGACGGACGTGGAGTGCCTTCAGGATAGCGCTCATTCAATAAACGCTTATAAGTGTCCTGTCATCATGTTAACAATTAAATAGTTAAAAATAAATTAATTCTGTAAGCATTAATTAAAGATCAAGTTGTTAAAATTTATTACCGCTATCTGGATAGCCTCAGGCAGACCATCACGGGTGGCCACGTACACATCCAGCCAATGGATAGGCTGACCTTGAGATTGAGACTCCTATACAAAAATAACACAATATTACTAAGTAAAAATGGGATATATTTTCTACAATTCATGATTGAAAACATATTAAAACTTGTAAATACGTACCCTGGCAGTGATATGCTGCAACTGTGAAATACTGCCGCCCTTGTATGTTCCTTTAGCCTTTGTGCCAACGGATACACCTGAGGCTCTGTTGGTGGCGGCAGTCTTTCGTCTTTTCACCCAGCTCTCAGCTCTCCATTGGGCACACATCTCAGCCCATATGGACTGGGTGCACCACCAGGGGCTATGCTCGTGCATATAATCCTCTCCCTGGCCTGGATGGTCGATCTCGGCATTGTGAATGGCTTTTTGTCGTTCTTTATTCAGGTTGTCCTTGGTGCGGACCGCGCACTTCTGCCAGAATAATGTCTGAATCACCAAAGCATGCACGTCCTCCCATCTATACCTTTTCTGCAAATAAAACAACAATAATAACATTACTAAATAATTATCCTTTGAATATTATATTAATATTATATTAATATTATCTGTCATAATTATAAAAAACATACCTGAAATTCTGTCCAAACAGCATCCTTGTGGGCGATAGGTGTGCTCGCCCATGTAATCACAGCTGTAGGCCAATTTTGTAAACACAACTGTGATATGCACTTGACGATTTTATTATCTGAAAAATCACTATAATATACAACATCAATTAGCATATATTAAAGCAATTTACATCTAAGTTATAATACTTATGAACATTTTTCAAACTTTTACTTATATAATACTTAAAAAAAATTCGCCAGAGTCTCCCCGACAATATGGACTAGCCACATGCACGACGGCATGCATATATGGACATTTCTAGGCACCCAAGACACCAACCAATATAATATCAATCAAAACATTACCAATATACAATAAATGGAATCTTAAATGCTTATATAAAATTGATATATGCGGGACGTACGTGCTATTCGGAGGAGGGTGAATCTGAATAAGAATCCGATCATCCGGATTAGTAGGGGCCTTGGGCACATGATTAGGCCCCCTACCCAAGCCGCACTTTTTCTGCGCTGCTTCAGAAGCCATCTGTATTTTACAAATTTCAAGATATTTTGCAGAGTCATATTTGATTACATGTATATATGACAATAAACATGACAGTGATATAAACATGTATATATATGAATATAAAATGACAATAAACAAAAATTGCATTTAAATAGTTTAGTACATAAACATGACAGTGATTTAAACATGTATATATATATATATGAATATAAAATGACAGTCCATTAAAAAATGACAGCGATCTATCCCTTTTCTTAACAGGACTAGGAGTGTAGTATACTTGTACTGTTTGAGTTGGTAAAACAAACGGTTCGTTGGAGTACGCAGACCTATGGAGGTCAATATCGACGATTCCATGTCTGCCTTGCTCCCAATCAAAATCTGGCCCTGCAATATCATGAACCATTTCATTCATACGATGCGTACTACTGCCCGAATTGTGTACTTGTGTGATGCCACCATCTCTTCTCTGCCCATGTGCCCACCAGCATTCTTCGTAATTTCTCATGAACCCAGAAACAAGTAAATGATAGTTTACCATGTCTCTGTCCATATAATTTACATTCTTACGCTTCAAACATGGACATCGTATCTGCAACTTACCATTCATACATTCCGGGTGACTATACGCATACTCCAAAAATACCTGGCAACCAACTCTAAATTCAGGTGTAGCACCTATCTGGGCACTTGACTTTCGTCGTGCCATCCAACTACGGTCTGAATAGAGGTCCATGATTCCACGGTACCTACTACAGACAACATGAGCTTATTAATCATATTACTTGAGCATACTTGTAACCATATGACTTGACCATACTTGTAAGCATATGATTAACATTTCAGCATACTTGTAAGCATATGACTTGAGCATACTTGAAATGTAAGACCCCGAATTTTATGAAATAAAAGTATTCAATTTTTCTTATAATTACTATTCAGTAAATGGTTAAATTGATAAAAGTTAATGTTAAAGGTGATATATGAATTTTTTTCAAAATAAGCAAGTGGTTATAAAATAATCATTGTTGTCGGGGAATATTCGTTTGGTCGTGGAATATTCTTTCTGTCGGGGAATATTCGTACGACGGCGCAGCTATTTGTGGGCCCCATAACGAATAACTGTTGGATGAAGATAACGACAAATTTGAGTTTTTACAAATAACGACGTAGTTGTTACTGTTAACACTGTTGGAATACCCGGTGGTTAAAATACAGTAATACGCGTTATTGCACAGTAGCACACGGTATTGCATAGTATTTTTGAAAGTATTGATTCTTACGTAAGAAGGCACTACTCAATAATTGTTACAGTAATTACTGTTCAATATTTTATTTTATTGATTCAATAATTACTACGTTGAAATTTTATATTGTTGTTGTTCAATAATTGTTGCTGCACAGTATTTTCCATTATCAGATCAATAATTCATATTATTTGAATAATATTATTAGATAACATTATTGGCAATGACTAGAAAGTTCTGTCTAAGGAGAGGTTTGGTCATCTAATTGCGCGCCAGTAAGGAAAAATCCTTATTGGAAAGCCCCCTCTTTCCTGGGAACGGTCTGGTTGTCATAAATGTGATTCTGTAATATTATTTGTGAATAATTAATTATTGATTCATATGATAAGAAAATATTTATATTATGTGGATATAAATGAGGGATATATTTTTGTGGTTAAAAATGAAGGAGTTAATGTTGAGGTTTTTATCAGTATTTTTGTCGGAATGGAGGTATTAAAAATCAGGGTTTTTGAGATATTTTGCGGGGGTTATAATTTTTAATCCGACCGTTGGATCGTGGTAATTTTTGGATATGTTATACATATATAAGTTGAGTATATGCCCACAAATTTTGAACCGTTAAAAATGAACGTATGATTTATTATGAATTTTACGAGATGACTAGTTCAGAAATTGTTGAATTTTCGGAGTTTATCATTTTGGTGGAAAATTCTAGAATTGGTGGGCCCCACTTGTGGTTGGTGAAGAAATGTGCTGAATTATATTTCAAATGTGGTGGGTGGGAATAGTAGCAGGTAAAGCCATCAGGTTGCAGGTCAAACCTACCAAAATTTTCCTATAAATAGAGGGCTAAGTTAGAATTGAAAATCACACCAGAAACATAAGTTTTCTCTCTTTCTCTCTCTATATTATGAAGCATATTTTGTGAGTATTTAGATACTTTGAGAGTTGCTATTCAGTGCAAGTTTCCTTCAACATCATATCCGATATCCAGCCAGAAGTACTGCTCTTTTGAGGTAAGGGATAGTAAGGGATAGTAAGGGATATTAAGGGATTTTAAGGGTTGGTATGATTTTCAGTTTCGTAATTTTTCTGATCTTCAAAAATTATGGAAAAATTTAAAATGATATTTTGATGAGTTTTCTTGATTGTGTCCAAAAATGGTGATTTTTGGATGTATAGATTAAGAGTTATGAATCTTATAGGAAAAGACTATTTTAAAAGTAACCGCTTATAATTCCTTGTGGTTAACTCCAAAATTGATGAAATTTTTATTGGGAGTACATGTGTATGATAGAAGTATACTCTGTAAATTTCAGAATTTTTGGATAAAAGTATAATTTTTCATAAATGTCTAAATATTCGGCTATTTTGGCCATATGAAAAATAGTAAATGACTTTTAAAAATTTTGAGAAAAATATATGTTCACTATGGGACTATATTATGCTGAATTCCAGAAAAGAAATATTTTTGGAACTGATTTGGTATTTTTCATAAAAATGGTCTAGCTACGAGTAAATGAATTAAATATGTTTTGTGAAGAAAAAAAAAATTAGAAAATAGGATTTTATGGCTTGAGAATCCTATATGAGGTATATGCAGATTTTGATGAGGATTTTTGGTTATTGGTGATGAAATCTTATGAGTTTGGTATTTTAGAATGATTAAATGATTTATTTAGTAAAGTGTAAACAATTAAAATAAATTGTTTATAAATTTAAGTAATGTTATTCTTTCAATATCATTATACCGAAATATTGGTGTCGGGGTTACTATTCATAAGTTACTATTCACGAGTTACTATTCACGACAAAATTGGTTTCTTTTTCTAACCAAATTATAGTTGAGTTATGAATATTACTCTTGAGATTAAAACTATGTATTGATTATATTGATTTTATTATCATATATAACATTTTTATAACCCTGATGTTGAAATTCTCTTTCACTAGAGTGTAAAGATGGGTAGATTATTGGTATGATCATGACTAGGGTTATCTTTGGCCTGTAGTGCAAAGTTGAATTGTGACTGGTATGATCATGACCATTGAATTTATAATTGAATATCTTAAGCTTAAGTGCAAAGGTGAATTGATCAACATGGTTATAATTATTGTTTATATAAATTCTGAAATGATTATATATTTCTTTGAGATATGAATATATTTGGCCTGTAGTGCAAATATGAATTGTTGATGAATATCTTTGGCATGTAGTGCAAAGATGAACTGTTGATGAATATCTTTGTCCTGTAGTGCAAAGATGAACTGTTGTTGAATATCTTTGGCCTGTAGTGCAAAGATGAACTGTTGTTGAATATCTTTGGCCCGTAGTGTAAAGATGGTTTGTTGATGAATATCTTTGGCCCGTAGTACAAAGATGGATTTGTTAGTATGATTATAAACAGGAACTGTGATTTGGTATAACCATGATCTTTGATGTTTCAGGTAAAGACAGGTGATGAAAATATTCTTTGTCCTGGGTGCGAAGAAAAATTTATAGTCACAATTATGATTATGAGTTATTCATATGATTGTGGAAAGGAACTCTTGAGTGATGTTACATGGATAAAATATTGTTGGTGGATTTTTAACATGGAGAAGATAATAGACTTTATAGTCTATTTGACTCTTCTAATGGATTGCTCGTTCCGCTGCAACTATGGTTGAAATTTTTATCATTTACCATATGTTCTAAATCTCTGATTTATTGTTGATGAAGGCTATTGATAATTTAATTATCTTTAGTCATGATATTCTTTACTGAGCTAGTTGTGTTCACCCTTTTGCTTCACAATTCCTTTCAGGTAATAAGAGTGTAGCTGGGTCGAGCGGGGGTAACAAGGGAATAGAATGGTGGTCATCATTTAGTAGTTATATTTGGTGAAGAAAATAGGGTGAGGCGAACCCAACGTTAGAAGGATGTTTTGCCACTATAATACAAGATGGCTAACGACATACAACCTTGTGTCATCATAAGACATGATTGTGCACATCCGCTTGCCGAGTATATCTACAAGCACTACCTATATAATCTTGGTGTTTGTTTGAAGTAAAATTCTCAGTTAGATACAGTGGAGATAATGATAAGTCAAGAGAAGACTCACTATTGGGAAGAATATGCTAGTAATCTTCTCGTTTTTCTTTGGGGTCTATTGGGTCAACCAAGGATAATTCTGTGGCCATATGATATCTATCATAACCTAGACGCGTGGCCTCCCATGTACGAAGGTTTCCTTGAGCACTTCCCAAAGATTCTAATTTCTAAAACAGTTTTTGACTATACCTTTATGTAAGGTGTCATTGTGAGGTGATGTCCACGGTTGGAACATGAGTCACATTTGGTATATATTTGTATCCAAACTCACAGCATATGTGTTGTTGTATTTTGCACGACAATTGTTGTAATAAAGTTATAGTTGTTTTCTGTACCATGTATTTGGCGACTCAGAATAGGTTGGATGGAATGGATCTATTTTGGGGTCGTCACATGAAACCATATGACTTGAGCATATGACTTGAGCATACTAGTAAGCACATAAAGAGCTCGTTAATATTATAAATGTTCGCAACTACCCAACCAATAAAAAAAATTCGCCAGAGTCTCCCCTATAATATGGACTAGCCACATGCACGACGGCATGTATATATAGTCATTTCTAGGCACCCAAGACACAAACCAAGAGAAATATACAAATTCCCAATATAATAAGACTAACACAATAACGATTGAATGCAAATTAAAGCAGTAAAAAGTTCAGGAGTATACCACAAATTCAGAGTTCCAAAAACTCGCACTTTCATTTTTGCAAGCTTCTATCTTTACTTTACACATGAGCTAAATAATTAACTTACTTCTGATTAGAGCACTAGTCTCTTAGTTCTTTAACTTTAGAGTATGATATTGCTTTTGTTCATTAATATCTGTATGGGTTCGGTGAGAAACTAAGCACGTGTTACTTAGTTTATTTTAGCAGTGAATATCTAACGAAATTGAAGTTAGTTTATTTTAGCAATGGAAAACTTCCTAATGGATAGATCTAAAGAATGAACTACAATCTTCAGAGTGTCTTAATTGCTTGGATAGCTTGGATACAACAGTATATTCTATTATTTTTATTATATTTAGTAATGGAACTAAGTAAATGTTATTTAGTTATATTTTATTTTAATTTAATTATATATATAATGGTATTATATTTAATGTGATATTATATTTTAATTTATATTATATTTATATGATATTATATTTTAATTTTATTATATTACCACCATCATATTTAATCATATTTGAATATGGGTTTTTGTTTGGATGGTAAAGCTTCAATTTGTTGCTTGAAGGTACCTTTTCAAAAATAGATATGGTTCATTTGTTGCACCTCGATCATTTTGTATATGATAGTTATTTTACTAGATATTTTTAGTAAAGAGTATAGCTTATACCTATTGTTTGTAAATGACACATGTTTATGATCTTGCCTAGTTTTTGTAATGCTAATAAATGTTTCTAAGTCAAATAGTAGGCAACCTTAAAATTTTAAACCAATTTTATCTCTAAATGTGGTTGATTGATTGTTTTACATTTTTGGTGGCAAGCAAGGTCATATCGATAATGAACTGGGCTCATTAATTTTTTGACTTAGTAATATTGACTGCAACAAATTCAATAAACCATTTTCACTTGCAAAGACACTAACTAGTTGGGCATTTCTACATGCTACAACTCCGCCATACCTAAACACGGAAACAGAACTAGTTGGTCATTTCTGCATAGAGTCTAAATCTCGTAGTACATGAACAAAGGCCTAGTCCCCTACATTTTAATTATCACAAGAAAAGGCTCGATTTTTCTGTTTTCCCAATAAAACAGAATGTTATCGCCACCTCCTAACTGAAAACACCCACACTGCTCTTGTATACTAAAATCACTTCTCCTCCAAATTATTGAAAACATTGCTTTGCTCATTCAAACAGAAACTATCTGAATACAAATTACACAAAGTCATAAATCAAATAAATAGATAATTAGAACTAGGGTAGGTCTGCTAATGTCTTAATCCTAATTCAGTATGTGTACTAAATTAACTCAAGAACTAAAACATTACAGTATGAAGAGAAATTTTTATACTAAAACAACTCTCGGCTCGACAATAAATTAGTACACAGTAAATTAGTTACCTGTGGCGGCAGCGATGGCAGTGGACAGTGGCGACGAGGAGCGGCGACGGCGGCGATCAATTTCTCCCTCCCTCCCTCTTCTCTTCTCCCCCTTCTCCCTCTTCTCCCTATTCTGTTCTCCCTCTTTTCTTCTCTCGTCTGTTGAAAGAACGAAAGCTTGAGTCTGAATAAGTTTAAGACGATCAGCGACCGCTACCAGCGACCACATGCGGTCGCTGGTTTTTAATGACGTGGACAAGTTAGTGACGGGGTCGCTGGTTTTTAATGACGTGGACAAGTTAGCGACCGCTTGCCGTCACTGATATGTATTGGTCGCAAAAAACAAACGCGCCAACTTTTGATACCAATTTTTTGGGAGGGAAATTCATCTCAGCGACCGATCAGCGACCGCGTGCGGTCGCTGATATTAACTAGCGACTAGATTAAATAACGGTCGCTGATGTTGGTCGCTATTAGTATTATCAGCGACTGGACATGCGGTCGCTGATACTATTGGTCGCTATTAAGCCTTTTTCTTGTAGTAGATTCAGCCATTCAGACAATTTTTTTTCAAAACAAACGCACTTAGTGGCTGACCGATTCAGCTATTCAGACCAAAACAAATATCTTTTTTTTCAGACTCATTCAGAAATAAACAAACAACTCATAAGTCACATAGGAGCCTCGAGAGCGAGTTAGTAGAGGTTTTATGTTATATGGAGAAAAATTGAAAATTTTAACTTTTGAATTTTATTCGGGTTGATGGATTCAATATATATCCGTTTAAATTTATTGATATTCAGTCCATTTAAAATTATTCATTTATGATACAACCCATTGGTGGCCTATTAAATTTTATCAATTATCCCTTATATCAACCCATTTGTCACATCTACATATAACTACTTAAGAATCATTTGGTATATTTTAATGTCATCTAATTCTTTATTAAATTTTCTCCCAGATCTTCTCAAATTTGAGAGGAAAGTTTTGAAAAAAAATTTGTTTAAAAAAATTATTTTTTCTTTTACTTTTCTCTATTAAAAAATTCATAAATAAGAGACGTTTAATCTCTGTCCTAAATTTTCTTCCTTTTATTTTCCTCCTTTTTAGTATATATATATATATATATATATATATATATATATATGTGTGTGTGTGTGTGTGTGTGTGTGTGTGTGTGTATATTTCCTTGTGAAATAATGAACAATAAAAATTTATTGTTAACTTTTATTTAATTTTATGAACCAGTTTTCTTTTTAAAATTTAACTTGATACCAAAAGCTTATGTTACATCACAACAGAAAAACAAGTCCATATGAAGTACAAACTAAAACTTTGAAAGCAAAATACCATAGGAACAATTACATATTATAATACATTTTTAAAAGTAATTACAAAAATCATACATTTATAAAATAATTACAAAAATATGACACTTCATCATATATATTTACAATACTAATACAATTAAGAGTCCTTAAATTAAGGGATTAATATTAATGAGATTACATAACAAATTAGTTTCCATCTTCCTTCGGTCTCTCTCTCTCTATCTACGCTATTAATATTTCTCTCTCTTCTCCCTTACTACTTCTCTCTCTCCTCTCGTCTCTCCTCTCGAAGCCACTCATCGTCGTCCTCCTCCTCCTCCTCCTCTTCCGCCGCCGCCGACGACGCAACACCATAGTATCTCAACTCTGACAGGACTTTCAGGCTAATACGTGATTTTCTCTCTCCAACTCTCTCACAACTGAAAGGATTCTAGTTTCTCTCTAAGGTATGCTTCTAATTTCTGTTAATTCTCATTCTACTAATTAATTGTTAATATGATCATATATATACGCTATGTTTCTAACAGAATGGGGTATTGATTGTTTGGATTTGTGTTGTTTTTATGTTTTGTATAGAATGGTTGATACAAGGAAGAAGGATGGAAAGAGAAAAAGAATCACAGAGGGTGATTCTATTAAGGACTTGAAGAAATTTATTTATGTTTGTGCAGTTGGATTCTGATTTTGATGTTCCGGTAGTTAAGACAGAAGCTCAAGTTCATATCTAGAAGATATTTCCAACCAAAATATTTTTAAAGGTGTGCTAATTTAAATTTTGTTATTGTTACTATCAAATAACTATTTGGTTACTTCTGGATTATGTTTTGGTTACTGTTAGCTTGTGATTCAGATACCATTTTTGTTACCTTGATTTGATATTTTGGTTACTTTTTTATGTTGTTATGGTTACCATGTAGTTGCTTAGTTACATGATTGACTAAGCTGGTTTTGGTGTACATGTTATTTATGTATTGGTTACCATTAAAACATATTTTGGTTACTATCATATAAATATTTAGTTACTTCTTTAGTTTGTTTTTGGTTATTGTTAGTTTTTTATTTGGATTCTATTTTTGTTTCCTTGAGTTGGGATTTTGGTTACTATTTTTTGTTGTTCTGGTTACCATGTATTTGCTTAGTATATATGAGTTGACTAAACTGTGTTTGGTCTATATGTTGTTTATGTATTGGTTACCATTAATATATATTTTTGTTACTAACATACAACTGTTTGGTTACTTCATTAGTATATTTTTTTTTTGTTGGCTTATGATTTGGATACCATTTTTTTTCCCTCAATTGGGATATTGGTTACTTTTATATGTTGTTTTGGTTACAATGTATTTGCTTAGTATACATTGGTTGACTAAACTGGGGTTGGTCTACATATTGTTTATGGTTTGGTTACCATTAAAACATGGTTTGGTTACCATCATATAACTGTTTGGTTACTTCTTTAGTATATTTTTTGGTATACATATTTTTGTTTTGGTGACCTTTAAATTAAATTATGTTATATTTCTATTTCCACAAACACATCCTACATGGGTTCTATATTCACTAATCCCAAAGTATTCCTCCCACAGGTTCATAATGCAGAAGTCTTTTCTAGAGAATGAGAGCAGCCATGAAGAAGAAAGTAGCAGCAGCCAAAAAGCTAAAATTTTAGAAAGATTTGTACCAGATTTTGATTAGTTCGGTTGTTGTTGCCTTGTCCTTTTGAATTGTGTTTCGTACTTTGATTTTTAGTGGATATCCATAACCATTTGTTATGGTTAGTAAGTATGTAATGTTTATTGGAGCTTATGTAATTGGGATTACATATTTGATTATATTATCAATTATTTGACATTGTTTGTTGGTTCGTATTTGTTACTTCTAAGTTGTGTCTAATACATTGTTTGAAAGGTGCAGTTGATAACCAAACATGCATAGAAGGGTAACCATTTTATTTTTTGGTAGTAACCAGATAGTTACAAGCTTGTATCATGACATATATCAAATGTTAAATGTACATGTGAGAGTATACATGGGTTGCCTAAACTAGGTTGGATATACAGGTTGTTTTTATTTTGGTTACCATTAAAACATGTTCTGGTTTCTTTCATATAACTATTTGGTTACTTCTTTATTATATTTTGGTTACTGTTACCTTATGATTTGGCTACTATCATTGTGTCTTCAATGTGAAATTTTGATTATTTTTATTTTTTAATCTGGTTAATATGTAATTATTTAGTATACATGGATTGCCTAAACTGAGTTTCATTACATGATGTTTCTGTTTTGGTTACCATTAAAACCTGTTCTAGTTACTATAATATAATTATGTGGTTACTGTTTTATTATGTTACATTATGATTAATGTTATTAATAACCAGATAGTTACAAGCTTGTATGAGGACAAACTTCAAGTGTTAAATATACATGTGAGATTGTCCTATTTACATGCTCATAAAAATTATCTGTAAATTGTACAATTGGTATTTAAATTTGCATATATAGGTAACCATTTTATTTTTTGTGAGTAACCAGATTTACATAAAATTGGTTCAGAATAGTATCCAAAACTGCATATAAGTGTAACCAATTAGTTTTTGTTAGTAACCAAATAATTAAAAATTTATATTAGAACAGTTATCAAGTGCTTAATGTACATGTGAGGGTTCACATTTATCTAGCTGAGGGATACTTTTAAATTACGTAGTTATAAAAGTTATTTCGAAATGGTCCATGCCAGTTGGTAACTAAATATGAATATAGAGGTAACCATTTTATTTTAGATGGGTAACCAAATTTACATAAAGCTGTTTGAGAAGAGTTACCAATTGTTCAGTGTATATGTTTACTTTATATTGACAACTCATGATGGAATCAAAAATTAAAATATTAATCAACATCAATTTTGGTTACTGTGCACCATCAAAAATGTTACCAACCATGTGGTTAATGGTTATTAAAAGTAAACAATTATATATTAATGCAAAGAATTAAATTTATTGTATTGGTTACTATCAGTCTCCATTGTCTAACAACTGGATAAACATTGTAAAGTAACCAAATTAATATTAGACAGTAACCAAATTACATAATCTTAGTAACCAGAATATAAACCAAATTTTTACATGTAATTTTGAAAGCCTAAATGATAGAATTTGACCAAAAAACCCTACAGTTCACCAGCAACGCTGTGACTTTTGATCGTTGACCCGTTTTCAATGAAATTAGGCTCCGAAAACGCCAAAATCCGACACTCCAAACTTGACAAAAACTGCCAAATTGTCACTGCAACCAAATAAACAGTATACAGTAACTAATTAAATAGTATATAGCAACCAATATATATAATCAGATTAACAGCTGTATGAAGGTAACAAATGTAGTCAATAAGTAACCACCAATAAAAAAGAAAGAATTATAAAACACAATAACATTATACAGTAACCAAATAAACACCTTATAGTATCTAAATACATATTAGACAGTAACCAAGATATATGTAATTAGTAACCAAAATTATAAAAAATATTTTTACATTCATTTTACAACCAAAACAATCAGTAATGACTTTGTTACAAATTAAAGACAAACAGATGTATGAAGGTAACTAATGTAGTTAATCAATAACCATCAATATAAAAAAATCAGTATAAAACACAGAACATGAACTCAATGTATTTTGTAAAGTAACCAACTTAATGTTAGACAGTAACCAAACTACATAATGTTAGTAACCAGAACATGAACTGGGGGTAATATTATGCAGTAACCATTGCAATTTTACACAGTAACCAAATCAATATTATATACTAACCAAATCCAGCTTAGACAGTAACCAACAGTTGCAAGAAGGTAACCAATGTATTTAATAAGTAATCATTAATATAAAAAATATCAGTAGAATAAACTTTAAAATTATAAAGCAAGCAAATAAACATTATACAGTAACCAAATCAATAATAAACAGTAACCAATTTATATGTATTTAGTAACCATAGTATAAAACATATTTTCAAATGTGTTTTGCATTCAAAATAGTAACCAAATAAATAATAAACAGTAACCAATTTATATGTACTTAGTAATCAGAATATAAAATATATTTTTACATGCATTTTGCAATCAGAGCAGTCAATATACTGACTTTGTAACCAATTAAAGAGCGAAAAACTTAAGAAAGGTAACCAATATACGAGTATATAGTAACCACGGGCTAACTATATGCATATAAACTTTAAACTCAAATACCTTAGTATACAAATCTGTAATGAATCAATCAACAATCAACAATCAGAGTTGTTAAAGAGACTGGTTACTGATCTTGAAGTTGTTGTTGATTTTGAAGTTGTTGTTGATCTTCTCCTCTATTATACGATCTCAGAGTTGCATCTCGTCTTCATCGATATGTCGTTGCTGTTGATCTTTTCCTCCATGTCGTGTTCTCTGATCTCAAAGTTGCTGTTGATCTTCTCCTCTACGTCGTTGCTGTTCATCTTCTCCGATATGTCGTTGCTGTTTTCGTCTTCTCCGATATCAGAGTTGTGTCGCGACATAAGATTTTGTCTTCTCCGATTAATTTGGCGTTGATCTGTTATTGATTTGGCGTGGATCAGTTATCTCGATAACTGACGTGTAGGAGTTAATGACGTGATTTTAGCACGTAATATTGTGTATGTTTTATTTTTGTAAATATGTTGTGTGTGTTTTATTTTTGTAATTATTTTTTAATTGTTGTATATTAGTGTAAATGACCCAATACCATAAACACAAAAGCTTTGGGATCAATTAAGGCCCACATGAATAAGGTAAGTTTTTTTTAAAAAAAATTCCTCTAGCTTCTCTAGACCTTTCCCTAAGTTTTCACCCTAGAATGAAATAG